>PISX010000304.1:0-312754 GCA_004024625.1 Mellivora capensis
CACCCTCGGAGAACTGCTACTCTAGGTGGTCTAGTGACCAATGACGCCTCCTAGGAGAAACCACGGAGATGAAATGATTGTTGCCAGGCCCTGGAAGAGACGGAGTTCTGTGTCACACCATGGTCTGGCCTCTCCTCTGAGTCAATGTGACTTTTGCCTCAGGCACTGCTGTCACAGGCAGGGCTTTACAGAGGAGTCTTCGGAGTGTCCTGAAGCTGGGGTGCTTGTGAAGCCTGGGGCCAGGGGACACAGGAAATTGGCTCCCCCACTCCACATGCTGTCAGTTACAGACACACACAGTGCAGATCCACAACTACCCTGTTGCCCTATGTAGCCCGTTAGGCAATTTAACTTGTACTTGGCTTAGACATACACTATTTAATGTGATCTGATTTCTGCTTATAATTCTTAAAATACTCCGCATGAAGTTATCAAAGCCTTTTCCCTGGGAAAAAATTTCTCGGATGCTGAAGAACTATTAAATAACGAAGGTTTTGTGTCCTTCTGGGGAGGCATTGAGACCCCTTCTCTCTAGCAGCCTCCTTCCTCTGTAGCTTGCCAGAACAGGCGTGTTGGCAACACGAAGCACAACTCTGGGAGCGTCTCACTGAGCCAGTCCCTGTTTCCAGGAAAGAAAACCCATGTCCTTGAGCCAGAACAAAATCTCCAAGGGCTGGGGTTTTTCTTTCTCCTGCTAGAGAGGGAAGAATGACAATGGTTTGCTTGAATCCCTACAGTGGGAAAAGCCATCCAGAAATTCCAGCCTGCCAGACCTCTCCATGCCAGAGATGCTGTTCCTCCACTCATGAATACACAGAGGAATTCTCCCTGGCACCATCTGAAGGGTTAAAAAAAAGGATCCTGCTCCTGATTAGCCGTGATGTTGGGGCTAACTAAAACTGGGGAAAAGGCCAATCATGCTGCCGGCCTGCTGTAGTGACTGAACACACTTCTTTTTTTTTTTTTTTTAAGATTTTATTTATTTATTTGAGAGAGAGGCAGTGAGAGAGAACATGAGCAAGGAGAAGGTCAGAGGGAGAAGGAGACTCCCTGTGGAGCTGGGAGCCTGATGCGGGACTCGATCCCAGGACTCCGGGATCATGACCCGAGCCCAAGGCAGTCGTCCAACCAACTGAGCCACCCAGGCGTCCCTGAACACACTTCTTAAAGCACAGAAGCAAGACCTCCCAAAAGACTGACCTGAACTTGTCCCGCGAATGGTAGTTTCTGTCTTGTTGCTGCACTGCTGTGGGAAAAAAAAAAAAAGTCATGATCAGAACATGGCAGGGAAGGAAGTTCCCAGATCTTCAGAGGAATGGCTCTGAGTGTTAGCAAGTTTTTCCTAATATGTGACCTAAGATGTTCTTTCCTTCAGGACCACACAGGCTTTTTTTTTTTTTCTTTTTTCTTTCCTAAACACAAAACACAAAACACAACTGCATCGTACATTCCTCCTCTCACTTCTGTGCTGGGAGCACAAGAGTTGTAATGATCTCCTGGGTCTGGGTCTCTAAACCTTCCCATTGAATTTCTCTAACCTCATGCTCCAGGACTAGCAAGGGAGGGAGGAGGAAGCAGGAGCTATAAACCTACATGTTCAGGGCACTAAATTCCCAGATCTGCATTGGATTAGTCTGATCTGTGTGCCACTCCTGGCTTCTATATGCTTTCAGGTTTGCACACGAACAGGGCTCCCTGTGACCTGCCTTGGACCTCCCCCTCCCCCGCTGTCCCTTCCCTTTTTACCTTGAGCTTTCGCTTGGTACTTTAGCTCTTATTATTATGGTGGCAGAATTCTTTCCCTCCCCTGCCCCACCCCAAGCAGAGTTGTGGTACATTATTTCTGTGCTGTATTAGGAGGAATAATGGAGTAATAATTTGGGGGAATGTATATTCTAGTTCTGTCACTAAATAGTCATCGATGTGTGAAAAGTCACACACCTGTTCCGGGCTTCCCCTGATAGGGGATTGGGAGAGGGTTACCCTCGCAGTGGTTCATAAGCCTGGAGACCAGAAATACATTTTTCTGCAGGTCCCCTCCCCTACTTCTGGCACTTCCTTCTATGGTCCTTTGACAACAGCAGTGTCTTCCTGTGCAGAGACCAGCTTTGTGGACCGCTGGTCTTGATGGGTTCTAGATTCTTCTCAATCCTGAAATGTGTCTTCTCCCTGTCTCTCCAGATGTAAGGGGAGGGTGCTGCTAACTTGCATTTACCTTGTCAAAGCCTCTATGCCTTCCAGGTGGTCCACATGGTTTTAGACCACCCCCTATCACTCCAGGCTGGAGTCTGGACCTTCCACAGCCTAAAAGAGAAGGGCAGTTTGGTGATTTTTAAGGTATTTCATTTATTTAAAAGAGTGAAATGTGGACTCCGAGAAGTCAGGTGGTGGCGAACACTCCCAGCTTGCGTCAAAGGACAGCAGGTAGACGAGGCACCCACATTCCTCAGGTGCCATGTCCCAGTATCTTCTGAAAGAAAAAGAAAGAAGCTTCTGGAAAGAAAAGATTCCTACCAGTTTCTGAGGGAGCAGATGGCCTCCAAGGCTGCCCAGGGCTGCCCCTCACACAGGCACCAGGACCCACTTAGCTTCCTACTCCTGTAGGAAGCATGACAAAGCCCCCACCGACACTGCTGGACCGAATATTTGAAAACTTGGAGCAGTTGGGAGCACATTTAATCTCTAGAGGTGTTGTTTGGTGCTACTGTGACCAAGGCCAAAAATGCAGTTTCCTAAATCCCCTATTCCTTTTGTAAGGCACACACTCCAGATTAAAGAAAAAGAAAAGAAGAGGTGGGCTATGCACCCCTTAGACAAGAGGGAAAATCTGGGTGGCTTTATGGAAAACAAAGACAACCAAACAGGAAAAGAATTCAAGAACACACAAAGGGTTAATCAGACACATGAAAACTCCACATAAAAGAAAATCCATTCATATGGAAGATAAACATTGAGAAGGGGATTCTGTGTGGTAAGTAACTTAAAAAGGTTACTCCAGCAGGCTACTAAGGTCTCCTGTTGAAAACAGAAGCATTTAGAAATATGATTTGCCAGCAGGATAAATGCTGTAACAAAGCATAAAAAGTCAAGACAAAATTCTGACTACATTTTACTTCAATATTTCCTTAAGTCACCAAAAAAAAATCAAGATACTTCCAGTTAATGTACTTATTAATCTAAGCCTTTCCAAGAGAACTTAAAATGATAACATTGATCAAAGAGTTGGCATCAAGAACCAAAGGAAAACATCTCAGCTAGTCAGAAAGTCAACAGTGGGATAACTGCTTAAATATTTGAGGGAGCATGATGACCGAAAATCTTAGGGTACTCGGTGACTATTTGACCTTGGAGAAATTTTCTGAAATTCCCATGCCTCAGTGTGCTCATAAATAAAATGGGACATTACTGTTTCACGGCTCTGTTGTGAGAAAATGAACCATCTAAAATGCCACCAGAATTCTAACTCAAATGTAAACTTGAGGGCAGTGAGTGAAACCTTCTCATCTTTAAGAACCCAAAGAATATTTTTTTAGGAAAAAAGAAAGTCTTCCTGAAGTTAGCCAGACAACAAGGAAAAAAAAATTCAGTGAGAGGGGAAAAAAATGGCTGACCCAGCTTTCAGCTCTATACTCTCTTTCTAGTAAAGACACAAGGCAGCTATGTTTTATATCTTTTACTAAGAATTCATTTGGAATGTTTTCCGTTTACATTACAAATAAGTTCCAGAATCCAGGCAGTCTAAAGAAACCACGTTTCCCTGATGGGATCTGTTGCTTATAGAAATCGTTCCTGTTACCTATTGCCGCAGGAACTCTTGGCCTATTTAAAGGTCGCAGGTGTGTGAGAACAGATGGTATTGAGAACGGGGACATATTCAGGCTGCGAAAAGACTGCCAACAGTCAGCTTGAGGGGGATGCTTTAAGAGCAGTGGTGTTTTTTCCTTTCTCTTACTCATCTGTGCATAGCGAGCAGGGTCTCTGTCAGAGCCGTGTCCTGGAGATTTAATTTGTATTTTGTTTTTTCCTTTTCTGTTCTCGAGGAGACCTGTGCCAGATACTTCAAAATATAGGCTGGCTCAGAAAACCACCTTGGAATCAATGCAGTGAGCCTCCTGGAGAATGGTAGGTATGGAGTGAGTTGTTCCTACTATTGGGGCTTTAAAAAAGGAAAGGGAAAATGGAGAGGGAAAGATATGGAAAAAACAGAAGAGGAGTTGTTTCCTCCCGGACAGGGTGGGGACAGGCTTCCCTAATCTGGGACAGGATGGTGGTTCAGGTCAAAGGGAGGCAGGATGAGGTTGGCCCAAGTCCTGAACCATCAGTCCCAGGCCTTTGTGGGGATGTGAGCACAAGACCTGAGCATACAGGTCGGGAAGAACATCCATGGCTTAGTGTTCAGCTGGATAATGTGTGCGGGTCCCTGGCAGACTGAGTGTGATACCTACGATCACCCACACCCACAAACCACTGTGAACTCACCAGCTCCATCCCGTGTCCACGGCCACGGTCCCAGCAGAATGCCCCGCCCCCACATGCCGCCCTTTAGGGTTTGCTTCACCAGGGAAATTCAAACCCCCCCCAACCCCGGTTCCTCAGCCCACCCTTAGTCCAGAAGTGGCATCCGATCCCGAAGGATTAGATCACTCAAGGCTGGAACGTCCCCCACTGCCCACCTAGAAGTCCACAGAAACTAGCAAAAAGCATAGCGCTCCGGCCCGGGCCAGTGTGCTGGGAGCCCTCTGCCTGGCCTTGCGGGGGTTACAACAGGCGCTGCTCACCACGAGGACACCGGAACAGGAGGGACATTCACTGAAAAGCCAGGGAGCTACTGCCCACAGTGCTGGGCTCTCTGTCCAGCTTCTGAGCGTCAGCCCGGACCCACTGGGGCCAGCGCTGTCTACAGTCCTTCTGCCAGCAGCTCACCCGGGACCCGGAGCAGGCCCGCGCAGCTCCACACTTCCCGCTGGAGACAACCTAAAGCAGACAAAACCTGGGAAGGGGACAGTGGAATAAGAGTTTTCCTGTTACCCTGGAACTGGCATTTAGAGTCCCAGCTGAAAAGAAGAGGTGCTAAATGCTGCACATTCAAGAGAGTTATTAGAAACCAAAAGCCAGATCTGCTTCCTGCCCTGCCCTGCACTTCCCCCGGCTTTCTACGTGGCAACATCTTAGGTCCACAATCACCAACAGCCACCACCATCACCTCCCTGCTCCTTTTATGGGGGGCAGAGAGGAAGCAGGAGTCATCTAGGTCAACCACCTTGGGCGGGGATCACAGGAAGAAGTGGATCTCTCCCTGTGCCTCACTGTTCATTCCTGTCCCAAGGCGAAGAAGTGGGGGGAGGGGCCACCGGGAGGGCAGCTTCTCACTTGCCAGGTACACATCTGCTTAGGCTGCGGACTTGCAGATCTCCCCCTCCCCTACCTGAGCGGGAGATGGTGGCAGGGCTGGGGGGCCGTACCCGGAAAGATAGCTGGTCTTGAGGTGTCTTGCCAGGATTCTCCCAGAGGGCTACCCCCCAGCAAAGGAAACCAACAGCAAGAACTGGGAGGGAGCAGAAGAGGCCTCACCAAGCTAGCTCACCCACATCAGGGAACAGTGTGTCCCTTCTTCCCTGTCCCTTCCTACCCCAGCAGCCTGGAGGGTCTTAAAACTCATCAAGAGAAGGAGCCTGATAGAGAATTCTGAATTCAGTGCGTGAACGAGGTTTTTAACTGGACTGCAAGTGACAAGAGTGTAATGGAATCTGCCCGAGATGTGCTAAGGGAAAAGCTTTTCATTTTTCATTTGCTGGTTTGTTTTGTTTGGCTAGGAACAAATCAAATTTGCAGGTAGTGATTAGAAAAAGTGGAAACCGTTTCATGTTTGACCCTGCTGAGTCGAGGCTGTTCGGTGAACGACCGTGGAATCATAAGCAGTGAGAGGCCTATGGAAGCTTGGACTAGAGAAGCTTCCAGATCCTCTCCCACCCTGAGATGCCAGATTTCCTTGTAGCAGAGTATCCATCAGAAAGAGGACCACGCCCGTCGCCAGGATTCAGTTGAGTGTGGGCACGTCTGGAAGGACGATGGTGGGATTAGTCAATCCTGGGCTCCTGTCTGAGTCCTGAGGGGAGGGTGGGAGGAGGCACTTGAAAGTCAAACTTCCATTCAAACTGGGTAAGATACTGGAGCTAAAGCCTGGCTCTATAGTCGCCTTTATGTCAGGGCAAACTCTGGGCTCAAGATGAAAAGTTTTTTGCTTGGCAGCCATTGCTTCCAAAGCTGTGCTATGACTAGAAGTCACTAGTCATCTGTGATGATTTAAATGTAATTAAAACTTCAATTCTTATATCACACGAGTCACATTTCAAGTGCTAAGTAATCCCAGGCTTCTGTGGCTTCTGTGTTGAAGTGAAGATATAGCCCTGTAGCAGAAAATTCTATTAGGCTGCTCTGCTTCAGAGAAAAAGCTGTTTGTTCCAATGATGGCAGAGAAAATGGCCAAGCTAGACTTCCAGGCTATCACCTGGTATGGTCAAAATGACAAATTCCAAACTTCATGGGCAAGTTAAAGGTTGAAGTGACATCACAGAGAGAGGACAGGAAGCAGTCCTAGGACTATAGAGGACATGGTGAGCCCTAAGCTCATACAAGTCCCTGATGCCTGAGTTCTGCATTAGGAATTTGAGGGAGACCTTTGTTCCCAGGGACAGCCTGGCATAGACACTGGTCCCCAGGGAGGTGATGGTGGTACGCAGGGACAGTGAGAGCACCTGGTGGCAGGAGTTCCACTATGCCAATTACTTCCCTTCTGGGAGCTCTCAAAAACGGCGTGAGATTTGAGGGACAAGAGCCTGGGACGTATGCATTACAGTATTTTGTTTTTGTCACTGGGAGAGGAGAAGTAGCGTGAGGCCTGGAACTTACCTGATGCTGTGTGACTAATTCCTCCAAAACTTACTGGCTTAAAACAACAATAGCTATTTATTAGCCCTTACAGTTTCTCACCGTGGGTCAGGAATTTGGGCCCAAATTGATAGGGTGTCTCTAGCTTAGGGTCTCTCATGGGGTTGCAGTCCAGATACCAGTGGGGCCTGGGGGGTGAGGTGATCATTCAAAGGCGTATCTGGGCTGGGGCCCACTTCCAAGGTAGTTCACTCACACACCTGGCTTATTGGGGTCGGCTATTCGTGGGAGGCCTGAGTGCTCTCAACGCGGACTTCACACGGGCTTCCTGAGTGTTCTCACAACATGGTGGCTGGCTCGCCCCTGAATGAGAGATTTAAGGCTTTGAAGTCACACAGACTTGTACTTCTGCCGTATTCTGTAGTCACACAGACCAGCCCTAATTTGGTGTGGGAGGGAGTTCTACTCGGTGAATACCAGGAAATACTAGGAGGCAAAGTTTATTGGGGCCATCATGGAGGCTGGCCGCCACGTGGTCACACAGAACCACGCACGGGCTACATATTATCAGAATGCGTGACTGGAAATCTGTCAGTGGCAAGTGACCAAAATCTACTTTACATTGTCTCAAGAAAAAGCAAATCAAAGAGAATTTGTCTACTAACACAGATAACCGAAAAGTCTTGATGTTGCTGGATGAAGGCACTTCAGGGGCGTCCCCGGGGTTTGGTCTCATCCTCAGATCAGCCTTCCTCCTGTGGTGGCAAGATGGCCACCAGTAGCTCCAGGCTTGCATTTCCAGTTTAAGAGAAAGAGACTGCCTCTTTCCTACCGGAAGCAACAAAAATCCCAGGGGGCTTCCTTTGCCTAGAATTTTTATTTCTCAACCAATCACTGTGATCTCTTTCGAATATAATACTGATTGGCCAGGCTTCAGTCGTGTGCTAATCCCTAGACTAGGTGGCCATAACAGCAACAACAACAAAAGAGGGGGAACGGGGTTGGGCTGGCAAAGTCAACCACAGTTCAGTACAAAACACATCCCTGGGGACGCCTGGATGGCTCAGTTGGTTAAGCAGCTGCCTTCGGCTCAGGTCATGATCCCAGCGTCCTGGGATCGAGTCCCACATCGGGCTCCTTGCTCAGCAGGGAGCCTGCTTCTCCCTCTGCCTCTGCCTGCCACTCTGTCTGCCTATGCTCGCTCTCTCTCTCTGACAAATTAAAAAAACAAAACAAACAAACAAAAAAAACCACATCCCTGTCTGTCTGCTTCCATAACAGAAAATTATACCACAGTATGCTCACCCCCTTCTGAAGACTGACAAGGCCAGACTTTCAATCCAGAAACACGTCGTTGTTTTCCATCACCCTTCTTATAGAACCATACGGAGACATTCTCCGGGAGATTTATTTCGCCCACAGCCAAGGTTAGAGATTTCTCCTGGTTGGGTAAACCTCCGATATCTCTAAATCTGGACGGGGCTTCCAGGAGCCACAGCTTTGGTTCACATCGATCCCGGTACCTCACTTGCAGTGGCCTCTAGTGTGTCTCTTTGCCAGCAGGTGGGAAGAGAGTAGCCGCCCAGCAAGCCCTTACAGATGTGTGATTAAAATTGCTTTATTAAAGAGAAATATGATCTCGTATAAGTGCGGTGTAATAAATACAGTAACAGCCCGCTCATCTAGACCCTGGATGGCTGATTTATGATGTATTCAACCCTTCAAAATACAGACTGTGTTCCTGGATGGGGGAAGGTTTCTGCGGATCAGACCAGGCACTCAACTCACACAGCTGCACACTGAACCGCTCATATGAAGGTGTATTGATTGTAACTGAGCATATGAACATGCGGTTCCATAAGGTCGGGGCTATTGTTTGGCCCATTTCACAGATGGAAAAACGGAAGCTTTGGGGTGATGGCCACGTATTAAGAAAAGGTCGTATGCTTGGTGACACGTATTAAATAAAACAGGTTAGTAGGGAGCATCATTTAGAAATGCCTCTCTCAAAAGCAGCCTACCAGAGACTTCTGAGGGCATAGAAGGGTAAGTGGCAGTGCTACTTTCCAGGTCTGTCTTATCCCATGGCCAAGCGCAATAAGGTGGCTCTGGGGTGCCTAATGGGTCTGAGATTCTGTAACTTTAGAAATGGTTCTGAGGGGGTTGTCTGTTGGAACTGTCTCCAGAGTTCCCTGTCAGGGCTCAGAACGCGGAAGTCTGGGACAGTGCTGGACAATGCAGTGTCTTTCCAGGGTGATGGCTAATAATGGCCCCGGCAACTCCATGGCAGGTCTCATTCCTACAGCTACATTTCTCTGGCCCGCTTGGCATCCTGGCTGGAAGGACGCAAGATCCACTCCCACTCCGGGTGCCCACAGACCTCAGTTGCCCTCATCCCCTGTCTCGAGATTGCACAGGAGACATTCAAAGCATTCTTCCTTTGAAGAAGGTCATTGGCTCTGGACTTGAGGTCAGATGCAGGAATTACTGAGGCTCCCGCTCCCATTTGGTCCCCTGCCCTTGGTTTAGCCAGTTGAGAGAAGAAGCCATTGGCTTCAATGTTTTCTTAACCTTGACAAGCAAACAAGCGGGGGAGAAAAATCCACTGTGTGTTTTCTTCTCTCACAGGGCGAATTAAGAGGCCCTTCTGGATCCTTCTTAGTGGGGGTGGATGTGGTATTGGGAAGGATAAATGTTTTTCAAACCGCCGGAGTCACTGAGATCATGTGGTTTTCACAGATAGGGTATGTGTGTGTGTTCCATCTTGCAGATTTTCACGACCCAGTGCAATCCCCCGAGGCCTGAAATGAAGCTGGAATCATCCGTGCCTCTTTGAATGCCAGTATCTCCAAAGAGCTCAGGAATTTCAGTTTCCTGGAACGCAGACCTATGATGTGAAATGCTTCAGTTTCTGACCCTTGGCAATTCTAATATGCAATTCTAACAGCCTGGAACTGACCCTTGCATCCATTTAGAAACACTTCTTACACAAGACAAGGAAGAGACATCAAGGAAGAAGATCCAAATATCAAAATTGTCCTTTGAAAAATACAACTGGTTACTGGATTCAAACCCTTTGCTGTAACTGGGCACAATATTCTCTTTCAAAGATATTTCTTTTTATGTTTGGGTTTTACAGTGCATGAAGAGCAATCAGACACCCATAGGGGTGTGGTGTTGGCTGGTGCTCGATGGAATTGTGAGGGAAAGAACACTGCATTTCCCCACCCTCCTTGTTTGCAACCTTTTACCACCTCTCAGTGACTCCCCTGCCCCAGATGTCCCTGCTCTAAGGACATTCTCTCCTATCAGGGAACAAACAAGGCTATGTAATAAATGAATTCAAAGGGAAAGAATTAGGAATGCGTTGCAATGCTTTATACTGATATGAAACCATACATTTTAAAAGATAACCTCTAAAGAGGGGGGCACTTCGTAGGAACCAGTTTCCTTTTAGGGGCAGGGTAGAACGTCCTAAATTCTCCTCCTCATGAGAATCGCTGGGGTAGGGGCGTGTGCATAAAACATGACCTTCCCCAGCCTTATTCCTGACCTGGGGGAAGAATCTAAAAGTCAGTGTTCTGGGTCATTTTTGTGACTAGCTGAGCTTGGGGATCACTGCACTCTACACCCACACAGAGTTGAAGGTTCCGTAGAATTGTAGAAATTGTGCTTCTTAGGGAAGGAGATCTGTGTTTGAATTTTGGTTTTGTTACTTGACAAGTGGCTTGAGCCTCCTTGAGTCGAGCCTATAAATCGGATTAATTGTCCGGCTTTTGCTGGGTTGTTATGCACATGGAAATCATGAACATAGAGGCCTGGCATAAGGTTCTCTGATACAAGGCTACATGCTCAGTTAATGATAGTTCTCCTGAGTGTTGAGTAAGAATTTGCACATGTCAAACGTCTTTGTATCATTTCAAATGGGTGTTCAGAATCCTTTTGAAAAAATTTACTTAAATGCTTTCACACAGGGGCACCTGGCTGGCTCAGTCTGTACAGCATGCAACTCTTGACCTCAGGGTTATGGGTTCGAGCCCCATTTTGGATGTAGCGATTACTTAAAAAAAATAATTAAAAATCTTTAAAAAGAAAGAAAGAAAGAAAGAAATGCTTTAAAACATATATAAAAGTGCATAGAATAGGGACGCCTGGGTGGCTCAGTTGGTTAAGCATCTGCCTTCGGCTCAGGTCGTGGTCCAGGGTCCTGGGATCAAGTCCTTCATCGGGCTCCCTGCTCAGTAGGGATCCTGCTTCTCCTTCTGCCTGCCACTCTCCCTTTGTGTGCTTATTCTCTCTCTTTCTCTATCTCCCTGACAAATAAACAAATAAAATCTTTTTTTTAAGTACATAAACTAATATAATAACTCTTCTTGTACCTATTACCTTGCCTTTACAAGGATCAGCATGTTGACCTGCCTTCTTGTAATTCTGTACCGTTTTTTAAGTGGTAAGCAATGTAATGATTCCCAAGGTAACCTGTGCTTGGTATTTTAAACCTTCTGAGAGCCAGTGCTCTCAGAATGAATGGGAGAAGGGGGATAACGTATGTTAACATAGGCTAGAAAACATATGCTAGATAACAGACACCAGAAAAACCCATTATAGTTCTGACCATACAAAATTCATCATCACAACTCAGGCCCCTAGGCCCACAGGCATGTCCACAGAGAGGCCTGCGTCCTGGACCACACTGAACGCTGTCAGTGGTATTGTAGAGTTCACTCCAACGAAGACAAATATGTTTCTTTTTTTTTTTCTTTTTTTTTTTTTAAGATTTTATTTATTTATTTGACAGATCACAAATAGGCAGAGAGGCAGGCAGAGAGAGAGAGAGGAGGAAGCAGGCTCCCTGCCGAACAGAGAGCCCCATGTGGGGCTCGATCCCAGGACCCTGGGATCATGACCCGAGCCGAAGGCAGAGGCTTTAACCCACTGAGCCATCCAGGCGCCCCAAGACAAATATGTTTCTAAACTGCGAAACCCATAGAGTGGCTTCAGGTCCAGCCCATCCCTCCAGCCAGACTGTATGTTTTATGCAGAAAACTGTGTCAGAGCAGCTCTTCAAGAACAAAAACACCCAGGAGGCTGGAGTCCTGGGCCTGGTGTGCTGGGTGAAATATATGTCTGCTATTTGAGAGTATGAAGGACATTTGGGACTTCTCTCTTCCCAACAACCTGTGGCAGTCCTCACATCTGCCAGGGAACATATGGTCCTTGTCGTTGGTTTCTAAGGCTCATCGTTCTTGAATCCTCCGTGTGACGTACTGACGCCCCCAGTGAGAACTCACAGCTCCTAATGTTTCTTTATTCATAAGTTCATCATTGAATGGGAAGCAGATCAGCAGAATAAACCAGACTCCAAGCCCAAACAAAATATGAATAGGAAGGAAGAAACAAACCAGCAGCGGAGCTCAGAACTCAGCTCTGCTTACTTCGGGGTAGAAATCAGAATTCAGCACCATCCAGCACTTTTATGAATCCAGGGCTGAAGATGGTTCCCTGGGGCTTGGGCCGCAGGGAAGGGGGTTGCCGGAGCCCTGAGGCCCCACTGAGGTCGCGGTAACTCTGGGGCCCGTGAAAAGAAGACACAGACACTCAAATCGGTGAGGGAGCAGAAGGCCAGCTGAGGGCAAAGCACAAGCCGACATTCAGCAACCTCCTCCCCAGCCCCCACCGGTCCCAACATTGTAGGATCTGTGTGACATTTCTCAGGCACTCCTAGCTGCCCAAGAACAAAGGAAAGGGGAAAACAAATGGTTAACTGATAGAGATCACAGTCTTGTAGGACAGGAGTCTCCATCAGTTTGCAACTGTCTTAATGATTTACAAGAAAAAAAGCAATCTCCAGAAACATAGAGACTAATTTCCTGGAGCCCTAACATCATCTTCCCCTCCATAGGATAGAAAATCTTATATAACTGAGTTACTCCTCCCGAGCCCAGTGCAGCTCTTTCTGCCCATGGGTCTTGTCCCTGTGGTTTAATAATAGCACCTTTTTCCACCAGAGATGTCTCAAGAATTTTTTCTTGGCCCCACCTTTTCAAACCACATCAAAAGTATGGAAGCCATGTTTAGTTCTCTTGTTCTGACACTGCTCACCTCCGGAATTCTCCAGGAAACCTCCAAGGAAATTTCACACATGCAGTCAGACATCTGAAGAAGGCTGCAAAGCTCCTGATTCCACGGCTCATCACCCACGCCTCCCTAACCTCCTAGAAGGATGGCTTTTCCACAGTGGGAGTGTGGCTTATTGCGAACTTAACCCAGAGCACTGCCTGTCATATACTCACATACTCGCATTCCTGCCAGGTCACTTGCCTGTCCGCCCAGTTCCCTCCCTGAAGGTTGATAACCTCTCCCCACCCCCCAACAATGCCCTGTGACTACAAAGTGATGAGACTTATCTCCAGAGCCAGATCTGGAACTCTGTCTTGTTACTTTTCAGTCACACTGGGCATGTGACGCACTTGGAACACCTCAGAGGACAGAAAGGTCAGAAAGGTGTCATGGTTTACTTAAAGGACTCGAAACTGTTAATCATGACTAAGAGTGGGGGGCGGGGAGGAAGAAAAAAGAAAGGAAAGGAGGAGGGAAGGAAGGAAGGGTGGGCAGTGGGCCACAAGTTACAAATTATCAAGAAGTCCAGCTCCTATTTTATATTAGTTTAAACCAAATCATTTCCTCATTTGCTAGGACGGTTTACTTCCTTGGGATAAGCTTTTCGTTCAGTCTGAGGTGAGGAGGAATAACAAGTCGGCTAAAAAAAGTTTTCCTTTAAGTTGTAGAAAAGTCTCTCTTAGCAAATCCAAAGCTTGTTCTGACAGTCTTTGAAGCTCTCTGTCTTAACTTCATACTGAGTTCACCTTTGTGTTTTTTATTACTGTAATGACAACGTGACTTTCTCTCATGCCTTCCCCTTTTTTTTTTTTTTTAAAAGATTTTATTTATTTATTTGTCAGAGAGAGAGAGAGAGAGCGAACACTGGCAGAGGGAGGCAGAGGGAGGCAGAGGGAGAGAAGCAGGCTCCCTGCCGAGCAAGGAGTCTGATGTGGGACTCGATCCCAGGATGCTGGGATCATGACCTGAGCCGAAGGCAGCTGCTTAACCAACTGAGCCACCCAGGCGTCCCTCATGCCTTCCCTTTTAACGTTGCTTTCCTCATTATAAATCATCTCATCATAATAGTCTTACCCCAAGTGAAGAAAAACACCAGATAAAATGGGGGATACAAATTTAACCATTCACTTAATTCACTTCCACCCCTCCCCCAACTCTGTCAGCAGCCCTGGGACCAAACCTAGGGCATCTTCCAGGCCCCACTCAGCACAATGGTCATCACCATATCAAAGAATTCCGTGGTGGTAATTCAGGCAATGGCATCTTGCACCTGAAGTATCTGGACAAGTGCCCGCAGCCACTGGCTGGCCAAATCTTCTTGGAAAATAAAGGCTCCCACAGGGGCCACCTTTTGTTCTCTTCCCTGTAAATGAAACTCACCGGGTCCTGGATGCCGCCTGCCCACTTTTGGTAGGACATTTCTCCCTTGAAGGAATTGGAATGAGAAACCAGAGGAAAGGGCTCCTTCTCTCCCAAGGTCTGCCCGGATATCTCTCTCCTGGGCCACCTGGTCCCCCTCTGGTGCCTTTGTACAGCTGGTGTTGATATCAGGTTAATTACACAGTCCTGTGTTTACACACAGATCTCCAGAAAGGCAGGGAGCAAGTTTGCTGTGCTGGGGTGAGTTGCAAAGCTCATTGACTTCATTTACTTGTCCTTAACATCTGAAAGAAGTCTTCCCAAACACCAGCTGGTGGGTGATGCACACACATGCCCAGCCTACAGGCAAATAGCGTCATGTCCTCTTTGTCAGTGAAGAAATGGGCCCAAGGTAGAAGCTTCTGGTCCAAGGCCACACAGCAAGCCACAGAGCCAAAGAGGACGGGGTTGGGGGGTGGCGGTGGATAGGCACATGTTCCTCTGCTCCCACCTTGGGCAGCTCCAGCTCCTCTGAGCAGCATATACTCTTGGTGTATCTCAAAGCTCAACGAAGGCAAACAACATTGAAAGGCGAACATTTGCAAATGCTGCACTGTTTTGACTGCTCACCCCTTAGCTTTCTAAAACCTGCATCTGAATTATTGAGGGCCAGCCCTTTGGTGTAATATGCAAGTGGAAGCTTCCTGAGGGCAGGGAATGTTGATGTTTTCTTGGCTGCAGTAGTATCCCCAGTGCCCAGACCTGTGCCTGGCTCATAGCAGGGGCTCAATAAACCCGAGCTAAATGGTGACTGAATTTCAACCGCGTTCTGCTAGCCTTCCGTGCTAACAGTTGGGCCCTGCCTGCCTGGTGTGCCTTTGTGAGGCCTGTACTCCTTACCCATCTCAGTGATAAAGGCCATTTAAGGGGGCTTTCCGTTGAGCTTCCCTGAAGAAATCACAGAAGACCTCATCTAGAACGGCCTCTATGCTACAGATTATCTCAGCCTGTACAAGTAGTAAGAGTAAAATGGTTTGTTTAAGCTCCCTCTGTGTTAATGTCTGCTATAAACTGAATTATGTCCCGCCCAAATTCATACACTGAAGCCCCTTACCCCCAGTAGGAGAGTATCTGGAGTGGGGCCCCGTGTTCTCTCTCCTCTCTCTCAATTTCTCTCCCTGATACAGTGACAAGGCGGCCATCTTCAAACCAGAGAGACGGTCCTCCCTAGAATCTGGCCATTTTGGCACCCGATCTCACACTTCCACCCTCCAGAACAGTGAGAAAATATATGTCTGTTATTTGAGCCACCTGATCTGTGGCATTTTGTTAAGACAGTCCAAGCTAACTAAGACAAAATCCCAAACTGGTTTTCCTACTATAGCTTTGTGTCAGTCCTAGGCACGCTGGTCGTCCTACACACGGCTCCTGGGCAGAACAGTGATGTAGAGGGTTTACAGAGAAGGCCAAGTCCTCATGATTGTGACCTCAGCTCTGGCAAACTGAGCTGATACACAGGTTCTTATTGGGTATGCATTTTAAGGGAAGACACTGTTAAAACACTAAGCCAGGCCTGGCAAATTGAGCCTTTGTGTGGGGCAGCTCTCCTAATTAGAGGGCATTTTGTTTCAGAAACAATCTCAGGGGGTCCTATGAATTGGAATCATCACATTCCTCCCCATTCCACTTGCTAGAAAGCATGTGTTTCTCTCTACCTTTCCCCTAGGCAACCGAAGTTATTTGTGGGAAAACCCTTATTTCCTGGGTGGAAAGTCTAAAGTAGGCAGATGGATGAGTGATGACCTGTAAAGAAACACGCTGGAGAATCTTAAATTACCTTTTTAAAAAACCTTGTACATTTTTTTATACATAGACATGTGGTTCATTTTTCTTCGAAGGCTATTTCGGAGACGGTCTGGAAAATACATACTGTGAAAAGGAGGCGCATCTTCAGCTCTTCCGAACAGTTTTGGTCCTTACATCTTAAAAATCCTAAGCATCAAAGAAACTGATTATCTCAAGTCATGCCCAACGTGGCATCATACTTTCTTCCAACTTTGGAGTGGGCACTGGTTCAAATGCTCAGGCGAGCAGGGGCTCTGCTAGTCCTCAGAGGCTCCTGTGTGACTAGCAGGCCATTTTGCTAGGTGTTACAATCTTTTGAAGTAGGCACTCATAGAGCCTGGGCCTGAAAAGAAATCACTTGGCAGACTCGGGAAACTTCTCCTGAACCTGGTGCTGCTGATTCTGTCCCACACGGGATAACCCCATCCTGCCACATTCTTCCAAAGAGTCAGAAGTTTACTAGGTCCCTGGGCTTGCCGAGATCAGAGGAGGGAACGCTATGAAAGGCAACCAAGAATGTGTTCCCTGGAGGTGATGAGTCTGCAGAGGAAGAAGTAGAGAGCGGCCACCAGAGGCTGTCTTCATTGGGACAGACCGCTCTCCAATGGCTGCTTCCTTGGGTGTCTGCAGATCTAAAGGCCCATGCCTTCCTGGGGCAACTGGGAAACTGCTCTATGGGGGTGCTCACACACAGCCATCCCACCGGAAGTGGGGGCCAGCTAGAAGACTTGTCTATGAAACGGCACTTTCAGCTTGAGAAAACATTAACTGTTCATTGAAGGCATTGGAGAAGTGACTATAATGGGGTATGTGGGGGTCTCAACCCCGAAATCCACCTGCCTGGCATGGCACTGATGTGCAAAACACTAGATGCAATTGTATAGGAGAAACTGAGTGGCAGACTTCTCTAAGAATTCTGAGGAATGCCCACTCTTTCTTTGGCAACGAACACGAATCTACTTCATGTATTTAATTAATCGACTGAGAAAGATTTTCCAGTGGGAGAAGTCACATGCATCCCCTCTATCTCCCAGAATATATAACGTCTAGAAAGCTCCAGTGACATTTTCATGTCTTCCTGGTGCCATGCCAGTAAATGGGCGGCGAGAGAAATGTTTATACCAAGAGTCATTACCAAAGTTTTCCTCGCGGCTGAATCTAATTAATTAAGCTCAGCCAAACCTGCCAGCCACACCCAGGACCCAGCCAAAGAACCTTAGAGGATTCTGAAACACCCCTTTAGCAAACACTCATTTATTACTACCTGTATTCAGTGAATCATCTCGACAGCAGATACCGCCTTCCAGAACTTCCTGAAAACAGTGCTTTATAAACTAAAAGTCAAAAGCCTCTGCTTTATTTCTCATTAAGGAATATCTTTATGTTCTCTAAGACTCATAGCAATAGTGCTCGATAGTCTTCAAATACTTTACAAATATTAATTTGTATTCCACTTTGACTCATATTTTGCCCAGAACCAAGAATAATGTGATCAATTTTCTTTAGTCCCATGTCAAAGGACGAGTTAGTTCCCACCAGCCCTGTTTGTTTTCCCTGAATGGTATGAGCCTTGTTTTTTCTCCAAAGCCTGTACCATTTCCAGAATGGGTTAGAAACTCATCTGACCCATGCTACCACCACCCCCAACCCCCACATTTCTTGGAGGGCTCTGGAAAGTTACTCCAGAGCAAACTCACATCCATGGGTACCTTTGGACCGAGAGTTTCTGTCAACACACATGTATGGGGTGCTGATTCCATGCCAGTACTGTTCAAAGTCCTGGGTAAACAACATAGATGGTCATGTTCCCTGCTCTCCTGAGGTTCATCTTCTAGTGGAGGGTGGCAGGGTAGGGGGAAAAGTAAACAAATAAACAAAGAATCTCATCTCGGATAGTGACAAGTGGTAGGAAGACAACACAAAGGACACTGGAGAGTGACTGGGGATGTGTGTGCTGGTTGTTTGGGGAAGGTTTGCTTAGGGAATAGCAGTTTAGTTGAGACCTGAATGATAATATTTTATGTTAATCGTGTCATGTTTGGTCTGATCTACTTCTCTATTTTTTTAAGATTTTATTTATTTATTTGAGAAAGAGCACACACACGCATGCACATGTTCAAGCAGGAGAGGAGAGCAGAGGGAGAGAATCTCAAGCAGACTCCCCACCGAGCCAGTTGCCCAGTGTGGGGCTCAGTCCCACAACCCCAAGATCATGACCTGAGCTGGAATCAAGTATCATATGCCCAACCAACTAAGCCACCCAGGCACCGCTATACCTCTCTATTTTTAAAGCAATTCCACAAAGACAAATACTCAAATAGAGCAGAGAGTGATCAGGAAAGCATTGTCCTCTCATACTTTTTGGTTTTTGAATGGGAGGAGATATACAGGGAATGATGGTAAATTGGTTGTGTCTGAAGGGGTCAACATTGCAGTATCTACCAAAGTTTAAAATGCACTGTCCTTTGGCCCAACTTCTAGGACTTTTGTCTATAGGAATAATGGCACTTACGTATGAATACACATATATGTGTGTGTGTGTGTGCGTGCATGCATGTGTGTGTGTGTGTGTAAGGATATTCACCACAGCACAGCTTGTAGTCGCAAAAGACTGCAAACAACCCAAAAGTTCATCAGCAAATTCTAGAACATCCATAGCAAAGAATGCTTTGCAGTCATTAAAAAGAATGAGGTTGCGCTCCAAGACAAACTAAGTGAAGAAAAGCAAGGCACACAAACCACGTGTTCAATATACTACCACCTTTTAAAATGTCTATACACACATACATATTATCTTTGGAGAGGGATACAAGAAATTGATAGCAGTTTTTGCCTTAGCCGGGATTAGAGGAGAATCAGGGAGACTCTATATTCTTTTGTGACGTTTGTATTTTTTTTTTAAGATTTTATTTATTTATTTGTCAGAGAGAGAGAGAGAGAGAGCACAGGCAGACAGAGTGGCAGGCAGAGGCAGAGGGAGAAGCAGGCTCCCCGCCGAGCAAGGAGCCCGATGTGGGACTCGATCCCAGGACGCTGGGATCATGACCTGAGCCGAAGGCAGCCGCTTAACCAACTGAGCCACCCAGGCGTCCCGACATTTGTATTTTTTATGTATCGCATGTCTTAGCTAGTTAATAACCATATTTTGACCATCAAAGCTTCACAGTATAAGCAAGTACATAATATTCACACAAAATTCTTTCCATGTGTCCTTCTATATTACAGTTCTAACCAGAATGAATTTTAAATGTTCAGAGTGCCAAAGCTCCTAAAGTCAGTTGCGTTGTCAACTTGCTGGTGAGCTCAACGTTAGGACACTTCCCAGCTTGGGCTTGGTTGGGGCTCTGGAAGAGTGAGTGTAGGAAATGTTTCAGAAAAGGCGTTTTCTTTTGCGACGAACATCCTTTTGGGAAGATTGTGCACTCATTTCGAATCCATTCAAATATCTGAACAACTGACCTGACTGGTGTTCAGAGAACCGAAAAAAATATGATTTGTCTTTAAAAATATTTCCCAGTGTTTATACGATATTTTAATTTTCCTCCAAGTTAGAACAAACGTTGTTTTCTAAGAATGAACTTGTTCCAACTAGAATGTTTTTCTTAGTTTTCACAGCTATTTCATGTTCTGGTCCATTTATGATTATGGACTGATAAGAGTCTTCAGCTACTAGTAAAATTTTAAGAAATATAATGAAAATCAAATGTTTTTCAGATGTCTGTATTCCAAGCACAGTTTCTGCGGTTTCCTACAATGCTGTGCCAGGGAAGAACAGCAAATAAGACTTAGAACCTCTACTCTCCTGGGAATAAAATCTGCCCCATGTTAAATAAATCATTTATACATATAAAATTTTTATTTAAAAGAAAACGTGCCATCAATAATCTGTAATAGCCATGGAAATGACATTCAGTATCTATTTTAAAAATGCATTAAATATGTAGCTAGTCGAATCACGAGGAGCTAACTAGGCAAAATTGTAGGCAAAATTTCCATCAGCTACAAGGTGGATGTGAAAATGCAGGCAGGGGTAGGGGCAGGGCCTGGGGACTTGGTAGAGTGGCCTGTGGTTTGAGTCTCGGTGGGGCTGCAGAAAGGAGAAATGGCTCATTAGAAAAAGCCCTGGTAACACTCCAGAGAACAGTTGCATGTGAAGCTGAGTCAGAGAGCACAACCTGACCAGGGAGGCGCAAACAGGACAGAAACAGCTCACCATCAACACGTGGACAGCAGCTTTGAAAGCGCCACTCAAGCAGTGACTGTCACCAGTTCTTGGCAGAGCCTTCCCCTCTGTGAAGTAGGCTGCAGATGAAAGGTGTTTCTGAACACTGGCTTGCAGGCCATTGGTCTTGATGGCAGCAGGAGCCCCAGGAGAGAAAGCCAGAGTCAATATTGCAGCTGGCCTCTCCCCGCGGCAGCCCTGCTATCTGTGCGCAGAACCTGATCACTGGGGAGGAAGTTATTAAAAACTGGGTCACTGCAGAGGGCTGCCTAACCAAGGATCAGGGTCCCCTGGCCTCAGGATCAGGTTTCAGGGAAGGCTTTTGTGGCTCTTGAGGACACGCTTTCTCTGGTATTCTTGGGGGAGGGAGGGTAAGGGTTGTGGTGTGGGCCCTGGCAAATGGAGATGGAGAGAGAGGAAGAGAGAGAATGATTCAGACAGGACTCCAGAATGAAGATTGAAAGTGGCCCTGTCCCAGGGAGGGGCTCCTCTATTATAGGCAGCAAATATATCTTTGGAGATCAGAGTCACATGTGGGAATAATCTTGGATTTCAATGTGGATTTTCCACCTTCCATTTGTGAAATCCTTCTATGGAGTCACTCTGCTTGGAATCAGATGACTTTCCTCATGAAACATATATATGTCTCTAAGGTCAAGGTCTTAGTACTAATAATTGAAGCTATAGATTTATTATTTGTTAATTTGTCATAGAATCATAGAGTTGGGAGGGGCAGTAGAGATCCAAGTCACTCACTTTACAGATGAGGAAACTGAGGCCTTAAGTAACTTGGATAAAGCTCTCCAGAAAGCTGGGGCTCGAATTTATGTTTTCTTTCTCTGAGCAGAGTCCTTTGCCATTTAAAAAGTAATTTTCTACTTACACATTCTACTTACACCTCTATTCACTCTCTTTCCAACTGTGCGGTCTATTTCCCCGCCCCAAAGAGAAGTGAATATGTTGATTCAGCAGAAAATTTCAGAAAGCTGAGCTGAGAGAGGGAGAGGAAGAAGAAAAGAGAGCAAGAGAGAGAGAGCAAGCCAGCAGACCTATATAAGGACCCGCCAAGATTAATGTGACTGAAGGTAATCTTCATTGACAAATAATGTCCAGATTTAATAACACTTTGGTCAGAAACTGACAGCAGCTCACATATATGACATACAGAAGATAAGATTAATCTTTGTCTTCAGGGGAAGCCATGCTGGCTGATGTCTTGATGTGGTTTGGGATTTTGCACCTCATCATTGCAGGTAACATTCATGTGGCACCAAAGGAGAAGGAATTTGACATTTTCCAGTTTAGTAGGTCTAAACAAACCACATAATTTGGCATTAGGTAGATTGTGTTTTACCAAAATTTCCCAGTCCTGCTGTCTGTATTGAACAATCAACAAAATGATTGCTACTCTGGCTATCTGTGAAAAGACACTTTAAAAACCTGGTGCCTCAGGGCTCAGTCGGTTAAACGTCTGCCTTCAGATCAGGTCAGGATCCCAGGGTCCTGGCATTGAGCCCCACATAGGTCTCCCTGCTCAGCAGAAAATCTGCTTCTTGCTCTTCCTCTCTCTGCCCCTCTCCTCCATTCATGTTCTCTCTCTCAGTCTAAAATAAAATAAAAATAAAATAAAAACCTGGTGCCTCACCTTACATATCTTCATGTAACCTGTCTTCTGGTGATGGGGAAATGTCCCATTCTGCTGAGTCACAGTGATTTCCTCCTTCTCTCACTTGGGATGGGGCTGCGACGCCCAGTGACACTTTGGAGACATATCTTGCCTTATATGTTTATGTGTCTGTCCTAGCTAATCTTAAATTAATCTTATGCCTTAAGAACAGGACCCAGAATCTTGTGGCTTTTCTTCTGCACATCTGCATTCACTACTCACTGGACATTCTTATTGGGTGTTCACAACACCTGGTTTCTAAAAAAGGTACTGAAGATACAAAGATACACTCAAAGTGCTCACAGCTTAGTCTACCTTTAAATAACTAATAATAATGTAGTGTTTAAAGGCATGACAGACTTGGTCTGGAGAGCCATTAGGAAGTCTTTCCAAAGGCCACAGGCCCTGTTCTGTTTCTTCTTCTCTTATTTCATCTCTGTACTTCTAGACCTTCATCCTTGAAGGCAACCTTGCCATTACATTGGTGCCTCCCCCATCTGAAAAAGGCCTAGTGTTAGAGACAGTAAAGATCCCACACACCCCTGTCATTCATTTTACCTCTCATTTTTACTTTTGTAGATGGATGTGCAGAAGCTTGAAGTCATCTCAAAAGTGAGGTAAAAACAATGATCGATTGAGATGAAGGACTAAAATATTGAAATAACCATTTATATCCATTTTATCTAGAGAATTTTAAAGAAAAATCTTAAGGGTCTCCAACTTTTCACTTTTCTGACACTGGCACCCTAAGAGACCTGTCCATTGGATCGCACCTGTCACATGCAGCAGGCTTGGTACCCTTGGGAAAGAATAAGGTGTTTCCTGAGTAGAGGGAGGCATCTGCCTTCTTTTCCCTTTCAGAGTATTGCAACACATCACAGATTATCTGTGCTTGGTTGAGTGGGTTTGAAGATGATATCATCCTAAGTCTAGGGTTGGCAAACTATGGCCGCAGTCAAATCCAGTCTGATGCCTCTTTTTGTAAATAAAGTGTTATTTATACAGTCACACTCATTGTCTATGGTTGCTTTCAGACAACAAGGGCAGAGTTGAATAGTTGCAACAGAGACTGCATGGCCTGAAAAACCTAAAATATTTGCAAGCAAGCCCTTTACAGAAAATATTTGCCAAAACCTGTCCCAAATAGTTTGGTTTTTGTTAAAATTTGTAAGATGGGTTGTGGTCATAAAAATCTTCATATCGCACCTAGATTCACTGGTTACCTCATGACAAAGTTCTTCAAAGAAAGGTGAAATTAAAGATCAGTTATATATACATTTTTATTTTACAAAACTCTAATGTTTCAAAGTTGCTGACCTTGTTTTTTTTGATGACAAGTAGCTGATTCTAGTGACCTAGAAGATATTTTGGAAAACACACATGCACACACACAAACACACACACACAAACCAAAAACCTCCACACATTTCAACTGTATTTTCAAGTGAAACTTTCACTTGAAGAAGTGAAATGCGTATTAAGAGAAATACGCATTTCACAAGAAACCTGTGAAAGAGCATTTTGGAAAAGAATATTTTGATGTGTTTCCATTTTATATTATTCTGCTTCTTTAAAAAAATGTAAATATCACATAAAAATATTCACCTATGCATTCCCAAAAACACTTAGAAGTAGAATTTTCTTGTTTAAACACCATCTAAATGAAAGTTTCAATGGAATCTAAAGCTGCATGGTCAAGATATAAAAATACAGTATGTATAATATATGCAATATATATAAAAATGTGGTATTTTTATATTAGTTTGCAAGAATAACTAATTGACATCTGGAAATAGGGATATTTACTAGCTGAAGTACAGTCATCATGGACTTCTATTGGCTGTAAGTACCTTTGTAATACACTGTTTTCAACTATTATTAGTACTTTTTTAGTGAGAGCAAAAACATTTGTGTATATTTAATAAATATAAAAACATTACATTTCTTGTATTTAAAGTTTTTTATCTTTTATTTGACATTATTTATGTCATCTTTTTCTTGTTTTTGTTTTTTGTTTTTAAGATTTTATTCATCTATTTATTGACAGAGAGAAAGATCACAAGTAGGCAGAGAGGCAGGCAGAGAGAGAGGAGGAAGCAGGCTCCCTGCCGAGCAGAGAGCCCGATGCGGGGCTTGATCCCAGGACCCTGGGACCATGACCCGAGCCGAAGGCAGAGGCCTATACCGCTGAGCCACCCAGGCGCCCCTCTTGTTTTATTTCTATTTTCATGTCTGTCTTGTAATATATATAGTTTATTAGTGGAAAAGGAGATATATGGAATTTATGAATAAATAAATGTACAATAGGGTATGCCCCCCAAGTTTTTAATGATTGGAATGTATCATTAAAAAGTTTAGAGATGACTGATTTTGACTATAAATTTGGAATTTAGCAGACAGATTTAAATAGGGCTCTGCCACTCGCTGTCTACATTCTCTTGATCAAAATAACTTTTTGTTATGGGCTTTATTTTCTCAACTGTAAATTGAGATAAGGCCCATCAGGCACTTAAATATAGAGTCTAACATATAGTAAATGTTCAATAATTATCAGTGAGTGTTCAATAAACATGAGTAAATATTACTGTACCTAAATATCTGCAAGTTCTTCAGCCTTCTCTAATACCCCAATAAAATAACTCCGTTCCTCCCACCTCACTTATTTATGAGAAGGTCAGTCTATGCCCCTGAATTTCTACAGAGGGGACTTACATTTTTTTTGGTAGTGACAACCAGTAGTGGTTGCCCAATGTCTCTCTCCTTAGCTTGGTTGTCTATCACCTGGAGGCTTCTCTCCTGCTCCTTCTTTACAAGACTCTAAGAGCAACTTCTTTGAGCGGTCCTTAAGACCCAAGGCTGTTATAAGACTTTACTTAAAACTTGTGGAGAACACAAGGTAAAGAGAGTTCAGAACAGGAAACAACTCAAAATGCAGGTATCACACTATGCCCTTCCTAAGTTCATGGACTGCTGCCCACTGCTGGGAATGTCCTACTGATTCTGTCCAGCCTTAGACCTGGCCTATCTCTTTATTGTTGGCCCTATTTTTTTCTTTTTGAGAAATTTCTGCCTTTTTTAAAAAATTTTATTTATTTATTTGACAGACAGAAATCACAAGTAGGCAGAGAGGCAGGCAAAGAGAGAGGAAGGGAAGCAGACTCCCCGCCAAGCAGAGAGCCCAATGCGGGGCTCGATCTCAGGACTCTGGGATCATGACCTGAGCTGAAAGCAGAGGCTTTAACCCACTGAGCCACCCAGGTGCCCCGAGAACTTTCTGCCTTCTTAGAGCTTCCTTCAGGGTCCAGCCCCAGTTCCTCAGGTTCTCTGTTAGGCCCAGGCCTTAAGGCTGCCCTCTGGGCACTGAAGTCCTCCAGGAGTACCAGTCACACTGATGAGGGGATGCTCCCTGGAGTCGTACAGTAAGACAGCCCTGATGCTTTCCATCAACACTGAGGTGGATAAAAATAAATAAATAAATAAAGAAAGAAAGAAAGAAAGAAAGAAAGAAACCCACTTCATTTTCAAAATTAAGAAGCCCATTGAAATAAAAACCCATTCACCTCAGGTCTCTATCTTTTGCATGTTTGTTGCTTTTCTTTCCTAACTCCATTTATCAGACTGATAAAACTCTTTCCAGACTCCATTTATCTGAAGCAGGGATCAAGGTCAAAATTTGTGTACTTCCCTTCTAGGAATTTTTATAGTGGAGTTGGGCAATAAAAATGTATTACCCCCACTTTCTTTTCAGCTCAGGTCCTAGAGGTCTTGATTTCCCTTTCCGCCGCCACCAGCACAAAGCAAAAATACTATCATCACTACCACCATCATGATCTACATGGCCACCTTGACCATGAACATCACCATCACTATTACTACCAACACCCTCACCATGTTTCTTCTGCATCACCACTGTATCGCCATTGCTACCATGCCCAGCATCACAGTCACCATCAACATGAAGGACCATCATCATCACCACAGTGATCATGATCACCACCACTGTAGCCATCACTATCTCCTTATTGGCTTTCCTGAGGCCCTATTGTAATTCTGTGAAAAGTTGCCACATCTTTCTAGAGTTCCCTTTTTTTGGAAAGCCTATAGGCATGTCTGCCAGCTGTCTCTTCCCACTTGTTTTTTTTTTGCTTATCAAATATCCCTTTTCCCCCATTTCTGGGAAGGATAGAATAAAACTCATGTCCCAGTCCTGATCTCTAGCTTCCATACAGCCCAACCGCAGGCTCTGACATTGGCCTCTTCAGACTTGGGGCTGATCCTGAGTCTTGTCAAACATATGGTTATAGTTTGGTAATATTGTTTCTACCCTTTCCATCCTATTGTTTTCCTGTGTCTCCAGAAAAACTCCCTTCTCTACTTCCCTGGGGTGGGAATGGGGCTACCACAATCCTGACAACACTAACTTGAAAAAGAGGGGTGGAAATTATAAGTGACCCCCTTGCCTTTAGGGGCTTCTTTATGCCCTTGGTTATCCTATGGCAGAAAACCCCAAAGTCAGAGAAGTTTTCCACCACTTGGCATTCCAATAAGAGACTACCTGCTACTCTTGGAGCCAGTTGATCTCTTGTCTACTTTGCCCTCTGAATAGGAGGCTTCTGTTAAACCAGAACAGAAAGGAGAAGACTGCCTTTCAACTGGTGGGTATATCAGTGCAATGGTGGCCTTTCATAATGGCCTCAGGATCCACCACTGCCCTCAGAGAAAATAGAAGCATTACAGCGTGCCTTCACAAATAATATCAGCACAAAGGCATAGCCTTCTCAAAGGCTTTCAGTTTTCTTTTTGAGTTGAATATGGCCTCATATAGGACAGGGAGGGAAATCAGATTTTAGGAAGTGATAATAAGACTTCCCTATAATAAGGAGCACAATTATAGTAGGAGCTAGAAACAAATATTTGATACAGTACCTGGCTAACTTTGGTTCAATTATTTAGATTGAATGAAAATGGTACGTAGCATAGGTAGCAGTAGGCCAGAAGTAAGGTCCTACTGGAACAGCCATGCCATTCACTTACACAGAATCTATGGCTGCTTTTGTGCTATAGTGGCTGAGTCGAGTAGCTATGAGATATTGTATGACCCACCAAGTCTATAATATTTACTGTCAGCCTCTTTATACAAAAAGTTCATCAACCTTTGCTTTAAGTAACAAGTAATTTTCTTTTCCAGGAGCTGGCAAGAAAGTGAGTTGAACTGGCCTTTGAGTCATAGAAGTAAAGCCTGATGCCCCAGGTAGAGCATCAGAAGTAAGGAAGACTTGAGGCATGGCTACTACATAGCCTGCTGTATCCAAGAGTGTTTAGTTCTAACTGATAATAGACCTTCCAACCTTCAGTCTAGTTTACAGTATTAGAGATTGGAGCCAAGACCCCAACTAATAAGAGTTTATTTGCTTTGCTTCCTTTGGACAAATACCTCCTCAAAGATATTACGGGAAAGTAAAGTGACTGATCCAAGGCAGAGCCGGGCATACCCAGAATTGGGCTTTCTGGGTTTTTGTCAGATTACTGCCTGGTAATGCCTAAATTCCATCAGATGTTTGTCTGCATTAATGGGGAAAGCTAGTTTAGTGTGCTTGCTCATAATGGTTTAAATTTCTCATCTGAGTAGGCTTATTTCAACATCCATCACAAGCTCAAGCCTGTGAGATCCCAGCAAAACTGAAGGATGAGTCCCTTTCTGATGCTGCCCCTTGCCAATCCCACTTCCCCTCCAAATTCTGAGAACCCCCAGACTTTCATAGCAGTTTCATTAAAGCTAGGGGATTGGCTTTGACGCTGAGGGATAATGTGGGCAGTTAATTTATTGCTTTCATTATATTCTGCTTACCTGTATTTTATTTTTGTAGTTTATACTTTAAAAATTTTTACTAGGGCTGTAATGAGCACTGGGTATTATATAAGACTGATGAATCACAGACCTATACCTCTGAAACAAATAATACATTACATGTTAATTAATTGAATTTAAATTATAAATAAATAAAATGTACAGAATTAAGAAAATTAAGAGAGAGGGGCAGGTGCCTGGCTGCCTGTCAATATAGCATATGACTCTTGATCTCAGGGTTGTAGTTCAAGCCCCACATTAGAAGTAGAGTTTATTTTAAAAAAAAAAGAAAGAAAGAAAGAAAGAAAATTAAGAGAATAATGTGAGATAACCTTGGGGAAAAGGCCACACATGAAAAAAAAAAGAAAAAAGAAAAATATACATCAGATTTTGAAGACTAGTTTAAAAAAAGAATATAAATTATCTAATAATTTTTTAAAAGATTTTATTTATTTATTTGACAGACAAAGATCACAAGTAGGCAGAGAGGCAGGCAGAAAGAGAGGGGGAAGCAGGCTCCCTGCTGAGCAGAAAGCCCAATGTGATGCGAGGCTCCATCCCAGGAGCCTGGGATCATGACCTGAGCCGAAGGCAGAGGCTTTAAACCACTGAGCCACCCAGGCGCCCCTCACTAATAATTTTTATGTTGATTACATATATGTAAAATAAAATATATATTAAAATACTTTTTTAACTAGGAAGTAGAGGAGTTTATGAGTCTAAAACCAAAGAAAATGTATGCTTTAACTTTGCAGGGGTTTATCCCTACTCCCAAATATAGATCTTCAATTTGGCCTCCTTTAAGTCCTTGGACTCAAGGAAAAAGAAGTCAGCATACTGTGCTATGTGTACTACAGGAACTCTCCTTTAATCTTTATATAGGCCATGCCATTATTTATTATAAGGAAATGGAATCTTAGAGATGCTAACCTGCCCAAGTTACCCCACATGGAGATAATGATGCTAGGATTCCAACCTAAGTAACAGTGGTTTTTGTTCCTGCCCCTCATGCTGCACAGGCCTTCTTAATGTCAGTCCATTAGGAAAGACAAAGTTTCACACTAAAAATAGCTCCATTTAGAATCTGAAGTTTCAAAGACCAGACAGTGGTAAATCCAGCTTTAAGTCAGCTTATAGGCTTTCTGAAACAATGATTTCCTTCCATAACATTTGGTCTTCAAGGAAATGGATACCTAAGGTTTTTGTGAAATAAATTGGAAAACACTCCTAAGGAGTGCCCTTTAATGCAATCCCTCAACTTAATCTTGATAAACAGTATGTGTGAGAGATCATTGGTTTTTCTCCCCAACAACTACCTTCCTTCTCCCTAATAAAATCCCAATCTTGTTCAGATACAGGTGACAACTTGCTTAATGGATCACTCACTTGCCCTATGGTGTGAATGTTGATTAGTTAAAATCATTCACAGTGATTCTGTCTTCCTTGCCAGGACTGGTTTAGGGATGGACATGATACAACCCAGAACAATAATACAAACATGGCAGAACACTGGGGTGCTTTTGTAAGGTTTTTCCAACTTTTGAAATTAAAAAAAAAAAAAAAAAGGCACTAGGTGAAGCTCATCCTTTCCTACTTCTGGATGTTGCAAATGGATGTAGTGTTTGAGGTTAGAGCAGTAACAATGAGGGGAGAACCAAGGGAATTACACAGAATCCTTGGAAATGTTGCACTTTTGAATTAAGCAGTGTTGAAATAACCTGCTCTGGAATTGTTATGATAAAGAATTCATTACATTCATTATGATTTAAGACACCCATATGCATTTTTACCAATCTGATTAACCTGACCTTCTCCACAAGACTCTTTGGAAGAACATACAACAGAGAAAAGAAAAGCAAAGCTGACTAAGCAGATGTCCCCTCATTTAAAGAAAATCTCAACGTAGCCTTTTGATAAGAAGTTCCTGAATAAAGGAAAATAAGACACTTAGGAGTGGAGTTATTCTTAATAAGATTTGAGACTTTAACAAAACCTTTACAAAGACCAGAGTTTCTGATATTCCTTAACAAAAGGAGGTGGAGGAAAAAAAACAACAACAAAAACCCTGTACCCCACTAAGGCAAAGGAAGCCACTCTAGATCATGGAGCTCAGTGTCCTTTCAAGGAGGAATTCCCAGAGTTCTAGAAGCTAGTCAACAAATGTTTTCTAAGTAACTGTGTGCTCTTTCCTATATAAGAACAAAAGACCATTCAAAGGGGGCTTGAATTTGTAAAACCCATTCTTAGAAAATCTTGGTACTAAAACTTGCCATCCCTTCCTCTTTTCACCAATTCTTTAAAGCAGTTTGCTTTCTCCCTTTCAAGACGACTGGGCTATCTGATTCATTATAGTGCTTGTCTTTATTCAGTAAATACCTCTTTAGAAGAAGCCTTATTTTAAGTGAGGTTTGTCTTTAGTATGTGTATATACCACTCTCAGAAAGCCACTGGTGGTTTACTCTCTTGGAATTTCACACCACCTTTTAAAATTTCCAACGAGCATGGGAATTTTTCTTATTTGTAGATCTCTTTTCTAATTTATGAGGTTCTTGGTAATTCTTTAATTTCTATTATATTTACTACTTGTATTACCTTCTTATTGTTATTACAAAATGCCACAAATTGGTGGCTTAAATTTATTATCTTACAGTTCTGGTGGTTAGAAGTCCTAAAATCAAGATGTCAGCAGAGCTGCAGTACTTCTGGGAGCTCCCAGGAAGACAGTTTCCTTAGCTTTTCTGGCTTGTAGAAATCGCCGGCATTTCTTGGCTTATGGTCTCATTCTTCATCTTCAAAAGGAGCAGCATAGCATCTTCCCATCTCTCATCTTCTGCTTCCCTCTTATAAGAACCCTTGTGATTATATTGGGCTCCCTAAGAGAATCTCCCCATCTCAAAATCCTTAAGTGAATCACAACTGCAAAGCCTCTTCTACTATATAATGTAACACAGTCACAGGTTCCTAGGGGGTAATTATTTGGCCTACTGTACTACTACCACTACTACCACTACCAAAATTTCATTGTATACCATGAGCTAGGCACTGGGCTAACTGCTTTACATTTTTTTATCTCAATTAGCCCACAAGCCACACACTAAGATTGTATAACTTTCTTAGGCTTCTAAGTCATTGCTTTCTGATAAATGACAGCAATTCATCACTAAATTGAGTAACCATGATTCACAAAATCTGCATTCCCACTCCTGTCTAGCACTGACTTGTATATGTCTACAAAGTTAACTATGAAAGTAAGACTACGAACTCGTATTTTTAGAAAAATGTAAGTCATGTGGGTAGAAACTTGCATTTAGAAATAAGCCACATTGGGGCACCCGGGTGGCTCAGTTAAGCCTCTGCCTTCAGCTCAGGTCATGATCCCAGGGTCCAGGGTTCGAGCCGTGCATGATGCTCCCTGCTCAGCCAGGAGCTGCTTCTCCCTCTTCCTCTGCCTGCCACTCTCCCTGCCTGTGCTCTCTCTCAAACAAATAAAATCTTAAGAAGAAAAAAAAAGGTTACATTTATGTAACTTTTGGAACTAAAGCTGTAGTTACTGGGTTCATTTAGCTTAGAACCTTGAGACCAGTGCTAATTAGATTTATGGTTGCTTCTCCTAAATGGGACATTTCATTGCACTCAGCTTAGGAATTAGGACTTAAATTCTCGACGAAGATACTAAGAAATACAGACCTTCAAGTAGGGCCTTCGTCAGAAAAGTGTGGGTTAATGCCCCAAACCCATCACTGCTGCTCAAAACCGATTTATAAACTGATGAGCATTGAAGAGTCCCTAGTTATCATGGAGCTGAGAAGCAGCTGTTTAGTGTGTGTTTACCACTCACATATATTACATGCTGTCCTCACTGCACTGCGAAACACTAAGAAGCACAGCTGATGCATCTAAACAGAAGGCCTGCCAAATGATAATTCAGCACCTAAAACTTGTTAGGTATTAGAATGGTTAGAGGCTCTTGAACACTAGTTTGAGCCCTTCAGTGGTCTGATTTGATTAAGGCTTTTTAAAGATTGGATACAATTAAGGAGATATATATAGTTATAAAAATTTGAATATAGAAATAGTGGCTTCCAGTCTGTTGGCTATAAGCTCTAGCGGCATATGGGAGTTATTGTAAGTAGCCCATTAATCCATTTGAGCACCGAATGTTGTCGGTAGACTAAGTATGTCCTACATATAAACGCAGATATGGCTGGGATAAGTAACACAAATTTTCATTAAAAGACCACCGAATTCATAGAAACTTTTGGTCATTTTTCCTTTTAATATTGGGTGCTTAATGGAAATTAAGTTCATGAAATTCCGATATTCTTAGAGTGGTTGGACACTTCTGCTCTAGCTTGGAAAATTTAGCAAAGTGTCCATGGAACACTTTTATCACACAAACACTTCCATTCACCTGAGACTGAAGCTTTAAAAGAGCTCCATCTGACAGGCTCCCAGAAGACAGACTAAGTAACACATCAAATAAGACCAACTAATAATGCTGATGAAACCTTTCAATTGCAAATTTTTCTGTCATGATAGCTTATGAGAAAAGTTAGCAAAAGGTATAAGGTACTGTTTCATTTCTTTAACTTGCCTGCAGTAAGTTCCTAAATCAATAAACTGGGTATGTCAGATTTTAAAACCCAACACTCTCTTCTCTAAAGAAAAGATATCTTAGTTAGTTAAGCATTTGCCTTTGGCTCAAGTCATGATCCCAGGATCCTGGGATCGAGCCCCACATGGAGCCCCACTTTGGGCTCCATGCTCAGTGGGGAGTCTGCTTCTCCCTCTCCCACTTCCCCTGCTTGTGTTCCCTCTCTGGCTTTCTCTCTCTCCATCAAATAAATAAAATCTTAAAAAAAAAAAAAAAAGATTTTATTTGAGAGAAAGCACAAGTGAGGATGGGAGTGGAGAGGGGTAGAGGGAAAGCAGACTCCCCAACCTAAGCAAGGAGCCTGATGCAGGGAACAGTCCCAGGAACCCTGGGATGGCGACCTGAGCCAAAGGCAGGTGCTTAACTGACTAAGCCATTCAGGCACACATGTATCTGGCTTTTAATTTGTAGATAAAAACACTAACAGTTAGTACAGGACTTTACAAAACATTTTTGCATTAGAGGATCTCAAAGTTGGATTATTCTTATTTATAGTCTCTCAAAAAAAAAAAAAAAACCCTCCACGAAACAAAAAGAACTTGTTTCAAATATGAGAAAACTAACCATATAAAAGGTGATTTTTCCAAAATTAAAGTATAATCGAAGAGCTTAAAGTTATTTAAACACACACACACACACACACACACACAACAGCAACAACATAAACAATATGGCTTTGATTTTAGAAGTATCATACAGAATTTTCTAAGTACATTTTGATTATTTAATCCCAAGTAAGAAAAACCAGGAACATTTTGTAGTCATCTTACCTTCCTTAAATGAAGAAAGAAAAACCCCTCTGATTTAAATTGAATGTGTAGCACTGTTTGGGTGTTGAACACATTCTTTTTCAGTCATTTTCAGACCTAGTATAATAAAAATTCTTCTTTAAAGAACAGTATTTCAGGCCCTCATGATTCTCTTCAATATCTAAATAATCATTTACCAAAATAAACAGGTTTGTTGCAAAAAGTAGAGTTGGGTTTTAGAATTTATAATTATAAAGGATCCAATATTTATAAACTTTGCACATATAAAAAAAGCCTTCCTGTCTACAGGACTGTATGACAATGGAATATCTCAAGGAGTTTGCAGCCTCTCCCTAGCAATCTTAACCATAGTTTAAAAGAGTTAAGCTCAAGCTTTCTGAAATGGTGTAAATTACAGTTGTGTCACTAGGGAGAAAGATTTACTGAATGCTTTTCAGTATGTTTTTAAAGCCATGGAACCATTACAAAATTTAGACTGACTCCACAACTCTTGCTTAGTTAAAACAATATACAATACCATACAGGAATTTTTAAATTATTACACTGGAGGGAAAGTACTGTCAGAGATGCTCACATTTACAAATCAGATCACTTTAAGTTGGCTGAAAGCTAAGGTGCTCTAGTGCTGACAAGATCTCTAGAATTCCTTTGCATATTTCCATCAGCACCTGTTGATGGGGACAATCTGCTCATTATTCAATATGGCTGTTGGCTGATAAGACAACTTGTCCCTTTTCCTCAAATATTTACCTGCAAAATAAAATATTCAGTCTTCTCTTGTGAAACTTACATTTGACTGCTACCTAATATAGTTTCTGCTGACTCCTGGAGCACAAAAGTTTAAGCAGCAGGCTCTGATTAGGTCTGTTCAGTGGCTCAGTCACATATTCACTAAACTAGTCAACAAGCATTTACAGACAGATCATCCACTATGTGCTGAATTCACTTATCTTAAATGGAACCAAAACAACAAAAGTTTTAAAGAATTACCGGAACTTTTATTTTTGCTTAGTTTTATTAAAAAAATAAATATGTCATAAAGCTTTATTTTCCTTTAAGGAGAAAAAAAGGAACAAGTTTCATAAAATCAAATAAGCAATGGTAAGGTGTCTTAACTTGAAAAAGATTGGGAATCACTGGTTTACAAAGTTATAATTGACTGAAAGAACAACTGTAACAGCCACAGTTGGCTGTTTCATGCCAATGGCAGCAAACAACGAGATCAACTAGGGCAAAATAAATAATTGTGTGGAAGCCCTGATAAGTGCTTAAACAGACTGATTTCACTGAGACATCAGGATAGATATATCTTGCTTCAAACAACACAGGAGTTCCTGAAAAGTTTTGTGTAAATGAAATAGCCACAAACATACTAGGAGAGCTTGGTATCTGAAAGAATTCCACAGTGAATTCTTTTGTGAACAACCACTTCCACTTTTGTAAATCCGGGTATTGGCTTTGCTTAAGGCAAAGTATACCTAGTTGCTACCTCTCTGAACTGAGGCATTAGCATACACACTGAACACTGCTCCAGCTGGGCCAGTGGGACAATTTCCAAGTTTGTGTTTCTATTAAGTAGTGTAAAATAGAGTCAGCCAGGGTACCCAGCTGCATCTGACAAAGCAGGCAAAGAGTGGGATAACCACCTTTAACAATATTTCCAAGCCAACAAATACTTTGGAGAGTCTACTTTGTGCGAAGCATGGTAATAAGCTTTATCAATTCAATTATAGATGTACTTCCTTTCTCTAAAACCTTCAGTCGGGGCCTACATCGGGAACTCTAAAAGTAATACTACTAATCCTCAAGACTGACTTTAACCAAATTAGCTGCCCAGCTCCTTCAGATTGGGGTAGATAATAATGGAAGAGGCTGAGTTTTCTAAGGTTGCAGTTTTAACAACATAAGAATCATGTTTCATATAACCAGTTAGTGAAAAATCTTGCTGGCAACAAAAATTTTTCAAACGGTTCCTTTTTTTTTTCTTTTTTACTTCCTCTGAATCCTCAGGCAAATTCTGCACAACAGTTAAAGTCACCAATGCTCTCTGCTTGGGTGATATATTTCAGTTCTGCTGATAGGAATAAAAATTTCTTTCCACCCACCAGAATTTCATGAACTTATCCTACACCATAAGTGATGCTTTGGACAGGGAATAAGTATGGTAGTACTAGCTCCAGTCAGTTTTATCATTATAAATAACAGAATCCTCACTTTGCTCACAGCCTCCATTTCATTTGGCCAAACTTCTACCAGGTTTAAGTCACATTTAATTAGTTAGGCTGTTCAGTTTCTTTTTAAAAATGCTTCTAATACCATTGCTGCCTATATGTACAAGTGTGAATAAAAAGAGTATGCAATCTGTAGTCTTTTCCACACTGAGTACACTAACAACAATTAGTAAATAATTAAAGAATAAGTGGTCATTTTAAAACTCGTGTTTTTCTTTTAAAAAAATTTTCACTTTCTAGCACTTAAAAAATGGGTCTTAAAAGTGCCCTATTAATGTTCAGTGCTGTTCCCCACTCTGTCCCACCCATCCAAAACCTGCTACAAATGCTGGATTGAGTTCGTATCAAATAATTGAGCAGTACCAAGATTTTTCAAATGGAAACAGTGTTACTGACTTCTTCATATTGGATAACAAAATAAGGGTAACTCTGATCATCATTAAAAATGACAAAAATCTGAGGCTCAAAGAAATTATCCACACAAGAGTCATACAGGTCGCTGGTAACACTGCCCGGATTGACAGGAGGGGGCCTTCTCATGCCATGACTGCCCATCGTGTATCTGCCAGTTAGCACTTTGGCCAGAAACATGAAATGGACTCCTTTGGAGGACTTCTTAGAAAAGTTATGAGAGTAGCTTGCCTTCTTTGCAAAATAACTGCCTTGTCCAAACATTGTAGCATGCTTTCCACAGACTCGAGGGTCAAAGTTGTGCTTGCAGATTCCATCTACCACATCCTGGGATGTTCCATGAAATAAATGTCTCTCATTGATTATCCTGTCACGGCCAAACATTTTCCTGTTCATATATTCCTTTTTCCTAATGAAAAGAGTGGACAGGGAATTCAGAAGAAGGAAGGTATAGATCAATTTAATAGGCAAGATGTAGTCATAAACTCATTATGGTTTCAATGAAGAGGAAATGTTAAAGTAGCTTTCAAGGGAAAAATGCCATCAGAGATCATATTAAAAGATTGAACTGATCTTTTCCACTGCAGACAAGAAGAGCCCCTTCCCCCCGCCACCGCCCCAACACTTATTCACTTGCTCTCTCTTCCATTTCAAATCTAGTTCACAACCTTACTTTCTCAGGATAACTTCTTTATCTAATTCCACCAATCTGAGTGTCTCTTAATTCTGAGATTACTCAAACCTGCATGTATTCCTTTTGTACTACATTTGTTTTTTTGTTGATTTGAGAGGCAGCATAGTGAAGTAATTAAGAGCAAAGCCTCTGGTGCTAGACTGCCAAAGTTCAAACTCCAGCACATATCTTATTAGCTGTAGGTCCTGTGGCAAGTTACTGAACTTACATGGTCTGTTATGAAGAGTGTATGTGAGTTAATATACGCAAAAATACAAACATTAGATATTTTGAAAGTCTTTACTATTATGTTCCGCATCTGTCATTAGTACATTAAGAAAAACTCTCAAATTTCTCATACTGCTGACTCACCTTTTATATTTCTCCCAAAGAAACTGGTTTTGGACTCTCAGTATTTGCAAAATTCTATATTTAAACTCAGGCACAGTCTTATGAAAAAGATTATAGATGATTCGATAACTTTTGTCCTCTACAGAAACAGGCACTTGGATGAAGTCCTGAGATGGATGCATATAAATCCAAGTTTCAGGGTAAAAGTTTGCTGAGGTGACCCCATCAGGGCAGATGATCTGTGATGATGAAGTTGCTTCAAGAGGCGGAGGAGCCTGTGTGGGAACACCACCAAGTGTCCTGGAAGGGAGAGGAAGAAACAATGTAAAACATTTAAGTACATCTCACATTATAGTGCTCTAAAGCAGTATCTAAAATTGTAATTTGTATAGCTTAAGTGCTTGTTTATTTATTTATTTTTTTAATATATTATTTTTTTATTTTTAAAGATTTTATTTATTTGTGAGAGAGAGAGAGAGAGTGAGAGCACAGGCAGACAGTGTGTCAGGCAGAGGCAGAGGGAGAAGCAGGCTCCCTGCCGAGCAAGGAGACCGATGTGGGACTCGATCCCAGGACGCTGGGATCATGACCTGAACCGAAGGCAGCCACTTAACCAACTGAGCCACCCAGGCGTCCCTTAAGTGCTTGTTTAAAAAACAATATAGAAAATGCTATGTATTTAAAAAACATCTCAAAGTGACATTGCCTGTACACAGTTAACCTATTATTAGCTTCTTCCCGGCCTCCTCCTTGTGGAGAAAACTCTGGAATGTACTGCTACAGGCAGGCAGGCAGGCAAGCAAGAGACAATTCATAAATTTCTTCACTTCGAACTGTAGACTCCTCTTTTGCCTATACAGTTAAAGAAACTCCAAGAGAGCAGTGATAATTTGTATGTATTCTTCAAACTTTGCTGTACTAAGCAGAAAATTTACCATTACTAAAGGCTATATAGGCGGTGGGGAGGAGACTGATGGGGAGACAAAGGCAGGCAGAAAAGAGGGAGCTTACAGGAAGATGACATGAAATATTAAAAATAAAAAAGCTTAGAGGTGCCTGCGTGGCTCAAGTGGTTAAGTGTCCAACTCTTGGTTTAGGCTCAGGTCATGATCTTATGGGTTATGGAGGCTCCATGCTCAGGGGGAGTCTGCCTAAAGATTCTCTCCCTCTGCTTTCTGCCCCCCAACCCTGCATGCACACACATGGCTCTCTTCCTCTCTAAAATAAATCTTAAAAAAAAATTAAAAAGCTTATTTACTTTCTGTATAACATAAACAAAGATCATTGGAGTAGGCACTGAAAGCTGACATTTGGCATTTGCTTCATTTTTCAATGTCATGTGTTAACAACAAAGTCAACTGTATCCAAATTTTATAGCCTTAGGTGTGCTTAAGATGAAGCTAATTACTTTAAGCTTCAGACACCAGAATGTATATCCTTGAACCTTTAAATTTAGTTTTGTTACACTTTGACAGGTGACTTTCTATTAAGTAGCAGCTGAATAGTTATTCCTGCCCAATTAAATGCTTAAATTTAAATTATATTTCTTGGCCATTTTCTAAACAGAACAGAAAGGAAGATCAGAGAGAGGAATTCCTGGCCCTGAGACCCAGATTCAGGGCCACTCAGCATAGAGTGACAGTCACAAGGAAGCAGTAAGTCTGCCAAATGGATTAAACTAAATTTTCAAAAGAGCTTTGTGACACAGAATTTAGAACCATGAATGATTGTGCATCTCATCTGCCAGAGCATATCTTACCATTACCCTCCTCATAATCACAGCTGTCTTACAGTAAGCACATACTATGGACAGGCATTTTACACACATTATCAGTTACTGTCCTAACAACCCAGCAAGATGGCTTGGATATCTGTACTTTTCAAATAAAGAAACTGCCAGCATAGTAGCAAAGAACAGAGATAGGATTTGAATCCAGGCCTATCTACTTAGTTTCTAGATCCATACTCTTTCCACTGCTATATACTTCACAATTCATATACACACACACTTTGCCCTCAAGCCTTGAAAGTGATGGATGTATATTAGGGCTGCAATGCAGGTTTGCCTGACTCCCACTACCACCACCTCCATCTCACACAGTTTTTGACTTTTAAGAGATGGCTTGATAAGAAGCTAAAAAGCTATAGAGGCACAACTGCCTTCTCTAACACCTGCCCCCCTTCAAGTGGTTGTGCCAACGATTTAGCATGCCTCAAGATCCCTTGGGAGACAGAGACAGGAGTTCTGAGAGGAACCAGGACTTACAGAATCCATACAGTTCAGGGGTCAATTTAAAGGGGCCACTGGCTTCTCTAACCTTCCTGGCAGAGGCATAATAGTTCTTGTTCTCTGAAGCGTTTTCATAAAGCCCTGACAGACTCCTCCAGAGCCTTCATTCACTGGCACATTTTTCTGAAGAGAGGCCCCACTGCTTTAATCAGATTCTGAAAGGTAACTCCTTCAAAAGCCATCACTATTCTGGAGAAATGGCAGGAAACACAGAGTATAAGTTCCTTATTTTTAGCTGTTCCTTCTATTCCTGCTCTGCAAAAAGAGTAAGTTCCAGCCTACCAGATTTTCCAGGATCATTAGGGATTGAAATTACCAAAAGAGGTTTCTCTCTCTCTCTTTTTTTTTTAAAGATTTTATTATTTGTCAGAAAGGGTGAGAGGGTGAGAGAGAGCGAGAGAGCGCGTGCGTACAGCAGGGGGAGTTGCAGGCAGAGGGAGAAGCAGGCTCCCTGCTGAGCAAGGAGTCTGATGTGTGACTCAATCTCAGGACCCTGGGATCATGACCTGAGCCAAAGGCACAGGCTTAACCTACTAAGTCCCCCAGGCATCTGCCAAAGAGTTTTCTGAGTTGGGGAAGGAAGGTAAAAAGTCTCCCAACCACTTTACCCAAAATAGGTTTTAGGCTGCTGTCACAGACGTACTAAAATCCTGGCACTAGACCAAAAAAGATTCACAGATACTTGAAGATGAGCCTGTTTAAGTAAATCCTATCCATCCTAAAACATTAAATTAGATTTTATATTCATAATTATCATCCATTCCCATCTATAGATGTTTACTTTTAATAAGCCAATATCCTAATTGAGCTAAAACATTAAGATGTATATAGACAGCTGTCTGATGAACTTCTACACTACACTTGCCATGACTTAGAAATACATATTCCAAGCACAGTTATAAATGTGGCTTTATTTTCTGAGGCTGCTGAGTTTGTGTTTAGCTCATGGGTATTCCAATGACATACCATGTGCTTCACAGTGCTGTACCAGCCTTCTTCAAAGAGGCAAAGTTGAAGGGTCTGGAACTTGCACTCAAGGACCTCTGAAGAATGGATTTTCTGAATTCAAGGTCATCTTTTACACTCTCCTTCCCTCCCCTTGCCATTTCAGAAGATGTTCCCTAACCCACTTTCAGTGACAAAGTAAAAATTAATTCATTTTATCTTTTTTGGGGGCGGAGTCAAACCCTATCAGGCTTTCCCATGACCACAGAGTGACTACACAGGATAGATTTCCTTTTGGCTGAAATAACTCCTAAACCTCTAAATTTGAGATTTGTTTGCTTATGCAGCCTCAACTTAAATATTCTAAGAATATTAAAGAATAAGCTCTTTTTTTATCAACTTCATTAAAAAGCAGCAAGCACAAGGAAATAGTACTTTCTTTGTAACTATGAGTGATAGATGTTAACTAAACTCCATTGCGGTAATCATTTTGCAATATATATGTATGTCAAATCATTAGCTGTACACCTTAAACTGACAGAGTTGTAGGTGAGTTATAGCTCAATGAAACTGGAAGAATTAAAAGCACCAGGGAAACTCTCATTTAGGAGGAGTCAAATTTGCAGGAAATTCACAGATTAAGTCAGTCAGCCCCTCTCCTCACCTCCCATAGTCTGGCATTCCCAATTCCTAGGCATCTCTGATTTCCTGGTAACTATAGCCTTTTTTTGACACTTACGTTTTAATCTGATCCTCTACATTTACTAACATTTAAAAACAAAACTTTCTTCCTGGCTAAGATTAAAATCATAGTCTCTCTGGAATCTGTTTTGCAGCCTGCTTTTTGAAACTAATCCCTCTCTATTCTCTTCCCACTAGGCCAGTTTGAGTGCCTCAGGCCCCCAGACTCTAGGGCAGATAGGAACTGAAGGGCTACATTTACCCATTCCACCCTGGTGAACTTGCTACTTGCTTCTCTGATCTTTTCTCATTGAAGTGTCTGCATAATTTCTTTGATTTGCTAAGCTCTTACTTTATGCCTGATTATCACTGTTTTAGACAAAAAGACTAGGAGATTTTAGAAAGAAAAAGGAAGAAATAATAGAGTGACTTTCTTTGTTTTCTTATAAGCCTATGTTACAAATAGTAAGGTGCCAAATTTGTGGCATTAATTCTACTACTGCTTATAGTATTTTCATAGTTCATACTTTTACTAAATAAGCCTAAATTTAAAAAGAGTGGGAGGGATTATTCCATAATTACTTGTCTTAGGGTTGAAACAAATCAATGTTCACCATTCTGAAAAACTCCCCCATCAATGCAGCACTTGAATGAGCATTCTTACTCTCACTCAGAAGCTACATCTTGCTTGATTGGCTCAGCATGCCAAGCTGCTGGTCTCACTAATGAGTTCTACCATCTCACTAGGAGGACAATATGTTCCTAACTACTGGACGCTGACACTATCTCCAGCTGTGCTAGTGAAATCACAGAAATGGCATTTTTATTAGTTTCTAATAAAAAAAAAACCCTACAAGGTAAAATTTTTCACACTTGGACTAGGAATAAAGCACACATTTACCCAAAGCCAGCATATATTTCTTTTTTTTTTTTTTAAAGATTTTATTTATTTATTTGACAGACAGAGATCACAAGTAGGCGGAGAAGCAGGCAGAGAGAGAGAGAGGAGGAAGCAGCAAAGCCAGCATATATTTCTAAACCAGCCTTACTAAAAATTGCTTTTGGATACTGAGCATTTCAGGGATTTTTATTCATTTGTATTTTGTTTTTAATGTTCCCTCTGCAATCTCATAATTAGAATCATTAAAATTCTGTCATAATGATCTGGAAAAAACACAGTTTGAGACTGAAAAAAAAAACCACAACAAACTAGTAAGAATATAAAAACAGCATCTCTAAGATAAGTAGAAGAGAAAAACCAGTATTACTCTAGACCTCTCCAGTCCATAAAACCAAGTAAATCTAGCATTATTCTAAAAAACAGCCTCTAAATATGGTATATCTGATGAGAGTACACAAAGATTTCCCTAGAGTTACTAATTTTCAAAGATGGCTATGCTATTGGTAACAGGCTCCACCTTTTTGGCATCCATGGAGATGTACCAGTGGGCTATCTAGGAGTGGGGAAGAGGACCTGAGAAAATGGAAGAGCTCACCTACAATTCAGAAGGTTGAATTCAGTTTGAACCTAGCAGTATTACAGGTAATTTTAGGGAGTATTACAGGAAGGTGGGCCTTACATAGAAAATGAGAATGCAAATTCTTTGAAAAGAATCTTTCCTATGAAAATTCACTCAAGGAAGAAGAACTGGAGAACGCCACCTTGAGGGACTTTCCCTGCTTGACCTTGCAGTTTACCTGTACTGGGAAGCAGTCCCATTACATGGATGGTTATCATCAGGAAACTCAACCTTTCACAAAGGAAGCAAATGCAAACTGCCTCATCCCAGATATAATTACTTTTAGTTGTACAAAAATGTTACTTCTCTTTGCTTTTCAGTTCAAAAAAATCAACTGGATAATCACTCTTTTAGTTAGGTTAATTGTAGCTTATCTGAACTCTACTCTTTGAAGAATTAAACCCATAGAATAACTCAAAATTTCACATTCTAGAAGTAATAACCAAGTCAGTCTCTTAATTTAAAATCTTTTACTCTTTGTCATTCAGTTGTATATTTACATAAAATAAGAGTAAAGATAAGGCTTTCCATTGACACTTACTGTAAATACGGAAGCAGTGTAAAACAGGAGCGGAAGAGGGGTCTCCTTTTTATTTCTCTCCTGAAGAACGAGTTGTGAAGAATGTAGTGGTTGTTCCACATCATAAATCGGACCTCTTTCAGACCTCGAGAGTTGGCTTCTTCAATCAATCGAATAACAGACTGGAGTAGAAAAGAGAAGGTAAAGGAAAAAGAAGTTAGAAAAAAACAATCACTAGGAAATATGAAAAATGTTAACTAAAGGCAAAAAAAGTTAACCTTGATGTTAACATCAGAAAAGCTTCAAAGAAGTGCAGAGAGTCAAATTAATTCCCTTTACACACAGGATTTTTGGAGAGGGGGGAGGGGGGAGGGGGCAAAGAAACAGAACAGAAAGATGCTCCTTCTTCAGAAGAGCATGGATTTCTATTATGAAACATGTGAGGCCCAGGGAACAACTCTGTTCTATTTTGAGGCCTTAACAATGTCCTAGAAATTTGTTTATATTTCTTAAGGGAATTTTCAGAAGAGGATTAAAGATAGTACTGTATACGGTTCAAAGAAACAAGTTAAGTTCCAAATCCAAGAAATCTTTTAGAGGAAAAACACAGGGACATATATTCTGAGAATACATTTTAAATAGTCTCTTATTCTCGTTGGAAGGTATGAGATACTAGTGATTACTTAAGAGAGTCTCATAAATCTTAATTCCATTATATATTATTAACCAATTAATATTATACTAAGTAGTTTTCTTTTGCTATTGTCTTAAAAGAAAACCAAAGGGTAAAGAAGTCAGTTATCCCTTTTTGTAATGCTGGAAATGAATTTAATCAAATCAAAGAAGTCAGATCTTTGGAATGTGAAATTAATCTCTAAAGTCCACTTCATTGTTTTTAAATTTGACTCCGAATTCTCATTAAGAGGCAAAGTAAACTCATCATCATTTTAAAACCTTACTTTGTGATTTGATTTAGGAGCTATTCTTACTATCTCAGACTAAGGATCCATGTACACATATGACACAATTTTAAATGACTGATTTGCCTGACCACAGCTCAATAAACATTTTCAAGTATTTCTTCCAGGGGCTTAAGAGTGCTTGTTTCCCATTAGACTTCCGAAATGCTAAGAGTAACACATGATTCAATGAACATGAGCCCAGGAGCCAGAAACAGCTAGAAATACACTAGTGCTCATCTCATTAAAATTATTCCAAAGGAGCACTAAGTCTGAGTATTTACCATGTAAATCCTTGGTCTCTACAGTATTATGATACTGGGGAAAGCATTTTACCTCTCTGATAACAGTGGTATTTATGGATTCCAGATCAGTGAAAAGAAATACATCCTCAGAAAAATTGAGAATAATGCTAATTATGTCAACAAGACTCCATTTTATATCAGTAAGCTCTTATATTTGTTGTTCTGTTTAGTCACTGTTGTAAAGGATTAGAAGGAAAGGACAGTGAAAGACAAGAAAAAATTAAATGCACTTTTTGGGAAAAGAACCTGTAAATACCTCAGGATACTCTCTCCATCCAAAGTGGTCCCTACAGAAGAACTTCCAGACTGTGTGGTAAATAGAGTTTACATTGCTAGAGGGTGGTGTGGACAGCCTTCGTAGTTGGTCAAATTCAGTTGTTTCATACACATTCATGGCATTCAAATCTGCCCAAAATTCTTGTCCTCTAAAAAGACCCCCCCCAAAAAAGAATTGTTAATACATCTGCAAAATAGAAATATCTAAACATCTCATCAGACATTAAAAATATGTAGTATAGCATGCTGTAGAATTTTCAAAACTTATTTGGAGTAAAAAGGACACTACTGGTTGTTTCTCCATTTCCTACATGCCTTTTCTTAACAAGACCAAAGGTTCCAGGCCATGGAGTTATGGTACCACTGACTGATGCTTATCCCACAGTATCACAGTATCACAGACCTAAACCAATCAACATAATCCTACCCTCCCCCAAACCCTGGTTTCAGCCAGTCAGGGAGTCAGTTTTAAGATGAAGCTGACATAGAGAGCAGACAGAGAAACAAAAGAAACTTCTCTTGAAGCTTGCCTTTTTTTCCAGAGGTATCAGTTTACCTATCAATATAGAATACACAATATTGCCTGATGAAAGACAGGAGAAAAAAAGAAAAACAAAAAAAAACCCCAAACCCCAGATGAGACCAGTATTGCTATTTTACCCAATATCAATACTATCTTTGTCCTGGGGGTTGGAGGGGGAGAAGTTGGCAAAACATGAAGAGCAAGACAGTTTGTATTATTATGAAGTTTATCTCTGAGAATATTTTTGTCATTTTGTTATCTGGTCTGCTGCTGCTGAATCAGCATTTCATAAATATCTCAATACTTGGGGGGGGGTTCCCATTATATGAATCAGTATCATTTAAGAAATTATAATGGGTGATCCATTTAAAATCTCTTTTTTAATGGAACTTCATCTAGTGTTTGAAATATCTTAACCATTATTTTAAATAACTGGAAAAATGTTCATTGTACTGTTCTTTTTGTGTATTTTTCAAAATATCCCTAAGAACATATGAAAAATAAAATACATCATAAAGTAACATCATAGGTATCAGCAGAGTAACTAAGTGTCCAGACACATTCCTTCATCTTTCTACCCTTTCCATAATAGATTTCTTTTTTTTTTTTTTTTTTAAAGATTTTACTTATTTATTTGAGAGGGATAGTGAGAGAGAGCATGAGCAGGGGCAGGGGAGAAGGAGAAGCAGGCTCCCTACAGTAGGGAGCCTGATGCGGGCTTGATCCCAGAATCCTGAGATCATGACCTATAAACGCTTAGCCAACTGAGCCACCCAGGCGCCCATCCACCACAGATTTCTAAATGGAGGTCTATAATACACAGGATACTCCAGATCTAGTGGCACTCACAATGACTGGTTCATGTGAAATCCAGGTGTTGGAACAAATAGTCCTCATATTCAACTCATTTCCTTGTTGTAAATTAGAATTGAAAAGGGTATTAATTTTGACCTAGGGGTTTTGTTGGTTAGTATAACACTTTCCAAATTCTGCTCTAGGAACACTTGTTTCAAGGACTGTTCATAGGTATTCTGTGTAAAAAGCATTCTGTGGTCAAATGTTTGAAAAAAACTTGGTTACACAAAATTAAACAATTTACTTATTGCAGCCACTCCTCAGCCCCTTTAATATACTAGGTAAATACTGAAGTACCATGATGAGGGCTATAAAGTATCATTCCAAAATTGTCACAACGCTCTCTTCCTTTTTTTCCATGTATGCCTATTAACATCTCTCAATAAACACCCCTGGCAAATGTTGGAAAGAAAATCTACCATCCTCTATCCTAATGTTCATAATTTTTGAAACAGATTCTATTTGGGGAAAAAAAAAAAACCAAACACCTCAAGTCATATATCCAACTAATGGTGCCAATGAACCATGTAACTTAATAAAAGCAGTATGTCCCTTTAAAAATTCCTAAGGAGCTTCCCCAAACCCTAATTTCCTGCTTAGAAAGAGTATTGACAGGAAGGAAGGAAAGAAGGAAGGAAGGAAGGAAGGAAGATATGATCTTAAAAGTACCATATACTTTTAATTAAGTGTGAAATGGAAATAAGACAATAAAATGTAGTTTAAGGTCACATCTGGACACTTCTTGGTTTAAAATTATTTATGTTAAATAAGGACACTTAATTCAAAAGGAAAAAGTATTTCTGGAAAATTCTTTTAAAAAGAAGAGCAAACGCTGAAAACCGGAACTCCTATACCTAAACTAAACCTCACATCAAGTTGCTTAAACGTTTTTCACTTAATTTTAGGAGAATCTGATATTGAGCTGTTTATTAACAGAGATATTAACCTGTTTCTCCCCCTTAACATAATTTCCAGTTCTAAACAGATTTTCTTGCTTTAAGTTCATTTCCCAGTAAGTGTTCCCAATTATGAGTTAAATCCTCAGTATTTTCTTTAAGGAATTCGTAGAACAGCACTTATTATGTTAATATGCATTATAAACAGGCAATGGTTTTTGTTGTTAAAGTACCAGATTTTATTCTGGACACCACTCTAGCAATTTCTGTTTAAGCCTGTATTATTAAGACTTCATAGATAATTATTTGCATGAGAAAGACATCTAAAACTGCAGCTTTTGCCACATCCTCTGTGCATTTCAGTCCATTGGGTATTATGAAATTTCTATGACAAATCCTAATTTACTACAATCAACTGTTCTTTGGATTGATGTATCAAAGTACTGTTTTAGCTCTATTTGATTTTCAATATGCTTTTCTAGACTTTGCAGAGACAAAACAACAAATTTGAAAAACATTAAATTATCTTTTTATAAGATTAATTTTACCACCTGCTCTCCCTTAAACAGGGAATGCTTAAAAAATCCAAAGCCAAGAATTTCTTTTCTCCTCCATCTGCATCAGTAAAAAATGCATGCGATACAGATGCCAAATGTTCAACATACACCACTCTTCTTTATCAAACCATTGTCTCCTATTATGATAAAGCAGTTATGAGTCATGTATGTGTGGTAATGGTGATGGTGGGCTGTATTAGGCAATACACAAAGAATTAAACAGATGTAGTTCCTGGCTTCCAGGGGCTTCAAGAGAGAAATAACTAACAAAACATAAAACCAGAGTCCGTACATCTGCCTATCTAAACTCATCAGTGGCAAGTACATCCTGGGAATGAGAGGATAAAGAGTTGGCATGCAGCATTATGGGACAGGAGGTGGTTACTGATGTCTAGGAATGGATAAAGGTCAGGAAAAGTTAAGAGGCTTTATTGTATCAATCAAACATAGCTTTTTCTAAGAGAAAGAATTTTAGGAATAGTTTAAATAATAGGAAAAAATACCAGTAAAAAAAGAAAATAAAAATAATACCAGGGTTGTGTAAAAGAACAAGAAAAAAATAATTCAAGCATTTTACTTCTTGAAGAAGGGTAGGGACAGGGAGGGACAGGAGAAATGCAAATAGCTGGAAAAGGAACTCTATTAAACAGGGGTACAAAGCAGATAAGGAAATGTGAACCAGGGTAAAATAGGCAACATGAAAGATGTCAGACCATGAACTGAGGAAGTAAGCCCAGGGTCTCAGAGCCTCAAATTTAAGAGTACGAATTTAGAGTACTGAGGTGATAAAGGGTCGAAGCAGTAAATACTGGATGTGTGAAGACTAAGCAAAACAGACAATGCTAGAGATTTGGAGGTAGAGGGAGGCTCTGTAAAGCAGGGTGCAATAATCCTGGTAGATGAGAATTCTATATGGCCTAAAGACATCCCCCACCGAGGGATGGCCAGAAAAGAGAGAGTATGGGAGATGGCCACTATATAGGATTTAGCTTTGACTAAATATATCATGTGGCTAAATTAATCAGTATTGACTTCCCCAAGATATAACCCTATCATGATGAATCAGGAAAAAAATCTTATAAACAGATTGATTTTTGCTACAAAAGGAAGAATGAACTAGAATTGCTGAAATATTAACAATTCTGTTTCCATATGCTTCACCAACAAACATACCACCACACATACAGATGTAAGAATCCAGATACAAAACTAATTTAAAATTCTGAAAATAACACCCATTCTCATAATTTAGATGCTTTATAACAATGATTCTCCTCCTACTCAACAAATAACTTGACATACCAAGTAAGACATTTTTCAATTATTTATTATCTATGCATGGAGCACCTACACCTACCTGTCAGAAGGAATGTCCCACAACCATCATTTCTTCTGTGTACATTTCAAATACAAAAGAAAGTAAACGGGGACCATGATGTAAATAATAAACAGAACTATAATGAAAACCCAAAACTATTTTTAAGTTGAATAAAACAGAAATTAGTAAGAACACGATCTCTTTGTTAGATAAATAGTTCTTGGGATTATGCATTTGGGAGCCCAGTAAGGAATATAACCATTTTATACAATATTTCTGTATTTATAAGTTGTTTGAAACCAATAAAGAAATGTGAAAAACAAAAAAAATCTTAAGTAGACACACTGACTAAGCACTGGACTGTATGTGGGGAATAAGATGAAATGGGCCAGAATCAGTAAGGAGAGAGAGAGAGACACAAGCAAACCCAGAGGTATGGTGTGAAGTAAGGCACAAAGGTGCTCTGGGAACAATTCAAAGACAGAGGGCCTACCTCTACTGGAAATGGGGTCAGGAAAGGTATTCATGGGAGGTATCCTAGAGTAGATGAAATGAGAATCAAGTCTGGCTGGCCACCAAGCAGACAATGGGAAGCAAGACATCACATGCAGAGTGACTGACATGTGCAGAAGCCAACCAAACAAGGCACAAGAGACCCAAGAGTGGGCAGTACATACAGTTCATGTGGGAGGTCAGGGTGTTATGTGTGCGAGGGGGATGATAAGAGATAAGACTGAACTGGATATGTTGGCTGGGGCCAGATAATGAAAAGCTTTGTATGCTGGGTTAAGAGGTCAAGACTTGATTCTGTGGGCAGTAGCAATCACTGGTCTGTTTTCAAGAAAGTTCAGACTCGCCTTTTAAAAAGCTACTCCAGGGGCGCCTGGGTGGCTCAGTGGGTTAAAGCCTCTGCTCAGGTCATGATCCCAAGGTCCTGGGATCGAGCCCCACATCGGGCTCTCGGCTCCACGGAGAGCCTGCTTCCTCCTCTCTCTCCCTGCCTGCTTCTCTTGCCTACTTGTGATCTCTGTCTGTCAAGTAAATAAATAAAATCTTAAAAAATAAAAAAATAAAAATAATAAAAAGCTACTCCAACAGTGATGGTATGGAGGACTGATTTGTTTATCTTAGGTAGGCCAAGGTGGGGAAAAGGAGGGGAAGGATGGAGACAGGCACTTACTTGCTAAATATTTATTAGCATGTTTTTCATTATTATTAATACTTACTATTCTTAGGCTTAGCCATCTGTAACTACTAGAACTACACAAGACAAATGATAGAGAACTAAGGAGGCAACAGCAGGGAGACTCTGAAAGTTATTTAAGAGTCAAAATCTGACTGCGTAAGATAGGATTACATGTGAGGCTGAAGAGAATGTAGAGTCTAGGATGTGTCCCATGTTTCTGATCTGGATGACTGGGTAAGGTGCCATTATTGGAGATAGGAATTGTAGAAGGTGGAACACGTTTAAGTGGGAAGATGATGCAACTAAAATACAGAAGTCAGACTTTAGCAATGGTCAATTAAATTTTTTGACCCTACTCTGAGCAGTTTTAACCAGAGGGGCTAGATTTCAGAAATTTGTCTTCCATCCTCTAAGAGTTAACTATTTTCCTACAAGGATAAATCTGTGATCTCAAACTAATTCACACCTGCCCTAATCAGCCAACTAACTAGACACAATTAATAGGTCCTCTCATTTTATTACTGTGATGTAGAGTGAAAATTTCTCCCAAATCTGAGGGTCATAATAGTAGGATAAAGATCAGATGAAGTATATAGAGTATTTAAGCTCTTCTGCTATGAACTTGAGACAGGCATGACAGATGGGACATGTTTGCTGCTGCTAAAGAAATTTCACAGGCACACAAAATATAGCTGGCTTTTGATACCTGGCTTTGATGTTTCCAGAATTCATTTAGCAACGTTGGAATATCTAGCAGCTTATATATCCCTTCAAATATGTTACAAGGTGATGAGAATCAAAGCCATAGCATATACAATACCAACGTATTTTGTGAGAGCAGTGTAGTTATTTAACTTCAGAGGACTACGTATTCTAACTTTATGCTTCAGAAGCATAGTAAACTGTCATTCATTCTGTTATTAAGATTTTTGCTAATACTGACTCAAATAGCAGAGTTACTGGGACAATAAAAAATTTTCTATAAATGCTTATACAGGCAACATCTTTCAATATGTAGCAGCGGTTAAAATTCTATATTTAACTTCTACACTATGACATGGGTCTTAGTACCAATTGGATTTTTCCCTCTTTGTATCCAGAAGTAGCTATAAATACAGACATGCCTACAGATCAAAATTAGAAGTTTCCATTATTACACATATGACCCTCAGTAGTTGTGGGTGGGCTAAGAATCAAATGTTGACAATTAAATCGGTCCACCTCTAAAGAGACCCTGACCAAATCAAGACAGGATTGCTGAGGCTTAGCTCACTCTGTAAAACAATTAACATCAAACTTGGATCATGGATTTAGCTCATGGTTCCAAATACCTCAAACAATTTTGGGTAGGCAAAAAAAAATTTTTTTTTTAAGATTTTATTTATTTATTTGACAGAGAGTGAGATCACAAGTAGGTAGAGAGGCAGGCAGAGAGAGAGGAGGAAGCATGCTCCCTGCTGAGCAGAGAGCCTGATTCGGGGCTCGATCCCAGGACCCTGACATCATGACCTGAGCCAAAGGCAGAGGCTTAACCCACTGAGCCACCCAGGCAGTCTGGCAAAAATATTCTTCACTTTAAGATACAATGAGTTTCCAGGAATCAATTCTTAAAACGGTGATCATATTAAGACAAAATTCTGATTGCATATGCTGCTCCCTTGGTGCCTCCTGAGACATCTTGGAAATAGGTGAATGAGAAGGCAGCAAGTTAGTGAGTGGATGCTGTCTAGAATCACATTGATCTGTGTTGTGTGTTAAACACCATGGCTAATTTACAAATTGTGAGACATCTAACTGTGGTCTTACTTTTTAAAAATATTTATTTATTTATTTATTTATTTGACAGAGTGAGAGAGAGAGAGAGAGAGAGAGAGATCACAACTAGGCAGAGAAGCAGGCAGAGAGAGAGGGGGAAGCAGGCTCCCTGCTGAGCAGAGAGTCCGATGTGGGACTTGATCCCAGGACCCTGAGATCATGACCTGAGCCGAAACCAGAGGCTTAACCCACTGAGCCACCCAGGCACCCCCTAACTGTGGTCTTAAAGTCATTACAGAAATGAACACTATGAAATAAAAATGAGAGGATAAATAAGAGGAGACAAAAGGAAGGCAGATTCCCTACATGAAAGAATACCATTTTTAAGCTTTTGTAATTCTTTATTCTCCAAAAGCATGAGAAGAACTAAACAAACACATAACATAGTTTATTCTCAAAAACCTTTGTACCAAGACACATCTGAGCACACCTAAGTGCTTCCTAAACCCTAAAAAATACCATACACTGAAGTCCCCTCTCCCCTATGCAACCACTAAAAGCAAATTATAATATCTACTTGAGGAAAAGAACCTGCTAAATTTTGTTATGTTGGGCTTTTTGTTTGCTTTTATTACAAAACTACCAGATCAAAGGAAAAAACACAAAAGAACTTTCTAGTAAGATGTAAGCCTAAAAATCTTTCATAAATGAAAAATACACCTATGAGATCAGAAAATCTCACTGCTATCTATTTACAGAGGCATGGGATTAAATTTTGCACTCTGAAGACATCAGAAATGTCATACAGCCTTAACTTTTAGCCAAGTTCAGTCACATGTCCTGAGGCTCCTAGAAGGTAACTTAAGTGAGATATACTTCTCAACCATGGCCTGAAGAGGAACTGAAACTTAATTTCTACAAGAACAGCTGGGATAGAAAGCACACAACAGATTTTTTAAAAAGGTGTATCATACCTTATACTGCCTTAAATTATGCAGTTACTGCCTTTTATGAATATGAGTAAATAACCCATTTGTTAAGTGAAATATTTTTAGAACTGTGAAGTTTCTATCTTACCTCAAAGTAGCCAATAAAAACTGCCATGTACTCAGGGCACCATACTGATTGATTCAATTTTGTGAATATAGAATTTAACAGCATTGGAAGAGGGCTAAAATATATTTGCTTATACAATTTTTCTCCTTGATTACAAAATCAATTGTATGTAAATGCTAAAATTACTTTAAAATAATTGCTTTCAAATAACTTTAAATAACTCAGAACTCATTTACATGTAAATGAAATTATAATTGTAAATAATTATCATAAAATAAATCCTCTAATAACCACCAGGAAAAAATACAAGCTATTAATTTATAGATCAACTTTTAAAATTACAAACTCTTTAAAAAAGGATTTTATTCAGAATTTTCTCAACTTAGCCTTATCTTTTTCCCCACTTAGTAGAGATAAACTGATTGATAAATGAGCAAATTAAAAATATACACTTCAATGGCTTATTATGAAAACCCAGAGATGACTAAGAAGCTCTCAAGACTAGAGATTTGAATATATGCAAACTAACCATACAGAGAATTCAACACTTCCTGAGAGTTTTAAGCAAATTTCTTAAAGGAAAAAAAAAAGACTTCCTACAGAAAACATATTAGGAGATACCTTTTTTCTTGTGTACATTTCATAAACTGTGACCACAAAACCTTTCAATAGGGCTTTAAATCAGTAACTTTTTCTGGGGGGAGGAATCTACAAAGCCAATCTGTTTCTCTGACAGATTCAGTTTTATCAATAGTTAAGATAGCCTAAATTTTTGGTAACAAATCAATTGTAGGATCCTTTATACAAGGTTTCTGATGCGTGGCAGCATTTGGACAATCAAACGTCAGAAAGTAAGCAAGCAAAGTGCCTTCTGTTTCATAAATTCTACCCCCATTCAAGGATATCTTTCTTTTTATTACCTCAGAAGGCAAATCTACTATTTCTCCTGTGCTTATTTTTATTCTCTCAATGCCTGGAAATGAAAGAGCAAAGCCAGGTGGCAGTCAGAAACCAAAGACCAACCGCAGCAGGAAATTATTTAGAGCATTTTGTGCCATTTGCCCTCTCTACGCCCTGATCAGCTGCAGGAGCTGTGAAGATCACAAGGTGCAGGCAAGATCCTGAGAGCATACACACTGCAAGCAAATTCACCCTTGGGCCTCTATCCCTGCCATTCTTCCCCCACTCTTCAGAGCTGGTAAAAATTTCAAGCAAAGAAGGTTACCCAAACTCTAGGGCTATATGTTAAATGAGAAGGGACAGTTAAAAAAAAATCTTAGAATTCAGAAATTAGAATTAGAAAAGAAATTTTTTAATTTTATTTATTTGACAGAGAAAGAGAGAGAGAGAAAGAACAAGCAGGGGGAGCAGCAGAGCAGAGGGAGAGGGAGAAGCAAGCTCCCCACTGAACAGGGAGCCTGATGCTGGGCTTGACCCCAGGCCCCTGAGATCATGACCTGAGTTGAAGGCAGACACTTAACCAATTGAGCCACCCAGGCACCCCCCAAAAGAAAAAAAAAAAGTGTTAACAAAGAGAAATTCCTGTAAGTTTAACATATTTTCCAGTCATATGAGAAGTGCTATGTTTCATATAAAGAGAATTAACAAATCCTTCCTTATGCTCAGAAGCAATAGAGCCAAAATAAAGGACATCCATTTGCATAAATAGTATAAATTTCCTGAACTCCTTCTCAAATAACTTAGTCATGGGAGATTCTAATATACTCCTGACACATTTTGTGGCACACATACTTGCAAATCACTGGTTTCTGTAAAATGTGAAAAGGAATAGTCATTGGCATTCTCACTAAGAGCATACCCTTTCATTGTGATGACCATGTAAAGGTTCTTTATTGGCCAAGTGTTAAAAGTATACAGCATATAGCAGAGAAAGATCAAGGAGACAGACACATTTTGCTGTGTGGACACAGCAAATAGGAATGCTTAGTTAACTCCCTTCTATGCTTGTCTTAGCAACAGTAACAGGTTAGGTCAGCAAGGAAAATTGTTTAAGTTTCACAATTAGAAGTTCATTAATATCATCAACTTCTAAAATTTAAGTTACTGATCACAGAAGTGGCTATAGTTAGCATAAGACTGCAACTATAATTTTGCACAAATCAAATATATACCTTATAAACTAGCAAGTTGAATAAATGGAATTTATTACACACAAAATCCTTTTTTCCCCCACAGATTTCAAAATGTATTTCAGAACTTACTGCAATTTCAAATTCCCCCATTAACAAGGAATTATCAAGGCTTATAGTTCATGTGTCAGGGACTGGGCTGGATTAGGTCTAACACTTACAATGATTTTAAACAGAGACAAGTCTGTGCAGTATAATTCCTGGCCCCTAGAAAGCACTATCATAAATAACCTATAAATATAATAATACATTTTATTAAAGAGGTTCTTCATATCTAAAATGTAATTTGTTTGCTCCTAGAAATGGTAAACTTCAGAAGTATTTTATTCTTTTGTATAGTTTGTGCTTATGGTGTTGCAAAGTATGGTTCAACCCAAGACCTTAAGCTATTACTCAAAAATTTCAAACCCAGAATGAAACAGAACTAAACCCTCTGCACTCTGTTATCTTCCAAAAAGATATAAAAATCACTCATATTCACTTCACTTCAGTTTAAGACTCCCAGTTTTATTTTAAAAGAGAAATTCTGCTGCTTTTATGAAGGGAATTTCTTATAAAACTTATCAGTATCTAATTACCAGAACCGGCCTTATAAAGTTGTGCTAGAATAATCAAGAATCATCTTATAGTTCAAAATATGTTTTTTCCTTTGCAAAAATGATATATATACTTAAGTTTTCCTGCCACAAAAAGAAAAGTGCAACTCTCAAACAAGACACTAGTAATTATTAAAGGTTACTGATCTACATTAAGAGGACCTCAGGTCCTAATGTGATAAAAATGATTATAATCAGACAAAGGATGTAAAATCTGGTGGTCTCAAATCAGAGGATAAGAAATAAAAGAGGCCAGAGAAAATCAGTCATAATCTCAAATGGCTGGATTTTAGCAGCATTTCTTGAGTATCCCAGGTTTGTATGAGCTACGTACTGTTTAACCCTTTTAGAAAGAGCCTCCAAGCCCAATATAAAACTAAGGATCACCAACTAAGAACAGAGATACACAGGTGGAATTTATAAATTTACCTGCTTTATGGTAGAATACAAATCCAGAATCTAGAAATTCTAGTGTAACAGCAGGAAATAGATTTATAGGAACATAGTAGAGTTAATCAAATCGTAGTGTTTGCATGTCCATATGCACAGAATGAAATCTTAAATGATGAATGGAGCACACTTATTTTTTCCCATTTATTTACAATAAAACATAGAAACTTTAGAGTCAACTCAAGAAAATGCATACTGTATCATGTAATTATTTTTAGGGATGGCCAGGTAACCTTAAGCTATTTCCTTCAACTATTTGATTTAAAAGTTATACATCTTTGACTTTTGAAGGTTCATTTTCATTATAGTAAATACTTCAGGAACAGAATGACCCCAACCTGAAGTCAGGTGACAGCTGCTTCAAAAAGTCTAATCTGCTTATTGGCAAAAAAACAAAACAAAACAAAAAAAACCCACCCAGAAAGGGAAGAAATGTATGATTACTATTGATCCCCATGATAGCTCTACACAGACCCAGTAACTTCGCTGGATTAGTATAGACAGAAGCCAATTAGTTTTATTTCATATGTAAATAGAGCACAAAGAGATACAAAAAATAATTCATTGGATTGCTTTGTCCTAAAGCAGAAGGCACACATTTTGAAAGTCACTTCAAACACAGTTCTTGCTTATGGAGCTCTCTCTTTCTCTTAGGCAGGAATTTTTAAAATAAATTCAAACTCACCCAGCTGTGTATATTCAAGAAATACCAAAAAGTCACAAGGCATAGTAAGTTTCAGCTGTTCCCCTTCTCCAGTGTTATCAATAACACATAATGAGTTAGTTCCTATATCATCACAGCTGTGCAGGCCAGAGCTAACTTGGCTAATTTAACTATTCCAGTATAGTTCAGTCAGGAGCTTGCTCTACTTTATAGATAATCCACTCTGCAAGTCAAACAGAAAATACCAGCATATGCTCTATATTATCATTAATAGCACTTCTCCCTATCTTCTTTCACTAAGTTCCTGTGAAGGCATCTAATGGTACTGTCCCTTGAACAGATTAAAAAAAAAAAAATCAACAACCTCCTAAGAGCAATTAACAATCAAAATAACTCCAAAGTAAGACTGTAACACAACTCTAGGCTTAAACCATAACCCAGTAAAACTCCCTCTCATATCAATAAGTTTTAATTCCAAAAGAGGAGAAAAAGAACACTGGCCTCCGAGAAAAATTAACCATGGAGTCTAGTTTGTACTTTCTTCTTCACCCTCCCCCTCTTTCAGGAATTCAGGATTAGAAATAATCACTTGGGACTTATTTTCACCTACAGATTACCTACAAATGAAGTTTGCAGAGTGCCTTCATGGGTGGTAATAACTAGAAAACTGTTCTGTATTCTGGCACACTTTAACATGAATGTAATATGAAGAACAGTGGTGATCTCAGTTGCTCAAGAGAAATTTGCACATCCTTCACAATTTCAATTATCCACAACAGTATTCTACACAGTAAAGCTCTTTCAAAACTGCTTAGTCCTGCCATTTAGTGTCATTTTCTACTAAGGATGAGTGCCTAAATTGTCAGAGACTATGTTTTCTTAATCGAAAACACAACATTCAATGTTGTTTTCTTAACTGTGTATTTGGAATTTGGAAGTTCTCCAAAGCCCATCCCGTGAGCAAAAGAAGCCTTGGCATCTGAATATGGGGAGTTCATACATACAACTAGTTTCCAGTTGATGTCAGCAATAAACATCTGGAGATATATAAGGGCAAAGTGAGAAAGGACAGTGGGATTGTATCATACTTTGGGATAAAGACAAAATTGCAAAGAATAATTAAAATTATTTCATTAAAACGAACCAAATAAGCATTTACTATTGAAATCCTTTTTTTTTTTTTTTTAATGTTTTTAGTACCCAGGGATCTTAAATAAAGAGTTGGAAGAGACCTGTGAACTCATGTAGCTCAACTTCATAATTTCATTCTTGGGAGTGAAATGAATATTGCACATCTAATTTGGATTAATTTAGATGTTAAACCCAATACATTTGCAAAACATAGGATTTTATCTGTACCATTTGAAACTATGAACTTCTGTCTCTGCTAGAGACCCACAGAACTATGAACTTTCCTCCAAGTTCCACACAATGAAATAACAGGGATATGGTATATAATGATTTTCCAAGTCATATAAACTGCTGAAAACAAATAGGATAAACAATTGCCATTCATTATTTCTGAATCCAAAGACTGCTGGGCCAGACTTGGGCATATACACAGCTGAACACACACTTCCTGGTTATGTGCAATCAGTACAGATAGACCAGCTTTACAGGCCTGACCACAGAGATTAATAGCTTTAGCCAAATAATGTGGTAACCATGTGAACCTGGGCTGCTCCAGTTTGTTTGTGAATCTCTCAGCAAGGCTCAACATGCCGTTATCTGCATCTTGTTGCCAGGAAACACAACATCGCTTTGGAATAAAGGAAAACCAGGTTGCAATGACCACAGGTCAACTTCCCCAAAGCCTAATTTTTGACACTTAGCTATCTACAATCTTATATTTCTTACTGTTGTCTATGAGAACTTCACTTTACTAGTAATTAACTGTTAATACTTTTTGCTATTTTTATCAGAGCAGGACCACTACCATTAACAACGTAGCAGCAGCATTAGTAATTACAGTAATTCACTCATACTTTTCCTCTCAAGTGTCAAATGAACGGTAGTTTCATTAAAACAGATTTGGAAATCAAGCACTCACTCCAACTACTTTATTACTGATCCAACAATGTACACTTATAGGCCTATATCTAGGTCTAATTCTTTAGCCAAGTAATTTTACCAAAGAATAAAATACCCAATATGCTGCTGACCTAAGAGTTCTTTTGAGATCAAAATACCTGTCTTGCCTTGCTCATGGCAACAGAACATAATGTGTTGGACAATAATCCTGCTAGTTTCTTCCAGACCAATTCAGAAAGTAACTTTATGTACCAAGATGCTGAAGTACTCAGCGGAATGGAAATTTGCTTCATAAGAGTGAAGTGGGAGGCCACTATTCTGCAGTTTTGCAATCTGGAGATGGAAGGATTACAGTGGCTTTGAGAGTATATATAAAATTAATTACCCTGACATACCAATTAGAATTGCTAGCTCATGCGCAACACAGATTTTGGACAATACCGTATTTAAAAGATTTTTGAGATAAAATGGAAAACATCTTTCTCTTCTCCAATGCTTGCTTAAAAAAAAAAAAATTAAAAGTACTTAGCTTTATTACAGGACGTAAGAATTTTGCTACCCAAGCAAAACAGAATCTTGACTACCTGATATTATCAAAATAATACATTAATGATTAGAAAGCTACATTTTAAAATAAGATTTTATTTATTCATTTATTTATTTACTTACTTACAGTATGTAAGGGAGAGAGGAATGGAGAGGGAAAGAGGGAGGAACAGAGACTCTGAAGTGGATTCCACACTGAGCAGAGCGCAATGCGGGGCTCCATCCCACAACCATGAGAGCTTGACCTAAGCTGAAACCAAGAGTTGGATCCTTAACCAACTGAGCTACCCATGATTTAAGCTACATTCTTGATATTATCTTACTTTTATCCCAATGGCTCCTATATAATAATGCCTTAAACTAGGGTCTTATATTGTCTCTTATTCCATGCATCCCTTTTGAAACACAAGATGAAAAGTTCTAGTCTCATGATAATTAAGTTGCTAAAGAGACACACAGATCTGTGTACTATACAACTGAAATAATGCAATATTAAGAGAAAACTACTTACCTAACATTAAAAGGGAGCAAGTTTAAAAAATAAAACAAAAAGCTGGTTTCTGCAATGTCAACAATGCCCGGGCACTATGTTGAACACAGGTTAACATCAAGACTAACAAAATTAAACTTAGAAATGGTTTACTGACACCATTTGATTGCTGACTCTCCAGACACTTGGGTTAGTGTAACTCAAGTTATCTGTGAACAATGACAAAGATGACTCTGAAGAAAGTGTTTCTCTTGGGGGCATCCGGATGGCCCAGTCGGTTAAGTGCTCTACTCCTGGTTTAGGCTCAGGTCTTGATCATGGGGTCATGAGTTCCAGACCTCACCTGCTCAGCATGGAGTCTGCTGAAGACTCTCTTTCCCTCTTCCCCCACAATCCCCACCCATACGCATGTTTCCTCTCTCAAATAGATAAATAAAAGAGGAAAAAAGGGTTTCTCTTGGACTTGTGGGTTACAATACTCAGCATATTTTTCCTTCCTATGGGTCGTGCCTTCCCATACTGCATCAGGCCATTCATCATCATTAGGCCATTCATCATCTGTGACGTTGTCAGGTTACCCTCATTGTCTCCCAAGTCAGGTAGCACGGGCAGATGTATTCTCCTGTCATATAATTTTAACCCTCTCTCTTAGTCATAGACAAATAGCCATTAATATCACATATTTTAACTCCTATACTACAGGGGAAACAACTAGAAACAAAAATTAATGCTTACTATACCGCCATTATTACACTAGCAACTTCACAAGTGGCAACTATCATTTTCCTCTTCATTTTTATGTTCAATTAAATACAAATTCAGATGTGGAAATTTCAATTCCCTATAAGGGACTACTGCTTGGGCATCCACACTTAAAAGAAGTAGATTATTTATGTACATGCCTTGCATACAAAAACTTGAGGATAACTGTTTTTTATTTAAATGATAAACATATCTATTAACAAATTTTCCCTTCAACTCATTATTCAGGTCTAAGAAAACAGCCAGAATTGCAGAAAAATTTTATCTGTAAGATAAATAGAATAATAAACTTAATGGTAAAAAGCCTTAAGGAAACTAAAAGAAATTTAACATGTTTGGGCATGATTCAGAAGTTTGGGAAGAAGTTCCCAGGGGACGCCTGGGTGGCTCAGTTGGTTGGGCGGCTGTCTTCGGCTCGGGTCATAATCCCAGCGTCCTGGGATCGAGTCCCGCGTCGGGCTCCTTGCTCAGCAGGGAGCCTGCTTCTCCCTCTGCCTCTGCCTGTGCTTGCTTTCTCTCCCTCTCTCTCTGACAAATAAATAAATTTTAAAAAAATTTAAAAAAAAAAAAAAGTTCCCAGAAAAACTGTACCATTCAAAATGGAAAGAGGGCCATAATAATCTCCAAACAATACTATTTCCCTTTAATAAACAGAAGCTACTCAATATGCAAATATTTAAAACAGATAAATTTGGTACTCATCATTTATGCTATTATAAGATTAACCTTAGACTTTCTTTCAAAAGCAAACTCTCTTGTGCAATTAAAACAGTATCTGATTCACAGCATTCAATGTATATGCAACTTCTCAGGCACATACATATTGCACAGAGTGACATATGAATCGTTCAAATCATAAAACCTTCATTTTCTGGTTAGGTAAATAGTCTGCATTCAACCAGCATGAAAAATCAGGACAGTATATAGCCAAAAGAATAAAACCTGTCAGGTTACTGCTGAAAGAAACCACCCTACCAAGCATTTAGCCTCTTGACCTTCTCTATAGGATTTAACAGCTTTAAAGTAGTTATAAATACATACCCATACTTCATTCTCATTCTATCATTCTCTGGGTTACAGTAAAATCTTTCCAAGTGCTCCTGGGAATCAGTGGATACACTCTGCCACTTTTGAGTAGTTGTCCTCTTGATCTGCCAATGATATGGCAAGACCGTGTGGTGCTTCAAACAATCCCTGCCATATATACAAGTGCCTTGCAAAAAGTCCATGCAAATTTCAATTCCGTTCTCCTGGTGAGTATTGTACTGTAGCTGGTTTACCAGCTCAAACACAAGGTCAAGGGAAGCCTCTTCACTTTTGTCCTGAAAGAGCTCAGTACTCAACTTATCACTGGTGTCCAAAATGTATTGGATTGTAAAACTGTTGTCTTGGAAAACCCCTGGAATGTAATCCATAACTTTGTCTATGCAGTCAGGACTAGCAGGAACATCACTTGAAACTGAATGCAAAAGATCAGTCTGGAAGTGCCCTGCTGTAGAATCTGCCACCGTCCCACTAAGAGTTTCAGGTGGAAAGCTGTGATCCTGGATTGGAACCACTTGTTCTGGAGCATCAGTGGAAGGATGGGCTTCTGGTATTTGGCCCCCAACACTTGTCCCATCAGGAATCAGAACAGACATACTATTTTCTGCTGGTGCACATGATGGACTGATTTCCAGGGGTTTTTTCACGATAGGTTCATGTAAGCTGCTCTCATCTGCACTCTGGTTTCTAGATCTGAAAACACCATCAAGTGAGCCAGATTCTAGCAAAGTATTTAAAATGGGCCTCAAAGACCTCAGGGTTCCAGTTCCCAATCTCTTTTGCTCCTTTTTCTTAAAACAAGTCTTCAATGGAGTGATCTTCTCAGACAGTCTCATTTGGCATGAAAAATCATCAGGAGGAGAGGGAGGCCGCACTACACAGTCTGGCTCAGGTTCGGTGGTTTCCATTTCCATGGTGTGGATTAGCTCCAATTGTTCCTCAGAGTCTAAAAATCCTACCAGGAAAGGAAAGAAGATGATCATTTACAAGCTGACAACAACTGGTTCCCATTCATTCATCAAAATGTTTTGTTCGTCTGTGGACTAAGTCTGTGAGGTCGCTTGTCTTATACCATATTTCATCTTTATGAGTTAATTTTAAATTTTATTGAGAAATTAAGGCTCCAAAGAAGCCAAGGCTATTCAAAAACCCACAGCAGGTAAAGGTAAACCTTCCAACAGGCTCCTGACATTTATTTGTGGACAATATACAATTGGTAATTCTGCTGGGGTATGAATTTTTACTGTAAGTCTAGAGTGTGGTGGAGGGGTGAGGGGTAAAAATAAGTGTGACTAAAAGATGACAACAGGGAAACCACATCTCTGCTTTGTGGTTCTCTTCACAGTTGTTTCTTTATCACCGATCCCATGAGGTGACAAAACCTGTTTCTTTGTTAAAAAAAAAAAAAAAAAAAAAAGTTTACCAAATGAAGGATAGACTTCAAAGTTAAATAGTGAGTGAATTTAAAGCATGAGGATATAGTCAAGAAAAAGGGGCTCTCAATTGAAATGTTATATAGGAGAAAGCCAGGAGCATGTTGAAATGTTTCTAAATTCCAATATACTCCCCGAGGATGTTAAGGGTCTACTTTTAAAATCCCCAAAACATTACCACTATTGGAGGAAGAATACCAGTTGCTTGTTTAGCGACAGAAGCTACATCAGCAGCAACCACTATATGCTGTCTTAGAAACCAAGACAACTTCATAATTTAGAAAGGGCCTCCTTATCCTTGTCATCAGAAAAGTTTCATATATGATTTTATCTATTAAAACAAATGAAGGCATGTTATAGAAAAAATAATCAAAAATATAAAACACACACCAAATGTCAGATTCCTAATGAACTACAGAGACCAAAAAAGGTGCTCTCTTCAAAGAATCAGAAAACTAAAACTTAAAGTAAAAAGCAAAGAAAACTTTGTAAAATGACAGTGTCTCCTCCACAGTCTAACATTCATTAACCAATTCTGAAAATATTTACTAAGCATTGTACAAGATGGAAGAGCTGGTGATGAGCAATTAATCTTCTCTCTTGGCCAAGTGACTAAAGAATAAGAGATGGTAGGGCCCATGACTTCATCAAATACTTCTCCCAAGTGATCAGTATCATGCCTAGCACAATGCACACGGTGGGTGCACTGTAATAATTTTTAACTGAATCACTGAAGAAAATGCACCTGTTAAATGACTAGTTCTGTTAGCCTTTATAGTTCAACAACAGAATGATAAAACTGACTACCCAGAATAATAAGTATTAAAGATCTCATTGAAGAGATTCATGAATCTATGTATAGAATGTTCATAATGAACAAACTCAGAAATAAACAAAAACTCCGAGCAGCTAACTCTTGAACTAGGCCGGAGTGGGGACGATTCAGGGAACTCACCCCCGGAAAAATCCACTTGTAACTTTTTGACTCTCGAAAAACTTAACTACTAATAGCCTACTGCCAACCAGAATTAACAGTTGATTAACACATGTTTTGTGTTGGATGTATTATATACTGTATTCTTACAATAAAGTAAGCTAAAGAAAAGAAAACGTTATTGAGAATATTGCAGGAAAGAGAAAACATGTTTACAGTACTGTACAAAATCTGCATATAGGCGACCCCGGAAAGTTCAAACCCCTGTTCTTCAATGCTCAACTGTATATAAGTAGGTGTTACTGCACACGGTAAGTACAAAAGAAAAAGGCAGAAAAAGAGTTCAGTGTGAGCTGGCATTGTTAGGGAAAGCTTCACAAGGAGGGACTTGACATAAGACATAAATCAACTGGAAAGCAGCCAAGCCAGGCGTTATTATTCATCACTCGGTGCTCTTGCCTCAAGGCACAATTGGCACAGATTGTGGTATTCCCTCTCCACCACACTAAACCCGCTTGTGCCTTCCCTCGCGTGTGTATGCGCGCACGCACACACACACACACACACACACACGCCATTCCTATCACCTCCAGTCAAGGGAAAAGAGACACTGGACCAATTTCATTTATAGAGGTGTATACACACACACATACACACACACTATAACTTTTCCTGTTATTGCCCTCCGCCAGGCTCGGAAAAAAAGCAGAGAACTGAGGAGTGGCTGGAGTGGGGAAGTCACCAGAACCTAGTTCCTCAATTAGTTTGCATAACAGAAAAATAAAGATTGGAAGGACACTTCCTCCGGTTCCCCGCTGCAGGCGACCTACCGCTCCACCCCTCGCCTCGTGATGTCCCCCGTCCTCCGGACTCCCGGCCCCTGGCACCGAGCGCGGAAACCACCCTCTGCAAACTCAGGACTGCTCGTCAACCAGCCGCGACGCGACTCCGAGACGCCCGAGTCCGGGTCCGAGAGACGCCTCCTGCCGGCCGCGGCGGTTTTCGCAGCTCCGCCCCCCGGGCCGGGCCAACTCCGCACAGCGCTGCTGAGGCGCCGCCCGGCTCGGCCAATTCCCGGCGTTCCGGAGCATCCCACCCCCTCAATGACCCTCGGCAGGCACCCGAGCGCCCCCGAACCCTCGCTGCAGCCCGGTCCCAACGAGCGCCTCCTGCCCCCGCCCAGGCTTCCCTCCATCCCAGAAGCCCCTCACGGCGCTTTCCACAGTTAATTTCTTCCTCGCCTCCTCAACCGACCTTCCCGAGAGGATCGTCCTGCGAGTCTCGGAGGCTCGCAGAAATGAGCCGAGAGGTGCAAGGGGAAACGCGGTCGGCGCCTCTCGGGGTGGCGGCGAGGAAACAGGCGAACACTTCTGCGCCTTCAAAGTTGATCTGAAAACAGCCTGCAAACTTCTGGGCTGCAGCCGGAACGCGGGTCTGCGGGAAGGCTCCCCTCAGCTGCCGTGCCCGGCCCCTCGATCTGCGAACTGCTCCTCCGCCTCAGAGCGCTCGGGGTCCGCCCGGAGGGGGAGACCGCATAGACGCGCCCCCCGCGCCCACCCAGACCGAGTGGGAACCCGGAGACGCCGGCGACCGCGACTAAACCCTTCAGTGTCTCCCTCCGATTTATACACCTGCCCGAGGCCGTAAGTGATTAATAAGTGTAAGCCAATCCCATCCCGATACTGACTGGATCCGAATGAATTCGGTAGGAAAAAAAAAAAAAAAAAAACCCGCACAGTCTAAATATCAATCACCCTAGATCTCCGAGAAGCTGCGAGGCCGGCGCCACCGTCCGCGCCCGCCATCCCAGCTAGGGTCTCTCGCCCGCCCCTCAGAGCCCACCCGGAGCCCTTCACCTGATCGAGCAGCCTGAGAGAAGAGACCGCAGGGGCCGAGTCGCCGCCGCACCGCCGGCTCGCTGGCAGCGTCCGCGCGGGAGGATTGGCGCGGAGAGCGGGCTTGGGCGTCTAAGGGTCGCAGGCCGGAGACGCGACGAGCAGCGCACGGGCCATTCCGCCGCCGGGAGTGCAGAAAGCCGCGACCGCACTGCCGAACCAGCTCGCTCGCCTGTCACCGGGAGCTCTGCTTTAAAGTGGCTTCCGGTCGCCTCCTCTCCGCTGTCCCGTCGTGGAGGCGGAGCCTGGGCAGCAGGGGAAGAGGGGTGGGGCGAGAGGGCCGGGCGCTCAGTGGGTGCCGCGCAGGAGGCCCGCCCCACGTGCGCGTGCGCGCTCGCTTGCAGGGAGGCGTGCGAAGTGTGCGTGCGATGGCCGCGTGTTCCCGCGAGGGGGCGTGTCCTTCCGTGCCCCGGCTGGGTACCGGCGAGTTCAGGTCTGCGCGCGCTGGGGATCGCGCGGTTGTGAGGAGGGGAAGTGTGCGCCGCGTGGGGCAGGCTCTACCTGCCCTGAGACAGGAGGGTCACTGTGTTCCGAGGAAACCCAGACACCCGAGAGAGGATGTGAGACGGAACGAGCCCTTTCTGTGCAGTTGGCTTTATTTGCCTCCTCACAAAACGCGTCCTGCCCTTGACGCCGCGGGACTCCGACAGGAGGCAAACGGCTGCTACAGCCGCTGCGGCCAGACGGGGTCGCCCGCCCCAAGCCTGACGGGTGGCCCAGCCGCGCACCCTACTCGGCAGCCTGTCCGCCGCGGTCGCAAGCGCGCCTGTTTCAGGGGGAACGTAGCCTAGCAGAAGGGAAACTCGGCTTTGGGGCTTTGACAGTAGAAGCGCGAATCTGTTCTGGAAAGCTCTTAAGTACCGTAATGACTAATTTATTCATTCGACAAATGTTTGTCGAGTGTCTGTTCCGTGCCAGGCATGCAACCAGGTTTAGGCTACAGCCCTGATCAACTCGGGCGCCGTGCCTCTTTTCATGGAACTTGCAGAACACCATGTATTCATGTTTAAAATATACACCGCATGTGAATTTGCTATAGTTTCTGGACTATAAAATGTCTTGGTCTACAAATGTCTTTGCTCTAGTTTCTGGACTATAAAATGCCCTTCCTATATTGAATTTCAGTGATGGAAGTAGAGGCACTACGTTAAATTCATATAATCGCTATATATCGGAGGAGAAAGACCCTTCTGCTCAAAGTTAATTATGGCTATATCCCCCAACAGCTGGCAGAAAGGGAGAAGGGAACACAGCTTGCGAAGAGATGCTCTCTGCCGGTGGCCTGAAATCTAAACTGACTGAATTCCATAATTCGGAGAGTTTCTGGGTTGAAAAAGCCAACTATTACCTTAAAAAACATGAAAGCCTATAAAAATAGTAGCTAAGCAGCAGTAGTAATAGAGATAATGGTTCCAAGCTTTCTTAAACTCTTATAAACCAGATTGGGTGAAACACCAGCAAAAAATAGATTAAGGGTAGTACCTCCCCAGCAGGCTTATTTCAAATTGCATCAAGTCATGGCCATTCAACTAAGATATGAATGATATGGACATAATTCAGACACTAATAGGTAAGATAGAATTTTCAGGCTTAACAGCTGTATTAAGACAATATCTTGGTCTGTGCCTACTCCTACATGGAGTTACCTAGAAGCAAGTATCTAAGTTTAAATCTACCATTTTTACTATTTGGTCTTTGTCTCATCTGTTCTATGACCCTTACATTTCATGCCTTCTTCTGGATTAAATATTTTTAATTCTATTCTCTCCCACCAGTTAAATTATACATTATTTTAATTTTCATAACAGTTCAGTTATTTATTGCTGTGTAAAACCACCCCAAAACTTAGTGATTTAAAATAACAATTCTTATTTGCTCATGATTCTGAATTCTCTGGCTTAGGAATTCAGACAGCGCATACTGCATGAGGCTCAATTCTGCTTGGTGATGCCTAGGGTCTCAACTGGGGTGGTTCAAATAGCTGGGCCTGGCTCAGCTAGGGCCATATGTCTGGGGCCTCTGTTCTGGCTATTGGCTGGATTCCCTAGTTTTTCTTTATAAGTCTTGTCCTCAGGATTCATTTGGGCTTCCTCACAGCATGATAATCTCAGGGTTCCAAGAGCAAGCAGCCCAAGAGGACAAGCCTCAATATGCAAGCAAATGCAAGCTTTTGCTTGCATCATGCTTGTTAATGTGTCTGTCACCAGAATAAGACACATGACCAAGCTCAGCATCTACATGGGAGGGACCCACAGGAGACCATGAATTCAAATGTGAGAAGGTGTGGTTCATTGGGGGTCACTTGGATTAAGGGTAGACCACCTTATTCCAGGGATTAATAGTTAAAAGTTACTTCCAGAGTGTAGCCTTTTGGAATTCCAGTTTAAAGTCCTTCTTCCTTAGGCCCTGACCACAAATTTTTCACCTTCCATTTCCTAACCATGTCTCTTGAGGCAGTTGAAAACTCTAGCTAGTTCTCAGCTTTTCCACTATGACTTTCAGAATGTCAATTGCCCCAAAGAGAAAAATGGCACCTTCTGGACTCATGACTCTTGGATCTAGGCTGCTCAGACTATTAAAGTTTTACTACTCCAGAGAAGGTATTTTCTACAAGGTCCACTTCAAATGTGACCCCTGGAAGAAATGGAATCGGAAGGTCCTCCTATAGAACAGAATCAGGAACTGACAGATTAACTGACCAAGGGCATAGATTTCTAGTTATCCAACAGGATTGGAGATGTTCTATGGACCAGTGACCACTTGTGTTTCTCATTTTCCCCTTTCCTGAATGGGACTTTTACCAATATCCTGTACTTTGCCTATCTACCATTATTTTAGGAGTATTGAGGCAAAAATCTTTTCTTTAAAACTTGGTTGCCAGAGCATGAAGAGCCACACAGTTGTTGGGAATACTCCATATCATTGGAACTTCTAGATCCTGGCCTCTGAGCTCATTATAGTAACTGGATGCGAGACTCTGAGGTTGTTCCTCTTAGGGAGGAGATGAATGTATTCCTTATATGAGAAGGGGCAGCAGATTCTACTTATTCCCCTTTCTTCTCAGAAAGAGCCTGATACTTTGGGAGTGAGTGGGCAGAGGGCTAGCAATGTGCCTAACCAAACTCATTTTCCAATATCCCATACACTTATGAGTAGCCATAGCATATAGTTCTAGACATATGATGATTTCTAGAAAAGCGTTTCTTTTCCTTAACATACATAGACACACCTTCCATTTCTTCTTCTTCCTCCTAGAATACTACCATGGGATGGAGATGGAGCCTCATGACAAAAACGAAAGGGAACATAATGTGGGAAATATAAAGATGGGATTCTGGAGCAGAAAGATAGGAGTCTGTGTCATTCATGACATCTTGAAGCTGCTATGGTAGTCCTAGACTGTCTACCCTGGAACTCATTGTAACCCCAGTTTAGTTTGTTTTTTGTTATGTGTAGCTAAACACATTCTTAGCTAATAAACTAATACATAAACTATGATAGTTATCTTCTAACTGGTTTTCTTGCTTGCAAACTCTACCAGTTAGATAGCAACATAACCATATGTCAGAAATATGAGCTGTCACAAAGTAATACATCAAGTCCTATAACATTTCCTGCCAATTTCACAGGTATACCAAATGCTATGATTAAGAAATATAGGTCTATTAAAGAAAAAAGAAGTAGAGAGGAGACATAAGAGACATAAGACAAAAGAATCTTTTGCCGCCATCAAAAGAAATGAAATCTTGCCATTTGCAACTACATGGATGGAACTAGAGGGTATTACGCTGAGTGAAATAAGTCAATCAGAGAAAGACAATTTTCATATGATCCCTCTGATATGAGGAATTTGAGCGGCAGTGTGGGGGGCTTGTGGAGGGTAGGGAATGAAAAAATGAAACAAGATGGGATCGGGAGGGAGACAAACCATAAGAGACTCTTAATCTCACAAAACAAACAGAGGATTGCTGGGGGTTGAGGGGGTAGGGATAGAGTGGCTGGGTTATGGACATTGGGGAGGGTATGTGCTGTGGTGAGTGCTGTGAATTGTGTAAGCCTGATGATTCACAGACTTGTACCCCTGGTGCAAATAGTATATTATATGTTAATAAAAAATATATGTATACGCTACTCAGAAAAAAAAAATACTCATAGTTGAACCTTCTAAAGTCCCATTTTAACACTTAGCTACAGTTGTGTTTGGTCTTATTTTATTCAAAGGTTTTTTTCCCCCCTTATTGTTATAAGATTACTGTATATTCATATTTTTAACCTTATATTATAAGCAGCTTTCCATGTTAGCACAATCTTTTAAACAAATAGTCATCTAATATTCCAAGTAACTATGACGTTTTACCTCACTGGTTCTTTGTCATAGAACTTGTCAATTCATTTTAAAAAAAACTTAGGGGCTCCTGGGTGGAGCAGTCCTTAAGCATCTGCCTTTGGCTCAGGTCATAATCCCAGGGTCCTGGGATTGAACCCTGCAGAGGGCTCCCTGCTTAGCAAAAAGCTTGCTTCTCCTTCTCCCACTCCCCATGCTTATGTTCCCTCTCTTGCTGTGTCTCTCTCTGTGAAATAAATAAATAAAATCTTAAAAATTAATTAATTAATTTAAAAAACATTTATTCACTGAGTATATATCACATTCAAGTTCCTGAATTAAATATTGTAAGAAAACGTACATGAATAAGTGGCTCCTCTCTGAATACTCTTTAAAACTACAAAAGGCCCAAACTTATACCTGGCAACATAAATGCTGGGGCACCTGGGTGGCTCAGAGGGTTAATTAATCCTCTGCCTTCAGCTCAGGTCATGATCTCAGGGTCCTGGGATCAAGCCCCTCATCGGGCTCTCTGTTCAGCTCGGAGCCTGCTTCCCCCACCTGCCCCTGCCTGCCTCTCTGCCTACTTGTGATCTCTCTCTCTCTGTCAAATAAAAAAAAAAAAAAATCTAAGAATAAATAAATAAATAAGTGCCATATATAGGTGTATACTATCTATATATGGCCCTAAGCCATTTCTTTTTAAATATATTTATATATTTTAATTTTAATTTCCTTTCCATGTATTCCTTTTATCAGTAATTTCTTTTCCTTGTCTGCTGGATTTGCCTTGGCATAGCTGATCAGTTTGGTAGAGTACTTTCAATGAACAATTTTTTCATATAAAAGCCAAAACTACTCCCTTGAAATTTCAAGTGACCCCAGACTTCCCATTTTCATTAGCATAATACACGCTATGAAGTGTAAGTATCAATATGTTGTTTTCTATTTTCACAACTATTAGTAATAGTTAATTCCCCAACATCCTTCTGGTAGAAGGATAATCATTTCTGGTTACCACATCAAGAAGGAAACAGTGACTAATGTGACTCAGCACAATGAAAGACCCAAGATTTGAAAACAGAGACCTTAGTTCTTAGCAATGCTATAGTGAAATTACATGGAGAATGCAGCTAATGCGCATAAACAGTAGACTGGCAATTCCTTCTCTGTGAGTGATAAGTCCAGGCTATAATGTTTTCTGACTATGTTTATATAAAGACAACTTAATTCTTTGACTCAAAGGAAGTTCATAAGTGCATGTATCTATTATATTCAAAGTGAAAGAAAAGTCAAACATTATCTAGGCAACTGAATTACTACTGTTTTTAAACATAAAATCTATTATTGAAAATTTTGTGTTGATGTTTTTATTAATGGGTTAACCCCTGGAACTTACCTAAGAAAGATATCCTCTTTCCCTTTGAGGGAGTGCTGCACTCTTAGGATTCTAGAGCAAGAAAAGATTTTGGCTGGAATTTATTTACCTCAAGTGGGTTTTGAATATGATGTTGATGGGAAAAGATTGGAAAATGCTGCTAGAGAATATGTCAGAGCAACTAAAGGTAGGAAATTTAACCAGCACAAATTAAAGATGAATTAATTCAAAGCTCAGAGGTAGGCTGATTCAGAGTCAGACATGAACATGCTTTGATAAATGTGCACTTAAGATTCATATTTTCATAAAATGATAGAATATTCTCTTTAAGGACCAATTTCAGGTTTTAAAAATATTTCTCCTTTGTAACGTCCTCTTTCTTGAAACTCATCTTTCTCCACCTCTGATGAAGCAGTAAGGTACCTCTGTCTGGGAAAGATGAGGATATCCAGCCTAGCAGAAAATTAAATAGATGAAATATGAATAGCATGAGTTCTAAAATGTTTATGCCAGATCATAAACTATTCTGTTTATCTAAGATTTGCATTTGTCAACTCCCTAATCATCTGCTGGACTGTTCCTGTCACAGGATGCATGACAATCAAGTATGCTCTTCAATTCCCCTTCAGTTTGGGGCCTGTTGAGTAATTCCTACAGCACACAAAGTGCTGTTTGATTTAACTGGTTTTGAGTCTATACAAAATGATTCCCTCAGAGAAGTCCGCAGATGATTTCTGGATCATTCATTCAGTGGATTTAGAATACATTTATTGGGTATATGTGTGCCAGGTACTAGTTATGCAATGATGACTAAGATAGTTCCTACTCTCTGTTTCTTATAGTAGAGTCTATGAACTGACCATCCAGATGGCCTGTGAAAGTCTGCTGCAGATTCTCCAGCCCCATCCTAGACTTTCTGAATCTGAATTTCAGAGAGCAAGGGATTCTTCACTTTGAAGATATTCCCTAGGTAAGCTTTAAGAGTTCACAGTCTTTTTTTTAAATTAACATATAATGTATTAATTTTTTCAGGGGTACAAGTCTATGAATCATCGGTCTTACACAATTCACAGCACTCACCATAGCACATATCCTCCCCAGTGACCATCACCCAACCACTCTATCCCTATCCGCCTCCTCCAGCAGCTCTCAGTTTGTTTTCTGAGATTAAGAGTCTCTTAACAGTTTGTCTCCCTCCCCAGTTCCATCTTGTTTCATTTTTCCCTCCTTTCCCCTCACAACCCCCCACCCTCTCAAATTCCTCATATCAGAGAGATCATATAGTAATTGTCTTTCTCTGATTGACTTATTTTACTTAGCATAATACCCTCTAGTTCTATCTGCATTGTTGCAAATGGCAAGATTTCGTGTTTTTTGATGGCTACATAGTATTCCATTCTGTGTATGTATGAATGTATGTATGTATACACACACACACACACACACACACACACACATATATACCACATCTTCTTTATCCATTCATCTGTTGATGGACATCTGGGCTCTTTCCATAGTTTGGCAATTGTGGATATTGCTGCTATAAACATTCGGGTGCACGTGCCCCTTCGGATCACTACATTTGTATCTTTAGGGTAAATACCCAGTAGTGCAATTGCTGGGCCGTAAGGTAGCTCTATTTTCAAATTTTTGAGGAACCTCCATGCTGTTTTCCAGAGTGGCTGCACCAGCTTGCATTCCCACCAACAGAGTAGGAGGGTTCCCCTTTCTCCACATCCTCGCCAACACCTGTGGTTTCCTGACTGGTTAATTTCATCCTTTCTGACTGGTGTGAGGTGGTATTTCACAGTGGTTTTGATTTGTATTTCCCTGGTGCCAAGTAATGTTGAGCATTTTTTCATGTGTCTGTGAGTTCATAGTCTTTTAAAACACTTGAGATGGGCTAGGAGACTGGGAGGGAAGGAGACTTCCAGCGTGTGGCCAAATAGAAAAATAAACAAACACACTATGGTGATAGTGCTAAAATAGAGGTATATAGGCAAAGTGCTAAGAATATATAATGAGGAGTTAAGCCTAACTGCATATTGTCAGAGGAGAGAATTACCAGCAGCAGATTTCTTGAAGTATCTAGAGTTATTATTCTTTAGCATGTTAAGAAACTCAGTTGTTTTTACTTGGAGTATATCTACATTTATTTTTTTTTTACTTAGAATTTTTTTATAATGCATGTCATACATAAGAAAATATGAAATATATATGTACATTTTAAAGAATAATAATAAAAGAAACACCTGTGTACCTGTCACCTAGCTAACAAAACAGTATGGTTTCCCACACCCTACTTCTGTCATATCTCCCTCCTAGAGTTATCCACTATCCCGACTTTTGTAATACTGCCTTTCTTTTATTTGTAGTTTTTTTTTCTTTTTTTAAATTTATTTCTTTTCAGCATAACAGAACTCATTTATTTTTAAAGATTTATTTATTTATTTATTTGACAGACAGTGATCACAAGTAGGCAGAGAGGCAGGCAGAGAGAGAGAGGAGGAAGAAGGGTCCCTGCTGAGCAGAAAGCTCGATGCAGGGCTTGATCCCAGGACCCTGGGACCATGCCCTGAGCCGAAGGCAGAGGCTTTAACCCACTGAGCCACCCAGGTGCCCCATATCTACATTTAATAAGGGGAAAAAAGCCATTTACTTTTTGAAAAAGTGAATTCCCAATTAATTAAAGATGATGAAAATTATGTTCAGAGATTCATCTGATTTAATAGCATTTATACTGGTGTGAGTTTATCTTGAGGATATAATTACGGTATGTACCCTTATTGGTTTGGTTCCAAACCTGTTCCTTGCAAATAAATTGTGTCCAAGTGCTCATTTCATCAGGTCCCAGAATTAGTTCTCTGTGGGGCAACTTCCCTGTCCTCATTTATATTATCATGAGACATTCTAGCCCATAATAGTTTCTCTTTTTGCCATTCAGGCTCTGCAAAGCCAATACTCAAGACTTTTCTCAGTAACAAAAATGGAATTTAGGAATTTAACTCATCAGTAGTCCTGGCCAGCCACACTGTGAAGTATCATGTACATAGTATAAGTTTTCATGTTGATTTCTAAACTTTTAATGGTGATTTGGGTATACTGGATTACCCTTGCCATCACTGAAGAGTGTTGGTTTTGATGCCTGCCTGCCTTTCATTTGACTCCTGAACCATGGGTTTTCAGGTTGGCCTATACCTGAAAATTACTTGAGCCACTTTAAAAATAAATATTTCTCGTCTCTACACAAGACCACTCAAACAGAATCTCTCAGGGGGATCTTATACATTGAATAGGAGCTATGTCTTATTTATCTTTTCCTCCCTACTTCCCAGGAGAACACTTAAGATAATCAGGTAGTTAATGACCCCAACTCATTCATTCATTTGTTCATTTATTCATTTATCACATATTTGAGTATGTGTTCTAGGCACTTCTAAGTGCTAGGGATATAGCAGAGAATAAAACGGTCAACTCTTATCAACATTCTAATGGGAAGAGATAGAAGTGGTATCAGGTGATGATGAAAGCTGTACAAATAAGACATGGTAAGGGTATACAATCACATAATTTATCAAACAAGAACACTTTGAGAATAATCATCTATAATTACGTCAAGACAATGCAGGTGAAACCAGGACTGCCCTGGATAAACTGAGATATATAGTCACTCTGGCTAAGGTGTTAAAAAGCTATGAATAAGGGAATGAGGTGAATTTTAAAAATGATGTGCCATGCAGGAAAGGCATTTCCTAAATGGAAATATTTAAGCAGAACCCTGAAGAAGATACAGCAGCTAGCCATGATGATATTAGAGAAAGAACATTCCAGGCAAACAGAACAGTATATGCAGAGGCTCTGAGGTAGAGGTAAATTTGGCATGTTAGAGGAAAATCACAAAAGCCGGTTTGATTGGAGTGGAATGAACAAGAAGAGTTCTGCTGAAGAGGTCAAAGGAACGGCCAGATTTCATACCTTTTAGGCCCATGGTAAGGACTGTGGATTCAACCTTGACATAGAAATCTATATAATTTACATTTTAAAAGAATAATTCTGGCTGCTATGTGTAGAAGAACCTTGTAGGATGGCAAGAGTGAAAGCAAGATCAGTTAATAGTCTAAGGAAGGAACAAGTGTGGTAACCATAGCAGTGATGATGTGATTAGATTCTGGACACATGTTGAAGGTAGAGCAGAGAGGATTTGCTGCTGATTTGGATCTGGGGTACGGGGGAAATGGAAGAGCCAGGAATGACCTGTCACTTTGTAGCTTGAGCAATTAAAAGAATGTAGTTGTCAATCTTTGAGATGGTGTAGATTGTGGGAAGTAGGCTTTTGGGAGCAAGGGGAAACTAATTTTGGACATGTTAAGATTGAGATGTAATAGATATCCAAGTGGAGATGATTAGTAGATGGTTGGATAATGAAGACTAAAGGTAGGGGAGAAGCTAGCACTGCTTGCTGCTATATCTAAGGATATCCCCACTTCTAAAGCTATAGAGCAAACACATTGATCCCTTCAATTAACATGAAGGTTAATTAGGAATCTTAAAAGTATATCTTTTTTAAAGAGTACTGGACTGAGGCGCCTGGGTGGCTCAGTCCTTAAGCGTCTGCCTTCGACTCGAGTCATGATCCTAGAGTCTTGGGATCGAGCCTTGCATTGGGCTCTCTGCTCAGCAGGAAGCCTGCTTCTCCCTCTCCCACTCCCCCTGCTTATGTTACCAATCTTGCTGTGTCTTGCTCTGTCAAATAATAAATAAAATTGAAAAAAAAAGTACTGGACTGTATTCTGCATTTGCAGAAGAGGGAGTTTTATTTTCACAAAGCTTGGAAGTAAGGTGTTGTCCAATGTTGGTGTGTCTACTCATTTCTTCAGCAGAGGTAAACTGTAATTCCTTTAAACCTAAGCTAACTTACAGTTTCCTTTACCCAACTTTGTTAGTGAAGATTCCATTCAAGGAAGTTGACTGAATAAGAAATTACTCCGAGGCTAAAGAAATGAAACAGTTGACATACATATGTTCTATAGGTTTAGAGGGAGAAAAAAATAGCCAACTCTAAGTCAAGCGTAGTAAAATATGAAAATAAAAAATCAGTGAAGGCTCTTATAAGTTTCTAGTAATGTAAGCGTAAATTTGGTTTTGAAACAAAATCTCGTATTATCAATTACAGTTCCCATTATTTATTGACTTCTTGCCTACAGACTCCAAAGAAGCAACTTTTTTATCTTCAAATGCAAAACTGATGCTATTTGCCAGGAAAATCTATATTAAGCAAAAGAAAATATTTACAATATTATTTGATATGTTATTTTTATTTCATCACCTGCCTGAAACTCTTATTTTTTACTTTCTGAAGAGTTAGCTAAATTGAGAATCAAGAATCTGAATGACTTGTTCTCAATGCTAAGTATGTTTACCCTGAAACCAAGGTAATCTCTTGGTTTTAAAGTTTTGGAAGTCACCAAAAAACAATGTTTCTTTGATTAAAAATAATGCTCTTTTGACATGAAAGCAATGAGACCATAAGAAAAATGGAAACTGAAACTTTTTTAAAAATTGGGCTTCAAAGTTAAAAACCAGAAAATGTCAGCTGCATCGTCAAAACCCAAGGCACAGTCCTGGTGGTGGAAATAAATGGGCTAATTGCATAGATAAATGGCTCAGAAAAGGACTTGTTGATTGATGATCATTTTTATTCATTCCACTATTTTATTGAACACTTGCTATGAGTAGTTGCTGGGCATGCACTGGTTAGCAAAATGGACAGGATCCATGCCTGCATTTAGCATATGGAAGAAAACAAATTTTACTCAAATCAACATATAATTACAAACTTCAGTAAATGCTTTGATGAGGAAGAGCAGGGTGCCATGACAGAGACGAATCTAGGCTGGGGGAGCCAGGAAGGGCTTCTTTAGTGAAGAAACATTTGGTTGAGCTCTGATGATTAAGCATTAACTTGATCAGAAAGAGATGGGTGGGAACAGTTAACAATGGTCAGGGGATGGGAACCGTCTGTGCAAAATCAGAATTGTGAAAGTGTGGCATGCAGAAGAGAGCCAGTGGGTCTGGAAAGTAGAAAGCAAGAGGAAGAGTGGCTGGAGATGATTTGAGGATATAGACCTTCAGGCCTAATAAAGGATTCTGAAGAAAAATAGGCAGGGGACACCTGACTGGCTCAGTTGGTGGAGCATGTGACTCTTGATCTTGGGATTGTGAGTCTAAAGCAAAAATAGGCAGTCACTGAAATGTTTTAATTAGAAAAATGACATGACAATATTTTTATTTTTAAAAGTCAACTCTGTGGTAAGGGGAACTTTCACTTCCAGTAATTGATTTGGCAATTCAGGCTTACATTCTTACTGAGAAAACCCACAAAAGTTGAACAAAATATTTTTGTTTGTTTTTTGTTTTTCTTTTTCTTTTTTTAACAAAATATTTTTAAAATCATTCTAGGACCTAAAATGAAGAATGAAGTTAACAAATCCATGGAGGTGAGCAGAACATTTAGAGGCACTTTTCCCAAAGAGGTGGTTGAGAGGCTAAGCAGAGCTTTTGACAGACTAACAGAGGGAGGGATATAAATTCGAAGTTTGAAGAAGGTCAGAGGGGAGTGACGACAGGCTATAAGGTGGGATCCAAAGGACTACACTGGAAATAATGATAAACCAGAAATAGGCTAGCCCTCCTAGCTTTAAATCCTCTCATGTCCTCCAACTGGATTAAGGTGATCTAGAATTGCTAGTGGCCTTAACCTCTTGCCAGAACCAAATATAAATCCTCCTTGGAGAAAAATAATATTATTCTAGGCCTCAAACTATTTTTACAGTTATCTAAATGCAATATCTGACACTCAATTAAAAATAACCAGATAAGCATTCACAAACTGATGGAAAATGTCAAAGGACACAGAAGCCAGATTAAAGGTTCTTCTGAGGGACCAAATAGGGCAATTTGAATGATAAAAATAAGGAATGCAATTCATTATAATATATTGAATGAAAAAGAATCTGTGAGTTGATAAAATACGCAGAGGGCAAGGGTACAACAAGCGGAGGGAAAACTCATCTTTACAGAGGAATGCCAATTAATAAATGTAGATGGATTGATAACATTAAAACATCATTTTGTGGGGCACCTGGATTGCTCAGTCTGTTAAGTATCAGACTCTTGATTTCCACTCCAGTCATGATCTCAGGGTCCTGAGATGGAGCCTTGTATTAAGCTCTGTGCTCAGTGGGGAGACTGCTTGAGCTCCTCTTTCCCTCTGCCCCTTCATCCATGTACTCTTTTACTCTACAATAAATAAATCTTTAAAAAATCATTTTGTGGGGACACCTGAGTGGCTTAGTCATTAAGTGTCTGCCTTCAGCTCAGGTCATGAACCCAGAGTCCTGGGATCAAGCCCTGCATTACACTCCCTGCTCAGTGGGAAGCCTGCTTCTCCCTCTCCCACTCCCCCTGCTTGTCTTCCCTCTCTCTCTGTGTCTCTCCCTGTCAAATAAACAAATAAAATCTTTTAAACAAATCAATTTGTAACCACCAAAATAATAATTGATAAGGAAATAATTATTAATAGATATTAACACCACTGGGTCAATGATTAGAAAATAGGATATTCACAGTCTCCGAGTATCTCCTTAAACATTATTAGTAACAAAAGAAAAGGTGATTTTTCAATAGAGAAACCTGACACACACCAACTTAACCAAATGATCACACTTAAAATAACCATTAACAGGCATTATATGCCTTCTGATATGGTGAAGAGAAGAGAACAAATCATCACCATGTAGTATTCTTGTAAAATATATATACATATAAATGTTTTTGAATTTAGCAAGCTTCTACTGAATTCTACTTGCAGAAAGGGATGTTTTAGGAGTTGTGGAGAATAAGACCTTAAGATGTATAATAATGCCTTCCTTGAGTTCAAGTTTACAGACTAGTTGGTGAACTAAGCCATCTGTGATAATTATATTACAAGAGTTATTTTATTGGCCAAGATTAAAGCAAGAGCATTTCAAAGATTTTTTTTCAAATGCCTGCCTGGTCATCCAAGACTCTCCTGTATAAACTATTATCAATAGAAACAGTTATAAGTCTGAAAGCAGTGCTTTAATTAAGACAGTTTGATTTGGAAATCTTTGGAAATTTTGTCCACTGTGCTATATATTCACTTCAGCCAAATATTAGTGTCTGTTACGGCTTGGGAACTGGATAGGCACTGGGCACACCTCTTCACAGAACTTTGCTAAAAGGCAAATCATCCTCTGGGAGATGTGTCCCTTTAAACTGATAGTAATCATTTCAATTTTCATTTAAGAATTTTCAGTCTTAGAAAAAAAAAAGAATTTTCAGTCTTGATAATAGATTTTGATTGCGGTAGAGATCATGTGGACATTTGAGTACCCAAGAGATAAAAAGAGGGACTCTCCTTGAAACAAACGAATGAAGAAATGGATGACGAATTTCGGTCATTCCTAAGAAAGTATGGGGAGGTTGAGGGATTTGGTTGTGGAGTTATTTGGTTTTGTTTTTTTTCAGAGAAGAGGATTTGTTGGTTACTTTTTGGTTGGTTAAGGAGAGAGAAAAAGAATAAGATGGAGAGAAGAGCGTTACAGAAATTTCACAATACCTAACTACCTAGTCCCTGTCTGGGGAGTAGGAGCAGGGCAGGTGAAAGAACAAGTTCTAGAATATCAATTTTTAATCTAAGCATGAGGGAATAATCAGACAAATCCAAATAGTGGGACATTTTACAGAACTCTTTAAAAAGTATCAATGTCATGAGAGGAAAAGAAAAAAAAAAAACAGCAGAACTGTTCTAGATTAAAGGAAATTAAAGGCTGTGTTTGATCTTTATATAGATACTGGATATTAAGAAAATCCTATAAAGGATATCAATAAGGTAATTGGGGAATTTGAATATGCATTGAATATTAGATATATTATGGTATCAATGCTTAATTTTTTGAGAGTGATAAGAGGTATTGTGATTGTGTGGAAGAATGTCCCTGTTCTTAGGAGAAGGATACATGTTGATCTATTTGAAGGGTGAAGCATCATGATATTAGAGTCCTTTCAAATGATTCAGGAAGAAAAAATACTTATAATTATATGCAATCTTCACTTTGCTAGTAGTGCAGCATTCAAATGACCATGTAAAATGAAGCTGTGCAAAATTATTTTCATAATCAGTGGGGAAAATTACCATTGTTCCATGACCTTTATAAATATTTTTGTCAAAACATCATGACATTCAGTTATAAATGTAGGAAAATTTAAAAACTAGTAAAACTAATTTTTATTTGATACACTAGAATTTAAAGCATTAGAAATGTTGAGAATTGAAGTATTTTATTTCTTTGTGAAAAACTTAGAATAGTTTGAACAGTTTTTCTGATTATAAAACTCTGGATCAAGCATCTTCTCTGTACCTTTGCAAATTGTCATAATCCTAGTTTGGATCAGCTTGAATCATTTTATCATTTGCATTTACAATTTGTGAAATCTTCAAAGTTCTTTTAGTGTGAAGTTTTTGCCAATGTCACTTCCTCCAAGACATTTTTAAACTTTTCATCAAAATCACTTTCTTCCTTGGAGACGCCTGGGTGGCTCAGTTGGTTAAGCAACTGCCTTCAGCTCAGGTCATGATCCCAGCATCCTGGGATCGAGTCCCACATCAGGCTCCTTGCTCGGCAGGGAGCCTGCTTCTCCCTTTGCCTCTGCCTGCCACTCTGTCTGCCTGTGCTCGCTCGCTCTCTCTCCCTCTCTCTCTCTCTCTCTGACAAATAAATAAATAAATAAATCTTTTTTAAAAAAATCACTTTCTTCCTTAATCTCGATAACTCTGCATTCAGTAAGTTCCTCTGGCTGTATATCTAGAGTGTTTCTAATAGTAGCAGTGTCAGTATTCCCAGTTATCTCTTCTACAACTCCATTTGTGCTTGATTCAAATTTCACTTTCAGTGTTACCACTTTTCTTTCCTGCACTTTCATCTTTTCTGGCCAATTACTCTTTCAAATACTATTTCATAAAGTGTCATGTGAGACTCAGTCTTTTAAGCGTCTGACTCTTGATTTTGGCTCAGGCCATGATCTTGCAATCATGAGATCGAATCCCCCCATTGGGTTCTGCTCTCAGCAGGGAGTCTGCTCGAGATTCTCTCCCTCTCTCTCCCACCCTGCTTTCACTCCCTCTTTCTCTCTCTATGAAATAATAAATAAATCTTTTTTTAAAAGTGTCATGTGAATTTATTAGGGGAGAAAAGGAAACAACACAATTGCATGCTTTGTTGTCTATGCTTGAACTGAATAACAGATATGCAGTAACCAATCATTGACAAATTTTGAAAGAAGTATTGTGATTGGACACTGTCAATGATCATGATGGGTGTCTGTTAATTATAAGGTGATTTGAAGATTGAAGCTCCAGCAGTGAAGCTGTACTTTATGCAATTATAGTGAGTATACTATGGTAACAGAAATATGGATCATGCCATATGTAACCACCTGGGTATGTGTTTGTATACTTAGATATGTGTGTGGATCTCCATAAAGGATATAGAGATACCCATTATACTATTCTTGCAGCTTTTATGTAAATTTTAAACTTACCATAATAAAAGTTGGAGGGAGGAAGGAAATAGGTCCTGAGGAGACAAGACAAGGCAATAAAAACTTGGAGAAACAACAGACAATAAAAACAGACCAACAGGGTATCCAGTGAATAGAAAAGGCTATGGAACCAAACTGCCTATGTTTGAATCCCACTTTATCCATCAGCTGTGTGACCTTGGGCAAATTATGTAATCTCTCTGAATCTGTGTCCTCTTAAAAAAATGGAGATAAAAATACTACCTATTTCATGGGACAACATGATTAAATAATTTGCATATATGAAATATATGAAATACTTAGAACAATAGTGGTATATAGTTACTTTACAGTATAAGCTGTGACAGGTTTGTTAAGATGGGGTAGACTTTTTTTTTTTCTAAAGATTTTATTTATCCATTTGACAGACAGAGATCACAAGTAGGCAGAGAGGCAGAGAGAGGGAGTAGGAAGCAGGTTCCCGGCTGAGCAGAGAGCCTGATGCGAGGCTTGATCCCAGGACCCTGGGATCATGACCTGAGCCGAAGGCAGAGGCTTAACCCACTGAGCCACCCAGGTGCCCCAAGATGGGGTAGACTTTTAATATGTTTAGATATTGATAAGAATCCAGAAGAGGGATATTGAAGTTGTAAGAAGGAATAATTAATGGTGTATAGTTCCAAAAAAGGTAGAAGGAAATAAGGTCCAAAGGAACAGGAGAATTGTTCTTAGACTAAAGAGCATCTCTATTTTTTTTCTCTTTTTTTTAACAAATATACAGTAGGTCTTAAATAGATTTAAGGAAGGCATCTTGGAACATTGCTCTTAATCATATGGGGCCCTTAATCATATGCCTCTGGCTCTGCTTAAAGAGCATCTCTATTTTAATAGGAGGGGAAGAGAATAGGATGGATACAGGTTTGGTTTGGGTAGTAGGTTTGCCAGGGAGAAGGTGTTACAAGATAATGACTTCTGTATTCTCCAGGCAATAAAAGGTGAGATATTTTCTGAGAGTGAGCACTAGAGTAGGGGATTAGAGGTTGAGAACAGTGGGGAACACATGAAGTGACCCTTCCTGAGAGCAAGAAAGCCAGTTGGCCGAAGAAATATAATAGAATTGTTGGCAGTGTTGAGTTGAGAGCCCAGAGCTAGTGACCTGAAGATTATAATCATATCAACATGTCCTTTTATGTTTCTCAGTTATGGTGCACAGTTTCCTGGATGCAGGCATGGAGGATATGAGCTGTTGAGTTCATCCAAGACTGAAGTTCTTCAAGACTGATGTTTTGAAATGATAAAGAGACAATGGAAATTATGGTATTGGCAAAAGAAGTACTGAAAGTATGGATTATGAAATCTAACCTAGCAGTGAGGGAAGCAGGAGAAGGCTAGTGATTAGAGAAAGTAAAGGGGACCATGAATCAGAGAAGGGTCCCCTTGAGGTCAAGTAATGGTCCTAGTGAGAACTGTTTAACAAGCAAACTAGCCATTTTCTAAATTAGGGAGCAGTGTTCTGTGTAAACAGGATGTTTAATTGAAGTTCTTTCTGTTTTAGTTTTGATTGAGGCCCTAAAGACAGAAGAAAACAAAAGGTGCTATAATGAGGCATTATATCACCTATGTGAGACCTGCAAAGAGATAGTCAAGTTAGTCTTGTGACCCTTAATCCATCACCCTCCTGGAGTGTGTGCAAACATTAGAATTGAAAAATTGAAAGACAAGTGTTCTTTGGAGAATTTTTGGAGTACCTGGGCTTTTTCTTTCCCTTTTTCCTAGGTGAAGGGAATTGTGCTCCTCTCTCAAATGACATGAGAAAGATACTTTAAGGAAAACATTTGAAGAGCTTCAAATGTGCCTCCTTGAGTTTGAAGAGTGTGAGAGCTGGTAAGAGAAGCTCTGACCAAATTAGGTGTATATGAGGGGAATGAGGTGGGAAGCATGTAAGGCTGTATTGGGAACAGACTATATATCCACCAGCAGCTAGGCAAGGGTGGGTGAGTATTTCTCCTGGCCCAGATACAGGCCTGTGGCAGGAACCAGTCTGGAGCTATCCCAGATTCCATGACTAGCTTGAGGGAGTGGGCACCAGATGGCCAGGGACTGAGGAAGAAATTGTAGGAAGCCAGTAGGAGGTGAGAGACATTGCTTCCATCATGGGAGCTTACTGGAGTGTTCCAAGTGGGAAGCATCTCTTCAAAACTCACAAAAATGGCCATCGAAGGAAGGAGTAAGCAATGGAATTTTGCCATCCCAAAGGCTGCCATGGTGGATTGTGTCCATGACCACAAAGTGAAACCTTGACAACGTCTCCTCTCTCCTCTTGATCCAATCCTGGAGGGTACAGAGGCAGCTGAACTGGGAGTAGGGTGAAGAGGAACAAGAACCGACCATAGGTATTCCTTTCTCCCTCCACTGGCTCTCCAGCAAGCAGCAGTAACAAGATGAGGGGAGAGAGGAGCCTTAGCTTTGAACGTGTCTCAAACTCTGTTGAACATTTTAATGATTGCACTGAGACTATCTTGTGGCTGAGAGTTCTGAGAAGAATTTTTATGACCTAAAAGCCAGAAAAGTTAGTGCTCTGCTCTAATAACAAAGAAAACAAAACAAGAACTAGTTTAGAGAGGGAGTTGAAAGGGCAATTGGAAGCAAAAAGAGAACTTACCTTATAATTCCGCCCTCAAGGATTGCAGCTTATTCTCTATAATACTGATTACTCCAGATTAGTGAGATAATGCTGGCAAGGTCCAGAGTGTAGCTGTGGGAGTGGCAAACTGTGATGGAGTGGAATAGAAGGTCATTGAGGGTGAAGAGATCAAGAAATGAGAGACCTGGTGTTGGATGAGTCACTTTGTGGATGGCAAATGTTGAGGTAGAAAGATTACAAGCCATGTGCCCAAGGCCAGTGGTTCTCAAACTTTAGAGTATATTAGAATCACCTAGAGAGCCATTAAAAGATACAGAGACAGGCTTGTTGAAGTAGGATAGGGCCTGGGCTTCTATATATTTTTACCAAGTTTCCAGGTGATCTGGAATATACACCAAAGTTTGAGAACAACTGCCCAATATTTAGTGCAGAGAAGTAACTGGTCAGTATATAACAGCACCTACCAGAAAAAAGGAAGAGAGGGTAGTTTAGCCAAATAGCAGGGGTCCCTAGAATGCATTTTTAGTTATAAAAGGGTAAGGAAGTAGTGGTCTGGAAACAGTAATGGGGACAAGTAGCTGCCTAACCATTATATATGACTACCACTTTTCCTCCCTCCCTCCTTTCCTTCTCTACCACTCTCTTGAGAAAGGTTATGAGTGTTAAGTGTTGACTTAATGTCTCTTCAGAAAAAGATATGTTGCAGTCCTAATCTCTAGAACCTTAGGATATAAACTTATTTGGACATAGTGTCACAAAAATTTGGAAATAGGTGTAATTAGTTAAGATAAAGTCATTAGGGTAGGCCCCTAATCCAATATAATTGGTGTCCTTAAAAAGGGGGGGTGGCGCCTGGATGGCTCAGTGGGTCCTCTGCCTTCAGCTCAGGTCATGATCCCGGGATCCTGGGATCGAGCCCCACATCGGGCTCTCTGCTCAGCAGGGAGCCTGCTTCCTCCTCTCTCTCTGCCTGCCTCTCTGCTTACTTGTGCTCTCTCTCTGTCAAATAAATAAATAAAATCTTTAAGAAAAAAAAAAAGGCCATTGCAGACACAGAGAATGCCGTGTAAGAATGAAAGCAGTGATTGGTGTTACACAGCTGTAAACCAAGGAATGCCAAAGGTTTCTGGCCAACCACCAGGAGCTAGAAAGAGGCAAAGAAGGATTCCCTTACAAGTTTCAGAAGAAGCAAGGCCATAGTGACACCTTGATTTTGGATTCCTGGCCTCCAGAACTAGAAAATACATTTCTATTGTTTTAAGCTATCCGTTTATGACACTCTGTTATGAAAGCTCTAGGAAGCTAATGTAATGAGATATTCCTTTTTTGATGTACTATAAATCATCTCTTATATTCTGCCCATGTCGTGTTCCTGTCTCCTTTTCACTGAACTTAGTGTCAGGACACAGAGAAACCATGTGTGAGTCAATGGATGTCACTAGAACAAGAAAAAGTTCACTGTTTCTCCACATACTTAAGCTGATACACAATACGCTTTATGGTCTTGTTGGAGTAGTGAGCACACACACTGGCTTCTGTAATTATTATTGAGAAATGAATCAGTTCATATAAGACGATAACTTAGAGTAGGTGTATGTTAAAGTCATTTTGAAAAAAGGAAAAGAAGCCTATGAAATATACCTGTGTGCTACTCTCATAAGAAAGCATTCCAATGAGGAATCTTAAATGTCTTCATCAAAGTGCTGAAGAAACTTCTTGGCAGTCATATGTAATTGGTTCCACATCCAAAATCCTTCCTCCTCCTCTGATTTTCATAGCTCTTCTCTTTTTCCTAATATTGGAAGAATGGCCCAGATATCACACTAGGTGACCCCAGAAGAGTCTCAATTCCTGATTTACTTAGCAAAGTCTGCAGAAACCAGCAGAAGAAACATGCCACTCAGAACAGGAACAGAAAGAGGGAGCATACCTCATTAATTTTTCTACAACCCCCCATAGTCCCTAACAGGGGGCAGTTGCCCTCTGACATGTTGGTTCAAGACATACAATGCAGCCCAGAAATGCTACCTTTAGAAATTTCATTTACAGAAAAACCCTAAAGGGCCAAGTAGAGGACTAAGGTGGCTTATAGATTCTGGAGAGAGGTTAGAGTAATTACTAGCTGAGCTGAGTAGTCCAAGATGAATGTCTGGAAGAGGGATCACATGCTAAATTTTTTCTGTCAGGCCTTAAACATGGACAGGGTTCATTAAAAAGGCATCTGGGCCAGAGATTCTTGTCCCAGCTTTGCACATAGATGGTTTCAAAACTCTCTCTCCAGTCATAATCCTGCCTTCTGCAAGACCTGTTCACTTGGATGCTCTGCAGCCACCTGCAGCTCACCATACCAAAAAACGTAGCTCATCTCAGCCCCATCTGCCTCCCCCAAATCTGTCACTCTTGAATTTCCTTTTTATACGGTTTCCTAAACTCCCTGAGTTATTTGCTTGTACTGTCTCAAACTCACTTGTTCCACTTCACCTGCTCTTCAGTCTGTCTTCAGTATCTTTCACATTCCTGAAACTGTCTACTAAAGGCCTCTAGTAACCCTGGTGGCATCCAGTCTAATAGACACTTTACTCTTCTCCTGCTCACTTCTCAGTAGCATCAAGCTGCAAACTTCTCAGCTGACCATTCTCCTCTCTTGACCTCTGGTACATTACACATTCTGGTTTCCTTTCTACTTCCTTTCCCTGTTTCTTTCTGTCTCCTTACATTTTCCTCTTCAATCTCTAAAATATGGAGTTCCTCTAATATATCTTTAAATACCAGCAATATATGCTGATCAACCATATATCTAATAGGCTCCAGACTTGTAAATATAGCTACTAACTTGACATCTCCCTCAACATCTCTCAGGCATTTCAAACATAACATACCCCCAACCAAACTCTTGATTCCCTTTCAAGGCCTCCCAGCTCAACCTGTTCTTTCCCAGTCTTCCAACTCAACAGTCTTCCAAGTCAATGGTGTTCCATTTCATACAATTGCCCAAGCCAGAAACTTCTCCCTTTTCCTCCTCTCCCACATCTGATCCATCTATAAACCCTATGATTCACAATAAATCTCAAATGTACTTCTCTTCATATCCCTTCTACAACTTTGGTCTAAACCAAACCTGGTCTCCAGACTGATTTCTCTGACACACTTCTTACTACCCTTGCTCCAGCCCTAAGCTCTTCACCCAGGACAGTCAGAGAGTAAATTCTTCAGAGCTTCTTACTATGACCTACAAAGCCAGGCACGTTTTGACTTTTACTAGCCCCTCCAAGCTCATCTCATTCTGTGCTCTCCTGCACACACAGAACTTAAACCCGCTGTCCTTTCATTTCCCTAGACCAGCCCAGCTCCTTCCTGCCTCATGCCTTTTGCATAAATTGTTTCTTCACCTTGAACACTCTGCCTACTCCTTTAATATGCATTCCCTTCACCTAATTACACTTGACATTAGGTACATGGATTGACACACAGTAGGTTGTCAGTATGCATTTGCTGAAATAGGGCTACAAATGGATCTGACCGGAAAATTCCTCCAACAACGCTTTGGTCAGTGAGTCCACCTACTCTGCCAGAAAATGCCTGTTAGAAAAACAGAATGAAGTTCAGAGAGACATCTAAGACTGGTCTTCCTTTTCCTTCAGGATTCTACCATCTCATTAAGTAAGAAACTAACCAAAATATTGAATGAATATTTAGCTAGCATGAGACAAGTTAAATGTTTTCAGAAAATGGTAGGGTATAAATCACAAATAATAAATACTCACTTAGGCAGCAGCAGTATGGAAAGATGACTACTTACCAAATAATTAGTATAAGCTCCTGGTTCCCATCATTTTCATCACCAAGGATTTGTTTTATTATCCTTTTCCTATAAGGACCTCTTTTTAAAAAAAAAAAGATTTTATTTATTCATTTGAGAAAGAGAGCATGAGCCGGGGGAGAGGCAGAGGCAGACGGAGAAGACTCACTACTGAGCTGGGAGCCCGACGTGGGGCTCCATCCTGGGACCTCAGGATCAGGACCTGAGCCAAAGGCAGCTGCTTAACTGAGCCACCCAGGTGCCCCAGGAACTCATATTTTTAAAAACATCTGTCTAATAAACAAAATACATTTATCCTATAATAATTTACTTTTCCATTCCTGATTAGACATATATAACCATTCATTAGAGCATTTAATCAGCATGCTATGAAAATTGGAAACCAAAAGTAGGCCCAGGTATCTTTGTCTTAGCATTGATAGAATTTTTACTGGGCTTTTTGAAATATTTAAAATATCTTGTAAACTCCCACCCCTATTCTATTCAAAGCCTTAGCCTATGTAAAGAAAATAATACACATGGTTCATTTAGCTCTTTTCTTAAAAAAGGAAAAAAGAAATCTCCCTATGGCTCTTTGCTGATTAGTAACTGTAAAGTGAATTAGATTCCTTGAGGGAGAGAAACTCTTACCATTGTTGTATTTTGATAATAAGGGAATGGAAGTTTAGATAGTCTATCAGAGCCAAAATACACAACAGGCGGCAGAACACTCTACGGCAGAACACTCTACGTCAGTGTACGTGCCACTGTGGAATCTAACACGCCTCCTCTTTTCTCGAGTGGTTGCCCTGCAGCAGTAGAGAGAGAAGTGGGGAGGAAGGAAATGAATAAAACTTTCCTTTTGAGTGGAACTGTTGAGTATCTTTTTTTTTTTTTTGTTCCTGGCTTTTGATAGGAAGTATAGCTACATACTAGTCAAAACTAATTTAACCACTAAAAACTCTTTTTCCTCTGTACTTGTTATGTGATTTTAATCATTTTAGACACCATTAGTTCCTAAGTAATTACCACTAAGGGAAGGAGGAACAGATAAATATAGCTGTAAGATGAACACTCGTTCAAGTGCTTGAAGTGTCTAAAATGAACTTATGATACTTTTCAGGCTGTCAGTTTGAGAACATTTCCTAAAAACTGACCATATCAACAAAATTAGTATTTTTATAGAAGTGTTCAAGATACGCAAGCAAATTGTGTTACGTAAGTTCTAAAGAGGAAGAATGTTAATCATATAGTTATTGAGCAATGTAACACCGGAACTCAAGATATTTCAATTCATAATTTTACGAACAGGTGCTGAATCTCGTATATTTTTATAGCTTTAGTGTAGGAAGAAAGCTGTAGTGTAGCTGGTGGAAATTTTATCTTACTAGACCAATGTTTGATAGATCAAGCTTCTTTGTTTACTAATGCACCCCACGGTAGATCCAAATTTTCACTTTTTCCGTTAGGATGTTGATAATATCCCCATCTTAAGACCTTAAAGGTCACTACAAATGAACATCTTCTCCACATTTAAGCCACAGACAAAAGAACTGTAGTGACTCTTCTGAGGTTATATATAGCCTCTGCAGAACTGAAATCCAAAGCTGTAGGTTCTTTTTCAGTAGGTATATATACATGTTTCCTTTTATTGTGGTAAAATAGACATAATATAAAATACGCTATTTTAACCATATATTTCAGTGATATTAACTACATTCACAATGTTGTGCAGCCATCACCAAAACTCTTCTATCACCCCAAACAGAAACTCTCTATCACTATATATTTTATGCAACATGTCCAGTAAGTGTTCATTCATTAAACAGTTCATCCACTGACAAATATTTATCAAATACCCCTATGCCTAAAATGCTGTGCTTGATACTGGAGACGAACAATGAACAAGATGTGATGAAGAAGAGTGAACAACATATACTGGCCCATTTTTAAATATTTGTGCCTTTCTGTGACTGGCCAGGTGACCAATAAAAATTATAGTAATAATATTAATACTTGCCATTTGATTTAAGAGCTTTATGTGTGTTAATTCATTTAATCCCTACAACAATCCTGTGAACTAGGTACTGTTATTATCCTATTGCCACAGGTGATAAAACTGAGGCAAAGGGAATTTAAGTAATTTGTCCAAGGTCACACAACTAAGAGTGGGAGCTGATCCAACCCAAGGGGATATGGTCAGTGTGTGTGCCCTTAAAGCACTATCTGTAACTTTTTCTTAAAAAAGATTTTATTTGGGGCGCCTGGGTGGCTCAGTGGGTTGGGGCCTCTGCCTTGGGCTCGGGTCATGATCCCAGGGTCCTGGGATCGGGCCCCGCATCAGGCTCCCTGCAGGGAGCCTGCTTCCCCCTCTCTGTCTGCCTCTCTTCCTACTTGTAATCTCCGTCTGTCAAATAAATAAAATCTTTAAAAAAAAAGATTTTGATCTCTTCAAAAACCAGCTTTTGGTTTCATTCATTTTCTCTTTTGTCTGTGTTTATTTTATTGATTTTTGTTCTTATTATTTTTTCCTTTTGCTTACTTTGGTTTAAAGTCTCTTTAACTTTGGTTTAAAGTTTCTTTTTATAGCTTCTTAAGTTGAAAGCTTGATTCTTGGTTTTGGACATTTTTCTTTTTTAATATAAGATTTTAAGATATAGATCTTCTAAGCATAGCTTTTGCTATACCCCACGAATTTTGCTGCATTGTGCTTTCGTTTTCATTACTGTTTGAGATGTTTTCTGGTTTTCCTATTTCTTCATTGGTACACAGGTACAGAATTGTGTAGTGTAATTTCTGAATATTTAGGGATTTCCAGAAGTCGTTCTTTTATTGTTTTCTAATTCCTTTGTAGTCAGAGAGTGTACTCTGAGTGATTTCAATTAAGACTTGTTAAATAGCCCAGAATATAGTTCATCTTGATGATTGCTTTGTATGCACTTGAAAGGAATGTGTATTTTGCCATTGTTGGACAGAATAGTCTATAAATGTCAAATAGATTAAGTTGGTTGTTGTACAAGTATTCTATGTCCTTATTGATTTTCTATTTGTTTAATAGATTGTTTGGATATAAGTATTGAAATTTCTGACTATAATTGTGGATTTGCCTATTTTTCCTTGCAGTTCTATTAGTTCTCACTTCATGTATTTTGAAGTTGTTACTGTGTGTGATCAAGGACATTCCGTTCTGGCTGGTCAGAACTCAAATGTCTTTTACACCTATCTGAGCACCAGATGTTGGCTAACAGCTCACCAATCATTATACAAGCTCTTACAATTTGATACTGTGTTTATCAATCAGTATAGCCTAGGTTATGCTATGATAACAAGCAACCCTCAAAGCTCAGTGGCTTAACACGTGTAACAAAGGTTTGCTTGGTTTTTCTTTTTGTTTTCTGTGGTTTGGTTTTGTTTTGTTTTGGCTTGGTTTTGGTTTTTGCTTGTTCCTGCTACAGGCCCACCACATGTTGACTGTGACTATTCTATACCCTCTTCACTTTGAAACTCGGAATGATAGAACAATTTCTGTCTGGAACATTGTTAGTCATTATGGCAGAGGGAAAAGAAAACATGGCAAACTGCGTACTGGCTCTTAAATTTTCTGCCTCAAAGTGTTATATGTCACCTCCATTCATATTTCATTGACTAAATCAAGACCATGGCCACGGCTGACATCTGTAGGATTGGAGAGTCTAATCCTCTCCAAGGTGGAAGCATCAAATATTTGTGAATAAAGTAATCTAGCACACTGTGTTAACCATTTAAATACTTTCTTCTTTAATCTTCCTGGCAGCCTTCTAGAAAGGTACTATTATATTCTCCATTTTACAGATGAGGAAACAGACTCAAAAAATAACCTGGCAAAAGTCAAGTAATAATCAAATGGTAACAGGGGGCCTGGGTGGCTTAGTCAGTTAAGCGTCTGACTCTTGATTTTGGCTCAGGTCATTATCTCAGGATCTTGAGATCGAACCCCACGTTGGGCTCCACACTCAGCATGGAGTCTGCTTGAGATTCTCTTTCCCTCTGCCCCTCTTCTGCTCTCATTCTCTCTCTCTGTCTCAAATAAATAAATCTTAAAAAAAAATCAAATGATAGGGCCTGGATTCCTTGTCTAACTCCACTGTCCTGCCATAAGAAAAAGAAAAAAAAGAGCGAGGGAGTTTGGGAAGAAAAGAAGAGAGAAAGGATATGAAGGAAGACAATAAAAATATTTGTAAAACTACTTCCTATGGAAATCTGAGCTGGTGATTAGAAGGGGGTTGAAAAAGAATGTAGAGAGACAGAAAGGAGAGACTTCTCTTAACTCAGTTCTCCCAGTCCACATGTCATCTGTCCATCCCAAACCCCATGACCTTATCTCATGTCATCACAAGAAAGCCCAGCTCCTGTCTCTCTATATTCCAAATTCCCAACCCCATTATCTACATTGCTGTTCCCTCAAGTTCCAGCCCATATTAACTGATTATTCTGTTTATATGGTACAAAAGAAAAGAGTTATTACCTAAATTTAGCATTGACCAAGGATACTTCCATCATTTAACCCTGGTTTGTTGTAAAAATCCCACTTGGCACTTTTGTGTTATTGGTTCTGGAAACATGTATGTATGTATGTTAGTGATTTATACAAATTAAATTGCCCATTGAGCCAAAGTCTATATCCAAAGCTTTCTGAAGCAATACTGTGAGAATTGGAGGTGGATATAGCTTATTAACACAATGTTAGAATTATGTTAAAAAATAAACTGGAAAATATTAGCACATATTTAAAAGGCTTAAAATCTATATTATATAAAATGCTTATACAAAAATAGTTGATTCTCACAAGTAAATGAGCTGGAGGAAGAGTCACTTAATTCAAGAGGAAATAACTAGTAAACAAATATATGAAAACTAGTACAATCTCACTAATATAAAAGAAATGCAAATTAAAACAATGAACCATTTTATACTTACTAGTGGAGAATACAACTTTCTAAATGTCACTCCTTGGTCACTTTTTCTTTTTTCAGCAAAATTGTTATAATTTTAAAGTGCTTGTGTTACTTTTTGTTGAGAATCATTGGTAGTAAAAATAGAGCAAGCTCATTTGAGTTAAAGGTCATAATATTTAAGCCCAAATTTTTCTGAAATGTACTCTGAACTTGTCCCAGAAATCTACGGGGGATCTGCAGCCACTTGATAAATCTCTGATAGAGAATTGTCTGTCTCTGATGGAAAAGGTGAAGAGGCCATGGGCGGAGCCCTAAGAGTCCATTGGTCACTGAGTGAACTAACCTCCTCACATCTAGGCTCTTGACCTTTATTTAATCCTACTTCTAGAATGTTTGGAAGAACATATGGGAAAAAGGCTAAATAAATGAAGATTAGCCACTGTGTTAATTATTATGGAAAAGATTACAAAATGAATGCCCAACAACTGGGGAATAATTAAAAATATGATGTAGGTATTAAAATTCAAATTACAAAGACTACATAACAACATGGAATATGCTTCTGAGGTAGTGTTAATTGAAAATGGGAGAATGCACCATTGTAATTATTCGCCAGAGTTAGAAGGGAGCAGGGTCAAATGATAAGTTAGCTCTGCTGAGGTGACAAGATTCTGAGCACAAGTTCTCTCTCACTTATTTAGATTTATTGTGTAATATAGATAGAATATTTATCTAAAAACAATTCTATTTTTAAAGAAAAGGAGAAATAGGACACTATGACTTTTCTACTTCTCATTGGAGTCTCTAGGATTTCATTAAAATGCAAAATTCAAAATCATCTTTATTTTTGGTGTATCCTGATAAATATATTATAAGCTTACTCTGAATTTGAATTGATCATCCTCATGAGAGGATTTACATGTAGATAAATAGCTCTTATGTTAATCCATTTAGCTCCAAAGACTATATCGAGAATGTGTACTAATCATATTGTCTACTTGTTAAGCTTTTTTTTTAATCACAGGGAAATAGGCAGGGTGCTATTGTGTGATACACAACTAATGAATCATTGAACACTACATCAAAATCTAACATACTGGCGAATTGAACATAATAAAAAAAACACAGGAGGAATTTACATTTCTGTTTTCAATTACAACTACATTTCAGGTGAGAAATCGTTCTGTTTAAAATAGTGGGCTTAATTGTTAATCTAAATAAGTACAATGAAAACACAATTTTATCTGTGTTTCCAGATTTTGGATACTCTCAGTGTTTTGTTTTGTTTTTTGTCACCATCAAATTTATTATTCTAATGGCACTAATATGTCTGGAGGTGCTCACAGTGACAGCGCACAAAGTTTCCTGCCTTTTGGCTTCTGTCCAAAGAAAAAGGTCTACATGCTTATTCCTTCCCTCTTTCTGGGAGAAAATCCACTAAAGGCCTTTACTCAAAATAAACCTCTCAGTGCATTAATATTTCTTTCTTTTTTTTTTTTTCTTTTCTTTTTGGACATTTGAGTTTCTGAAATGGAAAAAGAAAAAAGTGTTGCATGTCTCATCTCACTTCCCCATTGGCCAAATAAGTCCCTGCTGCCAGGGCATGTCTGTTGCTTCTGAAATCTTGGAATAAATATCAAAAGAAATGGCATCAAGTGTTCATGTTGAGTGATGGCACTGAGTGTGCCCCAGTACCTGTCAGTTGGAGCATCACTGTCTGGACAGTCTTAAGGTGTCATGGAGAATGTGAGGGCTTGTTGTTATGGCCATTTGTCAGCCAGGTGCAGGGGCTGTGCAGAGTCCCACTCAGGGTGGTGGAGAGAGCTGCCTACAAATTGTCCAGAAAATTATCCAGGGCCGGGATATTTTCCTTCATGCCTTTGTACTTGCATGTTCTAGCCACCACCTGACTAGAGTGGCTGTTGCTGTGGAAGGAATTCCCCAGGCAAGATCTACCAGTGGTCAAAAACGTACTGGGGGAAGATCTTACCACCAGTGTTGGACCTCAGGCCAGTGGTGAAGCCAAAGGATTCATTCACAAGCAGGTAGGCCTTCACGACAAACACGGGGGTGCCAGCCACTGGGGACTCTTTAAAGACATGGCCCTGCTTCCTGTTCAGGACTCCATAGATGCCACAACCACTTGTTCCAGACACTGGATCTCCACAAGGTAGATAGACTCTATGATCCAGGGCTGGGTGGTCAGCCTCCTAGCATAAAGGTAGCACCAGGCAGTAGGGATGATCTGGCCACCCCCATAGTGGATGGTGTCCACGTGCAGGGTCACATTGTAGACATAGAAGTGCACACCACACATATTTTCTTGCCCTTGTCAATATCCTCAGCCAGGCCATCAGAGAAGAGCTTCACGTACAGCTGCCTTCATGTACAGCTGGTTGTGCTTGTTGGAGAACTTGGACAGAGTTCACCAGACAGGCAGAGCACATTCAACTCCTGACAGTCTCACAGTATGAGACTATGGGGTCAGATTTCTTGATGGAAATATATGCATGGTCCTCCTCCAGGTCCTTCAGCCAGATCTCCAGGTGCAACTCCCTGTCTCCTGCAATGGTATGCTCCCCTGACTCTTCAGTGATGCACTGCACCATAGGGTCTGACTTGGCCAGCTGTTTGAGACCCTCCACTAGCTTGGGAAGTTTGACCAGATTCACGGCCTTCACAGCAACCTGGACAACAGGGCTCAGGCTGAACTTCCTCACCCGTGTATTGTGGGCATGCTCAAAGGTGGTGATGGTGCCAGTCTTCACCAGGAACTAGTCCATGCCCACCAGACCCACCATGTTCCCACAAGGCACATCCTCAGTTGGCTCTATGTAACAGCAACATCATTAGGATTGTTCTCTGGATGGGCTTCAGGTACACGGCCTCCTTCTTCCCAGAGGTATAGTTGGGCCCCATGATCCTGACCTTCAGGCCAGTGGACACCAGCCCTGAGAACACATAGCTCCTCGGGCTCCAGCTGCAGCTTAACAGAGTCTGGTCCATCTTGTTCATCATAGCCACTTGCTACACTCAACAGTAGCCTGCCACAATAACATCTCTGTCTGCACGCACACAGCAGACACACAATCCACTACCACCAAGGCACTGTTGGTGACATGGAGGGCAGCAGTCACCTCTGAGAAGACCACATGCCGGGGAGTTGATGAGGTTGATGAGAAAGCCGTAACCATCCTTGTTCTGCTCGATAAAGTTTAAGTCATTCTCTGAGAGCACATAGAAGAGGGAGATAGCCATTGCTCTGATGGTGATGCAGCATTCCTGCTCATCCTTCCAGGTGTCGGTGAAGCGGGTCTCCCCATTACCAATGGAGGCAATGATACTGGCCTTACACACCAGAGAGTCCATCAGCATGGACTTGTCATGGTCCACGTGGGCAATGATGGACATGTTTGGGATGTTGGCCTTCTTCTCCATGATGGCCCGGATCTGATCTACTGTGAAGTTTGTCATGGTGGCAGATGGCGGTAGATTCTCCCAGACAGATCTGAGCGAGATGAGTTGTGCCAAGAACGGTGACAGCGATGGAATAAGAGCTCTCATTGTGTTTTTATTGTACTTTTCAGATTAACAATTGGGTCCATTGCATTATATTTAGAGATACTTCACCTGAGGAGGGGTTTGGAGGTTGAAGAAAATCATTTAGCATAATATTTGGAAATTAATTAAAATACTGTTTACAAACAAATGTATCCAACTTTTTGAACACCCTGAGGTGTCCTATTCTAAGCTTTGTATATCACCAATTGGGAAAAAATAGAAAAACCAGCACAGTCTCCCAAACTAGGGGAATGGGAGAATGGAGCAAAGGATAGTGGAGAAGCGAGGAGGAAAAGGAGCTTGAAGTTTTTGTGGCTGTCTTGACTAAAGAAAGTTAGGTTTAAAAGAATCCTTGAAATGAGTGATGGGCTCAGTGATTGATGGGGGGACTGGAGGAGAGTTAACAGGGTTGGGGAAAGAAGAAAGTTCCCTCTAACACTTCTGGGAACAGCTTTCTTGGTATTCATACATCAAGGCTGAGACCAAAGAGAGGTAGATGAAGCTCTAGAAATGCTTCTCTCTTTTCAGTAGCTCTCCTAGCCCTCAGAGATAACAGCAGAAGTGTGTGTGTGTGTGTGTGTGTGTGTGTGTGTGTGTGTGTGGTGGGGGCGGCAGCAGAGGCAGTGGTATGAGGAAGGAGAGAAAAATCTCAGAGAAGATAATGAGGCTGTAGAGTGTGGGAGCACAGAGCAGAAAATATTCTGGTGCTTGAGAGAACAGGAAGGCATATATATAAATGTGTGTGTATCTCTTTTTAGATCCTTTCATTCAGGAGGCATCTCCCTGGAGACTGAGGAAATGGTAGGAGTCCCCTGGGGTGCTGTCAGCTCCACTTGCTGAACTTCTGGAGAAAGAGTGAAATACTAGGTAAAGGAAATGCCTCCAGCTTACTCCTGGGGAGAGGCAAGACTGGGAGGAGTAGGGAATTAAGAGAAACCCTTGACCTGAATAACATTTCCAGATGTGGTTCCCTTCCCACTCGCAACCTCACTGCACTAGCATCCTTGTCAGAAAAGAAAACTGCCTTGTCCTGTGGCCCCTTTCAGCTCCAGGACAGCTGGAAGGATGTTCCCCCACATTTGTGCTCTTACCTTCTTTACTTTTAGCCAAACCTGGAATCCCCCAGTGTCAAAGAAGGGCCCTTCCAGGGACAATGCTAATGACAAGTCCAGGGTGTGTGGTTAGCAGGACTTCAGAAACCATGCCGTTAAACACTCTTCTCAACCCTTGTGTCCATGCTCCTCTTGAAGTCCTGCCTACCAGAGGTCTGTTTCTGACCAGGGCCACCAGGGCAGAGGAAGTTTGTAGGATTGAACTACCACACCATATACTGGCAACAGCCTTCTGTGCTACCCTTTTCATTGAAATATAAAGTAATCCATTGGTGGTATTGCTTCTGTGGTCCTATGTATATCATTGCTTCTGGGACCATGTTGAAAAAAACCAAAACCCTGATAAACAAATGTTTGGAACACAGACTCTTTGAAGAATGGTATCCTATAGGCCTCTAGAAATGCTACCTATTTACTACAACGAGCATTTCTCAAATACCTTATACCAGGTTGGGAAATGCTGTGTCTGTACTTTCATAAACTGAGTCATTTCTGCTGGTGCTACAGGATAGTTTTAGGTTATACACTGACAGAGCAGCAAATGCCATTGACTCACATCCTGAGAAAATTACCACTATTCTAATTCTCTTTCCTTCTGATTACACCAGACAAGGTCTCAGTTTGGAGCTAGATCTTTAACACTGTTCTAATACATGCTTACTGCTATTATTACTGTTTTAACAAGTGTGAGCTCAGAGCTTCTGGCTGGTTTGGGAGATATAGAGAGTGAATTCCAAACTGGTGGTTCTGTGGCTAGATCCAGCCTGCAGTATGACTTGTACTGTACCATATTCATTCATTTTATATATATATATATATATATATATATATATATATATATATATAGCCAACATTTAAAAACTCCAGAAATTTTGTCTAAAACCTCAGATTTCTAGTTTCTATAGAATAATCAGAATATCTGGCAATCCTAGGCTCAAATTTCTTTGTGCCAATAGCTGGCCCTCCTCTTTAAAACAGGACACAGGCTCTCCTGTTTGCCACAGTCTCCACCACTCCTTATCATGTTATACAGGACCCATATATTATTCACCCCTATTGCCTTCCCAGCCCCTTTATGCATTTGTATCTTAGGCCCATTTTAGGAATTCTATGGCTAAAAAATGTAGACCACAGTCCAGCTTGAGTTTCAAGCTAAGGAATTTTGTCTCCATTATTTAGGAAATAGAGTGCCACTAATTTTTTTGGTAGGGTAGACAAGGCTTAAAGCAACTCTTCCAAAAATGATTCTTTTATCTGAAGCTAGGAATTAGGAGGGGAAAATGAAAGCAATGGCTGGTGAAGAAGTAACCGTAACCTTCACTGCTCCGAGAAATGGGAGCTGGGGTCTAGGCTGTGAAGTGAGTGGTCTGGCCTACCTGGCCTCTAGACATCCAGTTAAGAGCAGGGTTGAGAGCCTTGGACGATGCAGGGACAAGTAGAAAGCCTAACCTAGACTGCGAATGCATCATCATCAGTGAAGTGACACTCGCTGGTACAGAGTCTAGGGGACTTTTTGAAGCAGAGATGGGGCAGGGGGGTGGCTTAGATAAGGGCCTACAAGCAGGAAATTAACCATCAAAGAGGTCAAGCTGGTTCTGGCCAGGCAGGCAATGGTCATTCTAGGGTGGTGGTTATGGGAATGAAAATAGCTGGAGAGAGTTAAGAGCCATTTAGAAGAAAGATCCAGTAATATTGGTGACCACTAGGAAAAGGGGTCTGAAGGAGGAATAAAAAAAAAAAAAAAAGGATTCTAAGACTTCTAATTCGGGAGCCAAGAAGATAGTGGTACTGTTAACACACATAGAAAGGTGAGGGAGAGGAAGAAATTTTTAAGTATATGAGATATGAGGTGCCTTTAGGATGCCCAGTAGGTATTGGAAGGACTAAGTTTAGAGAGGGCTAGGTTGAAAGTAATACTGGGTATCATCTGCACAAAGATAAGAGATGAAGATAGAGAAAAGGAAGAGGGAGGGAAAGGAGAGTAAGGAGGAAATCTTGGGACAAATTTAAATGTAGGGAGTCCATGAAAGTATCACAAATGGTGGGAGATGGAAGAGAGAAACATTTACATGCCAGACAAGAGGCAAGGTCATAGTGTTAAGTCAAAACCTTCAAAGACCAGACCAAATGACCAAGAAACAGAAGCAGAGTCAAAGGAAAGTGTTTTCTACAAAGAAGATCTCCACATTCATTCATTATCTATTGAGAACTTGGCTTTTATCCAGGCCCTGAACAAACTGAGGTGAGCAAAACTGAGATCCTGTCCTGATCGAGCTTACATCTACTGGAGGAGACAGATATTACACAAAGATTGTGGTCAAAGCTACCAAGAGAAAAGAAGCAGGCTTAGTGGAGAGATAGTCCAAAAAGGTTTCTCTGAGGAGGTGGCATTAACAGAACCCCAAAATGATGGAGTGGGCCATAAAAATATCTGAGGGAGAACATTTCAGGCAGAGGGGAAAACAAGGGCCAGGCCTGAGTAGCTACACTGCAAGGAAAAAGGGAGCCAGGGGCTGGGTTATGGACCAGCATAGCCTATATGTACCATATAGGCTATGCGAAAGACTTCGGATGTTAGCCTATGGGGGCATGCTTGTTGGAGAGTTGAAATAAGACAGCTGTGTGGTGTTACTTCGCTCAGAAAAGGACCACTCTGGATGTCTATCTGGAGGTGGCTTGAAGGGTAGGTCCAGGAAATGTTTAAGAGCATAAGCGGACAGTGAAGAGGTTCTTAAAATCATTAAAGTGAGGCGTGGTGGTTTGGAGCAGGAGGAATATTGAAAAGCAGCAAGATGGATATTAGAGGGATGGAGCCATTTAAGAGGGAGACCTCACAGATGCTGTGAAAATCAGGGAGAAATAGAACTAAGAATATGGGGGGAGGAAGGAAACTGTTAAGTGAAAGGATAAAATCATTTACACTCAGGGGCTGTTTAGAAGTTCTGAGGCACAAAGAAGGCAGGCTACTCTGGCCGTCAGCTCAATCACTTTTGTTTTTTTCTTATTGATCCCTATAGAATAACTATTGTTATTAGAGGAAGGTGAATTGGTCAATGTTGAAAGAAGATCCACTTGGGGCGAAAACTTGATTTTGTCTTTCTAGTGTATGACAGGAAAACGTTGACCTCTCCAGACCTCAAGGATATGTCTAAAACAGTGAGCTTTTTACCTCAGAAAAGTAGAGTCTTACGAATAATACCTGAAGGCATCTCCTCCTTAGCCTGATTCCATAGTTTCCTGGACTCTGTGTACCAACATGTGGTGGCCCTCTGTGGCCTCTCCTGAGGGCCACCTGTCTCTTATCCTATCCACACTAGGTAACTTGGTCCATCTGGCTCTCCAGTCTACACACACTAAGTCAGTGTTCTCGAAGTACTCATCTCTGGCCTTCTCTCAAAAGCCTTCAGGGGCCCTTATTGCTTAGAAAGTTGAAGTAAGTGCCTCTTCTGAATGGCCCCAGCCTACATCTGTGCCCTCTTGGTCTTCTACTCACTCCAGGACCCAGACGAAATGCCACTGCTTGCTATTCTCCAAACATGCACCACCTTTCCCTACCTCTTTGCCTTTGCTCCTGCTCTTCCCCAAGTATTTTTCCCATCCTTCTCTACCTCTAGGAACCTTAGTTACCATTAAAGATCATCTGTAATACACTTTCTCCATAGAATCTTTTGAATATGACCATTGTCCTTAAAATCTTCTCACTACTCACTATTCTTGTGGCACTTGCCAGATTCTTTGTGTGTTGGGGTTACCTGTGTGCTTGTCTTAGTCTCTACTCCCTCCCCACATTAGACTGGGGCTTTAAGGAAAAACTTCCCTTTTCCTCTTGTTTGTCAGTAGCACAAGGCCTTGAACATAATAGGCAGTCAACAAATACTGAATTGGATTGCTCTTCACATGAGACAAACAAGAATTCTGAGAGAAATCAGAATGTGGGAAAAAGCAACTTGGAAGCAAGTATGCACAAATGTTGGAATATGCTCGGAAGAAAACCAGAGAGGCAGCCAGGGAGATGGGCATGGTGGGCAGCCAAACTCATGGGCCTAGCAGTGAAGAAGGCAAAGGCGTAGGGCCAGAACTACAATGTCACCCTCTCACATGTACCCCAACCTCCCACCAGCCACCCCAAATGGCCCCTAGACTGCAGAAATGATGGGTTCAGCTCTCACCTGAGGTAGTGGCCCTCCTGCTTATAAGCTCTCCCAGGTGGTTTAGGAAAGCCCCCTTTTGTCATTTTACATAACAGCTGCATGAGCAGAAGAGCTGATCCCCTCCACTCTTAATTTGTGTGCCTACCCCTAGCTATAAGGACCTTGTTTCACACCAGACCAGTTCAGATGTCCTCCTCATTTATTATGGTTCTCTTTAACTATTTATCACCGTGAAATTACCCCCAAACTGTGACCTATACCTAGCCATCCAAATAACTTGGCACAACAGACTCCTAATCCCCAACCTCCATTTCACTGTTAGAGCACAAAAGAACCACTACCATTATTTAATTCAGGTGTCCCCAATTAGGGTGCAATGCAGAATCAGCTGCATAAATTTCCTGGGTGGTTCTCCCACAGCCTTGGGAATGCTGTTGTACTCTCTGCCCTCATAACTGAGGACTCTGAGGTCAGAGTACTTGGCCATCTGGTCCAAGGTCGTGCTGCTGGTGTTGCTAACACTTTCTTAACACTTCACAAGGTACCTTATTTCATATGATCCTCCAAAAACCCACAAGGCTGGTGTTATTACAGAATCATCCCCAGTTTACAGAGGAAGGAAAGATGCCGCCCAGCAAGCGATTAATCTAAGGTCTCATTTTTAATGAACAAACCAAACTTGCACCCAGATTTCTTGAGCCCCAGTCCTGCCATCTTTTCACTACAAAATAAGGTCCTAAGCACAGGCAGGAGGTTGTTGGGGTTGGGTAGGAAGGACAATCCAAATCAGATTCCACATAGTTTGGCTCCCTATTTCTTGCTGTCATCTCAAAGAAGTGGATAGTATGCAAAGTTATGCATAGACTTATTGCAAGATTTACGAGTTTTTTTTTAAGATACACCCAGTTCTTTTTAACCTTTTCCTTCTTTTTTAAAAGATCTTATTTATTTTATTTGACAGAGAGAGAGATCACAAGTAGGCAGAGAGAGAGGGGAAGCAGGCTCCCCACCAAGCAGAGAGCCCAATGCAGGGCTCAATCCCAGGACCCTGAGATCATGACCTGAGCCAAAGGCAGAGACTTAACCCACTGAGCCACCCAGGCACCCCAAGATTTATGAGTTTTATAATGATCAATTTAACTTTTTAAACAGACTTCACTAAGAAAGTGTTCAAATATTCAAAATTAGAAAGAATAGCATAATTCCCTCTTTATGGAATATCGTGATTCAACAATAATCACAATTTTACCACATTTCATCCAGCCCCTTGCATCATGTCTTTTTTCTTTGAAGTTCTTATATTTAAATACTTGTAAAGCAAATCCCAGACATCATGTCATTTCTTCCTTTTGTACTTCAGGATGCATCTCATAAACGTACCCAACCTTTGTATTTGAAGGAGTGGGACTTTGCAGGCAGAGCCACCTGGGACTTCCCTACAGCAGGAGCACAGATTCCAGTGAGCACCACAGGTCTGTCCAAGTACACTGGCAGGTCTGTGTTGAACTCTGGCACCAGGTGTGGTTTCTTAATCATCCTGGCTGGCAAACACATTTTGGACTCCATCCAAACTTTCTGACACATTTGGGTGTTGATTTAATCCAGCCCCGGTTTGCCAGTTGCTGCTGAGTGCCACTTTACATGCATAAAGACTGTCAGAAAAGGAAGTAGGGAAGCAGCCTTAAGGCAGCAATTACTCAATTCTTGGTTCACAGGTAGGACCATAACCAATCCCCTCCCTGCAGTAAGGTACAAGACACAGAGTCCTGCTGCCATAAATCTGAGATGATCACAGAGTAAGGAGTCCATTGCAGTGTCTAGCACACATCAGTCAGGAAAGAGTAGTCATTATTTTTAGCAACTACTTGTTAAATATTTGCCTAATCGATGCTGGAGTGCCCACAAGCCATACTAAAACGAGAAGTGCTCTAATACCGCTTCTGCAGCAAAGAGGAGGGTGTGACAAGAGGGCCCTTTTATAGATCACTTCATTGAGGTTATCCTCCTGCTACTAGCCACCAACTGTTTCCATCAATACTATGCCTATAAAAGCGAAAGTCAGAGTCCTGAAACATGGAGTGAAACAGGTCCATCTAAAGTTTTAGTCCTAGCCGTTGGCATTGCCTCAATGTGCAGACTTCCTTCGTTTGCCTGGCCAGCACCCCCACTTCCCTGCCAGCCCTAACAAGGCGTTCTTAGGAAGCTCCAGAATGTCAGCCCACTGAGATTCTTCACCATTCATTCTGCTGACGCACCATCGAACACAGCCTGGACACAGGAACCACACTTTGGGTTAAGTTACCCACACTTCTATTTCTGGGAGACCACTGCATATGTGTGTCCTAAAATGCTTTTGGGAAACAGGAATAGCCAAGCTCGACACATTTTTACAAACACCTACTAGTTTCCACTTTTAATTTGAGTAACAGATACTTGACTACTTAGTAGTTACGTGAGGATCTTAGTCCTGGATTCTGCCACCACCATGCTATCTGACACCCATTGACTCACCTAATTAAATTCTTTCCTCACAGGATCACATTCCGGTTTTCATGTGGGTGAACAGGGACTGAGACAATCAGTGCTGTAGTTATTTTTTAACTCAGGGGGATATTGATGTCATCTGATACCAAGATGCATACCCCAAATTGAAATTAAACTGTATGTGGCATCATTTCTAGGTAAATGTGTTTGGCATTACAATACGTTAGAACCACATTGAAAACTTAACTCTTTTAGTTACCTAACTGATCGTTTTGTATAAAGGAGGATTTGACAGTTTCTACCTATTAAATTTTATCTGAATCAGAGTGGAGGCTAGAGTGAGGCTAGATGAGATGCCTAGGGCACAAAATTTAAGGAGGCGTTTACTCACAGGGTCATGCAGCTGTTGACCTTATGCTTGCACAATGCTAAGAGTAAATACCTCTTTAAATTTTGCACCTAGGTCTCACTTACTTCCCCCTAGTCTTAGCTGTACTGTAGGCTGGGGCAGCTGGGGGCATAAGTAGTTAACTTATTAAGTTATAGAGTCTGCCAGTCCAAATCTGGGAGATTCCAATTCCGTACATCTAGGGTGAGGTTTAAAATCATTTTAAATAGCTCTCTCTCTTGTAAACCTTGATTGATAGCCATGTTGGGATCCACAGATATATTACTTAGAATACCTCAATTAGAAGGTGAATTTCCTTAAATTCTACATGATTACCTCCAAATATAAATATTCTATTCCATTCTGAATTTTCTCCATGTTCAGAAAGTACTTGAAGGCCTGATTCTCTATTGGTTAAGATTGTATTATGCTGCAACCAAGATAAAACCTTACTAGCAATGCCTTAAACAAATAGGGATTTATTTTCCCCATAACTAGGAGTCTGGAGGTAGGTTATTGCTAGTATTGGTCAACATGGTGCTAACATCAGGGTCAGTATCTCTGTGACTCTCTTGGGCTTTGCCTTATGCCTCCCAGATGGCAGCTGTAGTTCCAGAGATCACCTACCTTCAAAATGGCAAAGGAGGAGGAAGTAGAAGCACACTACCAGTCTTGTTGGTTCCCTTGTATCAAGAAAGTAAAAACCTGCTCTCTCCCTCAGCGCTGCCTGAGGTGGCTGACGTCTCCCACTCAGCATCATCGCTGCCCTCAGACCTCTGGTGAAGCCCAAGATTGTTAAAAAGAGGACCAAGAAAGAAGTCTGTCCAGCCCCAGTCAGACCAATATGTCAAAATTAAGCGCAACGGGTGGAAACCTAGGGGCACTGACAATAGGTTGCACAGAAGATTCAAGGGCCAGATCTTGATGACCAACACTGGTTACAGGAGTACAAAAAAACAAAGCTCATAGTGCCCAGTGGCTTTGCAAGTTCCTAGTCCACAATGTCAAGGAGCTTGAAGTGCTCCTGATGTGCAGCAGATCTTACTGTGCAGAGACTGCTCACAGTGTCCCCTCCAAGAACCACAAAGCCATGTGGAAAGCAGCCAGCTGGCCATCAGAGTCACCAATCCCAATGCCATGCTGTGCAGCAAAGGAAATGAATAGACAGCTTATATGCATGTAATGTTTGTGTCACTAAAACCATAAAACTACAAAAAAAAAAAAAAAAGAAAGAAAGAAAAGAAAAGAAAACCCTTCTCAGAAATCACCTCTTCCCAGAGCTCTATTAAGTCTCATTGGCCAGTACTGGATCTCATGGCAAACTGTTGTTGAAAGGGAGGCTGGGAAAGCAGGAACCAAACTCATCAAAATAGGCTCAGACTAGTACGTCTCAAACTTTGGTAGGTATTGGAATCACTTGGAAGTCTTGTCATAAAGCAGATTGTTGTGTGCCCTACCCCCCAAAGATTCTGATTCAGTGGGCCTAGATTAGGACCTGAGGATTTGTATTCTTTAAGTTCCCAGCTGATGCTGATGCTGCTGGTTTTAGGAAAACACTTCAAAACAGATTTCCCATCAATGGCTTCCAACCTGGTGGTGGATTAAAAATATCTGAAGAGCATTCTTTAAAGGCACAGTTTCCCTGGGTCCCACTCCTAGATATCCTGATATAATCTGTTGGTGGGGTCCAGGCACTCCTATTGTCAAAGCTCTACAGATGAATCTAATGAAGCCAGGCTGGGAACCACTGTTTAGTTCAATCACAATCTCCTATCTGGGACTGTTATTGAAGTTCCATTAGGAAGGAGGAAAGAGGGGAGGGTAGAAGGGTCGGTTCAGATAGTGGTTCCCAGATTTGTCTGCAATTTTGAATTATTTGGGAATCTTCTAAAAATTCCAAAGTTCAGGACATATTCCAGATAACTAAATCGCATCTGTGGAAGTGGGACATAGGCATCAGTAGACATCGAAGTTCCTCAGGTGATTCCAAATGCAGACTATTTTGAGAACCCCATGGTTAAGAGAAGATTTCTATGAAGGTGATTACAATTGAAAACTGTAAGAGGAGAGTATGAAGGAAGATTATTCAGGTTAGAAAAGAGAAACCTGGAGAATTACTTAATTATAGTTTCCAAGTGTGTGAGAGAATTTCACCAAAAAAAATGCTGTTGTCCATCTGAATGGAACACTAGCAAGGAGGAAATGGGATTAACTTGGCCAGACCCCTTGGGTTCAATGCAAAGAAGTATTTCCTAGCTGCAAATTGTTACAATGAAATGTGCTCTGAGAACAGGGTTGTGCAATCCTGTCATTTAAGAGTTATAAAAATAGTATAGATTCTCATATATTTACAGTGTTTTAATGTCACCCTTTCTGAAGGTGAAGAGGTGGATGAAATGACCTGTCTCGGTGTCTTCTTTGAAAATTTTCTATTTTATTCCTCTTCTCATTGCACATCTCAACTTAAAAGACAGACTTTGCATTAACAAGTCAAAGAGAACATAACCTTTGCCCACTATCTGCTTGAGTGGATAAAATATCTGGCAACTAGTAATAGTTTGAGATGCCACTAGCTCAAATTGTTTGAATCTCTAAAAGGCTATTTTGAGCTTCTAAATGACAAGCATACTGCCAAATAGAGAGGGCCCTCCGAATTTGAATTGAATAGGTTCTTGTGTTTGAAATGTAAATGTTGTGCTCAAGGATGATTCACTATCAGGTCTGAGCCTGACAACACACACACACACAACCAAAATAGCTATTTCCGTGTCACACAGAAATAATGCATGTGTTTAAATATAGCTAAAATTAAAATGTGTTCTCCTTTGTACATAAAAATGTCACTGGCTACTGTCAGAAGAACATGACCTCTGAATTGTCTTTTGCAGGGCAGCAATAGATTTACCCTGATCATACCTAACCTTAATACCAGGAAAATGTACCAATCCAACTGCTGGGGTTTCAGTTCAGAGAAAGGCCATTAATGAAATAAATCCACACTCAATGGATCTTGGGTTGAAGATCCTCAAAATTTAGGAGTGTTGTTCCCGAACATTGCTGCACATTAGAATCACCATGGGAGCTTTTAAATACCTGATGCCCAGGTTCCATTCTACACAAATTAAATCAGATGATTGGGTAAGGAAGTCAGGCATCAGTAGTTTTTAAGAACCCCAGGTGATTCCCATGTGCAGCAAAGATTGAGAGCCACTGCCTTAGTCACCTTCATTTTAGGATCTAAAAATCTCTTACAGAGAGAATTTCTTATAGGTCTCATGGCAGAAGTAGAAATAGGAAGTAGGTAAATTTTCCTCCTTTCTGGGTGTGATGGAAATTAACTGTCCCTAATATTCACTCCTCCTAATTCCTCCGTCATAAGAGAATCTCTAATAGTTCACTGACCACATAGCCACTCAGAAAAAAAGACTACTTTTCCAGCCTCTTTTGCATCAGGACATGCCTTATGTCTCATTTCTGGGCCAATGGGATTAAGTGGAAGTGGTGCATGTATATTCCTGGGCAATTCTTAAAGGAAAGGTGTGTATTTTTTTCCTCTTCCGCCTTCTTGCTGGTTGGAATGCAAGTATAATAGTTGAATCTCCAGCAGCCAATTGGACAATAAGATGATTCTGGAAAAGCTTGAAGCCATACAAAACAAAGAAACAAGTTAGAAGGAGCCTGTTTCTCAACACCATAGATGTTAATATCAACCCTAGAATGACCAACTATCAGTAGGCTTCTTAATGGGTAAGATAAATAAATTTCTATCTTGTTTATGGTACCATTTCCGTTATTGCAGCTAAACTTAAATGTAGCAGACTCGGTGGTTCTCCAACTTTTGTATATGCCAGACACACCTACAAAGCTAATGAAGCATATTGAAGTAAGTGATTATGATACCTAAATTTGAAAACAACTATACAGATATCCTGGTAGCTAGGGATGATGCATGGTGAGGGTAACATTGTGAAAGTAATGATTGATTAGATTTGTTTTGGAAAATCTACTGAATAAAATATTTAGCAGTACGGTGCAGCAGTTAAAGACTTCAGCAGGAGTGAGACCTATATTTAAATCCCAAATTTGCCATTTACCAGCCACTAGTAACTTAACTTCACTAAACTGGTCTCCTCATTTATAAAATGGGCCACTAACAGTATCTGTTGATGGGGGTATGATGAAAGTTAAAGGAGGTAATCTAAGACAATGCTTAATATAGTAACTGCCACATAGTAAAAGCTCAGTAAGTGTTGGCTTGAAAAAAAAAATGGTGGAAGAATTTATGATCTGACCTTGAATTCCATTTTAGTCTCTGACTATTTAGTTCTACTTTGTCCATTGTGGAGGCCACTAACCACATATGTTACCACTTCACACTTACTAGGATGGCTATAATTTTAAAAAGATAATATGTATTGGCTAGAATGTGGAGAAATTGGAAACTAACATTGCTGGTAAGATTCTAAAATCACGTAACCACTTTGGAAAACATTTTGGCAGTTCCTCATAACGTTAAACATAGAGCTGTCACATGACCCAGCAAATCTCCTAAGTGTATAGCAAGAGAAATGAAAACCTATATCCACACAAAAACTTGTACACAAGTGTTCATTGCACTATTATTCACAGTAGTCAAAAAAAGGAAAAAACCCAAATGCCCATCCACTGATGAATAGGTAACCAACATTCAATACAATGGGATCTTACCTGGCAATGAAAAGGAAGTATTGATACATGCTACAACATGGATGAACTTTGAAAACAATATTCTAAGTGAAAGAAGCCAGTCACCAAAAAACAGCATAGTGTATAATTTGATTTATATGAAAATGCCCAGAGAGGACAAATCCATAGAGATAGAAAGTAGATTAGTGACTGCCTAGGGCTGGGGTGGGGGGATGGGAATGACTGCTAAAGGTACTGTACTGCTAATAGGTAAAGGGGTGATAAAATGTTCTAAAATTATATAGTGATGATGGTTATGCAACTCTGAATATGCTAAAAACCATTGATTGTACCATGGTTAAATATTATGGAATATGAATGAAAAACAATACATGAGGTACTCCATTCCCCACTTCCCCCCCCCCCAAAAAAAGTGAACCATGAGAGACTGTGGACTTGGAGAAACAAACTGAGGGTTTTAGAGGGGAGGGGGGTGGGGCGGATGGGTGAGCCTGGTGGTGGTTATGAAGGAGGGCACATATTGCATGGAGCACTGGGTGTTATACATAAACAATGAATCTTAGAACACTACATCAAAAACTAATGATGTACTGTATGATGACTAGCATAACATAATAAAAAAGAAAAAAGAAACTAGCTTTGCTGGAAAATATAAAAGGCAACATCATATAATGGAAAGAACATTGGCTGAGAGTCAACACCTAGATTCTAGTCCTACATGCACTATTTACTACTAACAGCATGGCCTAGGGCAAGTCTCTTTATTTCTGTCTTTGGTCTCTTCATTTATCAGAGGACAAGGATTTCATTTCTAGTATTTGGTGGCAATGATGTTCTTCTTGTTGGCCGGATAGAGCAGCTGTTGCATCAGATTCTCAAGGGGCTTATGATCCAACACACGTAAGAGCTGCTGCTTTTGGCTTCAGCATTGTACTCTCCCTACGGGAGAAAATCTGATGAAATACCTATAGGAGATCCCCAGGTTGCCAGGCCAAAGAAACTTCCCTTTCTCAGTGGGAACTGCATAGTATATTCCCCAAGGAATCCTGCAAAGAGAGAGGGGATCATGTTCCAACTCAGTTTTGACTGAAGCATTTGGTTCAGTCTATAGCCTTCTCTTGCAGACCAAGAGGAGTGTTAAGGGAGAGAATTAAAGCATTCTTCAAGTTGCCTCTGGTCAAAATTATTTTCCTTACATTATGTCAAGAACAAAACAAACAAAATAAGAAAACTTACCAAGTACAGAATCATCTCAAAAAATGATATTAATATGGAAGGGGACTGAATGTTTGTTCTAATCCTCTAGTCTCACTGATGTGGGAATCTATGACTGGAGGTTTATATGACTTGTTCACAGTGCCATTATCTATAGAATTGGGACTAGAAGGCTTGCTGTGGATTCCAATTCTGATGCCCTTTTCTTTGACTTTGTGTAGCTCATCTCCTCAGTTGAATTTCATGGAGTGAGGGAAGATTAAGCCTTATATACACCTTAGTTTCAACAACTTAACAATCATAATGATTAAATTACAAGTGAAGCCTGAAGGAATTAAATCCATCCTTTACATGAAAGAATTACATCAATGAAATATAAGGCCAGTGTTTCCAAACCCTTGTTGAAAAGTTGTTATGCCTCCTGCCTCAGAACAAGGACCTCTTCCCTTCTTTAGGCTCACTTTGTTGGTGATCCCATGCTGTCTCACTACTTTATGTACTCCTCTCACTTCTTCATAACTCATACACGATCCATCAGGAAATCCTGTTGACCTTCAAAATATATCAAGAATCCAACCCCCTTCTCCATTTTCATTGCTGCCATACTGATTCAAGCCACCTTTCTCTCCTGGATTACTGCCATGTCCTCCCAACCATTCCATTACTTCTGCTTGCTGTCTTAAATCTGATCTCGGTATACTAGGTGAAACGATGCTTTGAAATGTAAGTCATATTGGGCGCCTGGGTGGCTCAGTCGTTAAGCGTCTGCCTTAGGCTCCGGTCATGATCCCAGGGTCCTGGGATAGAGCCCCGCGTCGTTGGATTCCCTGCTTCTCCCTCTCCTACTCCCCCTGCTTGTGTTCCCTCTCTCGCTGTGTCTTTGTCTGTCAAATAAATAAATAAAATCTTAAAAAAAAAAAAAAGAAAAAAAACATAAGTCATATCATGTCAAACCTTTACTCAAAACCCACAATGGCTTCCCATAAAAGCCGAAGTCCTTGTAGTGGTCTCTGACACCCTATATGATCTATCTCTTCTGCTCATTCTGTTCCTGCCCTGTCGCTCTACTCTCTATTCCTTAAGCAAGTCAGGTGCACTTACCTTAGAGCCTTTGCTCTAACTGGTTCTTCTGCTGGCAATACTTTTCTGCAGGGGTAAATACAGATGTGTATGCAAGTTTGCAAAACTTCATTAAGAAATCACAAATACAAAATTAGAAGCAAGTCCTTGAATGGGCCCCTGAAAGTTAGGGATCTTGAAATTTAAGGAACACTAGCTTCATAGTAAATCTACTTCTTTTCTTCTCTCAGATGTCTGCTTGGTTAACTTTCTTTCTTCCTTCAGAGTTTTTTTTCCTAATCTTATCTTCTCAATGAGGCCTGCCATGACTTCTCTGTTTAATATTGAAACTTGTTCCTCCACTCTTCTACTTTTTAACCCCCATAGCACTTATTATCTCTTAACATACTATATAATTAACTTATTTATTATATTTATTTCTCCTCCCCCACCACCTTGCTAGAATGTAAGCTCTAGGATCCAAGTCCCTAGAACAGTCTTGACACAGACTTTGTATTCAATAAATATTTGTACAAGGACTGAATTTCTATTTCTTTAATGCCATTTTCAAAGTAATTAGAAGTAAAACTGTCACTATTTGCAGATGACATGATACTATATATAGAAAAGCCTAAAGACACATCCAAAAAACTAGTAAAACCAATAAATGAATTCAGTAAGGTTGCAGAATACAAAATTAATATACAGAAATCTGTTTCATTTCTATACACTAATAATGAAAAAGAAATTAAGAAAACACTCCATTTTACAACTGCATCATAAAGAAAGTACCTAGGAATAAATTCATTCAAGGAGGTGAAAGACCTGTGCTCTGAAAACTGTAAGACATTGATGAAAGAAATTGAAGAAATACAAACAAATGGAAAGGTATACCATGGTCATGGTTTGGAAGAATTTATATTGTTAAAATGTCCACACTACCTAAAGCAATTTATAGATTCAATGTAATCTCCATTAAAACACCAATAATGGAGCGTCTGGGTGGCTCAGTGGATTAAGCCTCTGCCTCCGGCTGATGTCATGACATCAGGGTCCTGGGATCGAGCCCCACATCAGGCTCTCTGCTCAGCAGGAAGTCTGCTTCTCTCTCTCTCTCTCTCTTTCTCTCTCCCTCTCTGCCTACTTGTAATCTCTGTCTGTCAAATAAATAAATAAAACATTTTTTACAAAATTAGAACAAATAATGCTAAAATTTGTATGGAACACAAAAGACACTGAATAACCAAAGCAGTCTTGAGAAAGAAGAACAAAACTGGAAGTATCACCATCCTGGATTTCAAAATATACTACGAAGCTATAGTAATCAAAGCAGTGTGGTACTGGCAAAAAAACTACACATATCGTTTAATAGAACAGAATAGAAGGCTCAGAAATAAACCCACATGCAAATGATCAATTAATCTATAAAAAAAAGAGGCCGGAATAGACAATGGGGAAAAGACAGTTTCTTCATTAAACGGTGTTGGGAAAACTGGACAGCTATATGCAAAAAAAAAGAAAGAAAAATGGTGCAAAAATGACCACTTTTTACACTACACACAATAAATTTGAAATGTACTAAAGATCTAAAATGTAAAAATACATGAAGCCATTAAGCTCTTTTCTTTTTAAAGAATAACTCTTGAACATTGACCTTAGCCATATTTTTCTGGAAATGTCTTCTTAGCCAAGGGAAACAAAACTATTAGGGCTGCATCAAGTCTTTGCACAGCAAAGGAAACCATCAACCAAACAAAAAGGCAGCCTGTCGAATGGGAGAAGATATATACAAATTATATATCTGACAAAGGGTTAATATCCAAAATATGTAAAGAACTTATTTAACTCAACACCAAGAAAACAAATAATCTGATTTTAAAATGGACGGAGGACCTATTTAGACATTTTTTCAAAGAAACATAGCTGATGACAGATCCATGAAAAGATGTTCAACATCACTAATCATCAGAGAAGTGCAAATCAAAATCACAGTGAGGTATTATCTCACACTAGTCACAATGGCTAGCATCAAAAAGACAAAAAATAAGATATGGAGAAAAGGGAACCCTTCCTTGTGCACTCTAAGTAGAAATATAAATTGGTTCATCCACTATTGAAAACAGTATGGGGTTTCCTCAAAAAATTAAAAATGGAAATACCATATAATTAAGTAATTCCACTCACCCAGAAAACAAAAACACTAATTAAAAAATATATTCACACCTATGTTTATTGCCACATTATTTGCAATAACTAAGATATGGAAGCACCCCAATGTCTATCGATGGATGGATGGATGGATAAAGAAGATATGGGGTGTGTGTGTGCATGTGTGTGTCTATAATATTACTCAGCCATAAAAAAGAATGAAATCTTACTATTTGTGATAACATAGATGGACCTAAAGTGTATTATGATAAATGAAATAAACCAAAGAGAAAGACAAATATCATGATTTCACTTATATGTGGAATCTAAAAAGAAAAAAAAATGAACAAACAAAAACAGAAACAGACTCTTAAATGCAGAGAACAAACTGGTATGGAGAAGGGGATGGGTGAAATAGGTCAAGACGATTAAGAGATACAAACTTCCAGTTGTAAAATAAGTCACAGAGATGAGAAGTACAGCATAGAGAATATAGTCAATAATACTGTAATAACATTGTATGGTGACAGATGGTCACTACATTTATTGTAATGGGCATTATGTAATGTATAGAATTATTGAATCAGCATATTACACACCTGAAACTAATATAACATTATATATCTGCTAAAATTCAATTTTAAAAAAATTATTTTAAAAAATCAAAGCAATTGGAACTCCTAGACCTGGCATATGCTAAAGGCTTAGTCATCATCTTAAAGTTTAAATTAATTTTTTTAAAAAGTTTAAAGATTTTTTTTTTTTTTTATTTGTCAGAGAGGGAGAGAGAGTGAGCGAGCACAGGCAGACAGAGTGACAGGCAGAGGCAGAGGGAGAAGCAGGCTCCCCGCCGAGCAAGGAGCCCGATGTGGGACTCGATCCCAGGACGCTGGGATCATGACCTGAGCTGAAGGCAGCCGCTTAACCAACTGAGCCACCCAGGCGTCCCTAAAAAGTTTAAAATGAATAAATACTGTTCATCCAGTATCTAGCATGTGCCAAGCTCTTTTTCACATTCTCTTGACAATCCCACTAGGTAGGTACTATTATTATTCCCATTTTTCAGATGAGAGAACCAAGTTTAAATATATTGCCCTTGGTCACATAGCTCAGAAATAACCAAATGGAATTAAACAAAGGTATGTCCAATTCCAAAGACTGTGATCCTTCCATTCTGCTGGTAGTAAGTGACATTGATTAACCCAGTTTCTTTCTGGCATGGCTGAGGGAAACAGTAGGAAAAAACTGCATGAATTTGAGATTGATGCACAGCTCCAAAAAGCACTTGCTGTGGAACCCTGAGTTTCCATTCTTCTCATCTGTAAAATGAGTCTCACAGAGCCTACTTTGAAAGGTAGATATGAGAAGTAAAAAAGATAGTGCTGAAGAAAGAGGCTTTAATAAGCATTTAATAAATATTCCCTTCAAAGGATTTGAAAGGGTTTATAATTAAACACACATTCATAAATAGAATTTGGAGGAGCGTGTGAGCCAGTTGCTATGGGGAAGCCAGTGGCAGGGCTTTTGTGGAGCCAAGCACACAGAGGCTGAGCTCAAGAGAACAATGTAGGAGTAGGGCAGAGAAGACCTGCAAACCTCAAGGGAATGAAAGAAACACTTTTCTAAAGTTACATTTTGTCCTTGCCTCCTACAAGTTGGCTTGCTTACATCTTGCAGTAAGACCCTGGAGTGGGTCTTTTTTCAACACTTCACTAAACAAGTGTCACAGGATACCTGAAGTTTCCTGGAATTGAGTCATCTTATACAATTTCAAATATTTGAAGTGCTAAATGAAAAAGAAAACTCTAACTTCTTGTGATATTTCTGCCAAGCTTCTTTGGGAACAATAGACGAGGAAAGCCAATCTGGCAACATTTTATGTAGGAGAGGTTGAGCCAAAGGCTAGGAGGGTCCGTAGGTGAGGAGTGACAGGCTAGTACCCACTAGACTCCAGGGAACTGGGCTGAGGGCCCAGAGCCTGCTTCATGTACCCCTGTGGCCAACCTCTTATGCTGATCCTGGCATGGGGCAAGCAGCATTGATTTATGTTATTTTATTTTCTTTTTAAGGGAAACTGGGGACATTTTGGATATTCTTTTTTTTTTTTAAGGATTTTATTTATTTATTTGATGGAAAGAGAGAGCATGAGTGGGGGTGGGGGAGGGAGGCAGCAGAGGGAGAGGCAGGCTCCCTGCTTTCCTCGTCCTGGGATCATGACCTGAGCCACAGGCAGACATTTAACTGACTGGGCTACCAAGGCACCTCTGCATGTTCTTTAAATAATTTAATCTTATGATTAGAAAATTGGCACCTGTAAAATATCATAGAAGAAAATTTTAATACTCATGAACCTGGAATCTTGATATGACAACTGAAGAGTGTTTTATAAAGACTGTGCCCGTATGTCTAATATATGTGACATTCTTCATTTTCTAGCTCATAATGCACAGTTCTGATATTGAGGAAGGTGGGACAGTAAGATATGTAAGACGTGTGTCAGGGTTAAGATCAGTTGTGAGTAATAAAGCCCTCAAAAATAGCAGCTTAAACAAGGTAGAATGTTATCTTTCTTTCACTTAAAAGAAATCTGTAGGTCAGTACAGAAGTAACATGGTGCTTCATGAACATCAAGAACTAGAACTTCTTACAGCTTTCTCTATTTGCTGTCCTTGGGCTGTGGCACTTGAGGACTGCTGAAAAGAGAAGTTGAAGGCTATACCTCTTCCTTTTTAGGAGACTTCCGGTAATTTTCACAGTTGTAACTTTTTTTCCCCTGCTTGAATCTGATTGGCCAGAACTTAATCACATGGCCATACCCAGCTGCAAAGGAGGCAGGGAAATGTGGTCTATTAAGGTTTTGTTATAAGGAATGACCAATATTCACAATCTGCCTCTACTTGCTTTTGAGTTAAAAAAAAAAAAACAAACAAACAAAAACCTGTGATGAACAACTGATTATCTCTGGTGTTCTTAATGCTAGAGAAGAATTTTTTTTTTTTTAATCGGGGCGCCTGGCTGGCTCAGAGGGTTAAGCCTCTGCCTTCCACTTAGGTCATGATCTCAGGGTCCTGGGATGGAGCCCCGCAATGGGCTCTCTGCTCAGCAGGGAGCCTGCTTCTCCCTCTCTCTGCCTGCTTCTCTGCCTACTTGTGATCTCTGTCAAACAAAATCTTAAAAAAAAAAAGAATTTTTTATCATTTAATTTTCCTATAGTCAATAAAATGCCACAGGGTGAGAGTCATTAGATATCTAAAATTATGAAACAAAATGGGGTATAATAACAACTCAACATATGGGTTTAAAATCTCATTCATTTTTCAACTAAGTTGCCTCAGCTGACCTATGATGGCAGGTGAGTAAAATCCCAGAAAACTGTTTAAAATTTTTGTACTGGAGGCAGTGATATCTGTGTGTAAATTGTTCTAGTAGCAAGTTTTTAAAAGTCATTATGTAGTTTTACATACATATATGATTTTTAAAGACACATATGCTTCAGAAAATATGATTAAATTCTTTTTTTTTTTTTAAGATTTTATTTATTTATTTATTTGCCAGAGAGACACAGCGAGAGAGGGAACACAAGCAGGGGGAGTGGGAGAAGAAGCAGCAGGCTTCCCACTGAGCAGGAAGCCTGACTAGGGGCTCCATCACAGGATCTTCCAATCCTAGGATCGTGACCTGAACAGAGGCAGACGCTCTTAATGACTGAGCTACCCAGGCACCCCAAATATGATTGAATTCTTAACTCTGAACTATTTAGATGGAAAATTGTTTAAGCGTGCAAGGATTTTTTTGTGAGGTAAGTCTGTATCACTAAGTGTTTGAGAGAACAAGATACAGTAAACTCATGATTGTGGTTTGAAATGTCTAAAGGAATCTGATTAATTATGTATAAAGTATTTACTGTTTAAAAAAATTCTCGTTCATTAAATTTATGAATGAGCTGAATATCAAAGAATGAACAAAAGATTTTCCATTTGATTTATAAAAGACGTATATAGTAGCATAAAATACAATATAAAAATATCTGTGTATTGTGTTTCATGGCTTAAAAGACATGAGCTTTACAAATGAAAAGCTGTATCATAATGGATCTTAATTAAAAAGCAAGTAATTATAGGGGTGGCTGGGTGGTGCAGTCCGTTGAGCATCCATCTCTTGGTGTCTGTTCAGGTCATCATCTCAGGTCATGATCGAGTGGTGAGATCGAGTCCCAAGTTGTGCTCCCTGCTCAGTGGGAAGTCTACTTGAGATTCTCTCTCCCTCTGCCCCTTGTTCTCTTACACGCTCTCAACTAAATAAATAAATCCTTAAAAAAAAAAAGAAAGCAAGTACTTGTGAGTGCTGCTTTCAACATACAGAATCCTCTCTGTCATTAAAAAGCCACTGATGGGCATTATTTTTTTTTAAGATTTTATTCATTTATTTGACAGAGATCACAAGTAGGCAGAGAGGCAGGCAGAGAGAAAGGGAGAGAGGGAAGCAGGCTCCCCACTGAGCAGAGAGCCCAATGCAGGACTGGATCCCAGGACCCTGGGATCATTACCTGAGCCGAAGGCAGAGGCTTAACACACTGAGCCACCCAGGTGCCCCCGGGCACTGTTTTTCCCACATCACAGATGAAGAAATTAAGCCTCAGAGTGGTTAAATAATTTCCCTTTCCCACAATGACTCACACAGCTGGGCTCAAACTGAGCTTTTCCCACCTTTTCTCAGGTAAGGCTAAATTCTGTTTCTAGAAGGGTGCTCTGGGCCCTTCCGGCCTAGCAGTAGGTAGGAAGCCGAGGTCCAGGTAAACTATATTTCACTCTGGTTAAAATTGAGGTACCCTGGCTAAATACCTCTGTGGTGAGAGCTCCAAGGACCCCTCATATGAGTGACAAAAACAAAAGCTATATTTGTATTTTTAATTAATTTGTTTTAATTGAAAATTTAACATACACACATAATTAAAAAGTCCAATAAAAAATTTTAGAAAGTACAAAAGAGTCTGTGAAAAGTAAGTTGTCCTGTTTTCCTTACTTCAGAACCCAGTAGTTCTCTAGAGGCAACCAATATAAATAATTTCTTGTGCATGTTTCCAGAAATATTCCAAGCATATGCTAGTAAATTTGCAGCCAGGTGTACATAATTCCCCTCTTTAAGCTTTTCACTGCATGCTCTCATCATACTGCTTGCATTTCTTTAACCAAGCATATATTACTTTTTCAAAAACAAGTAAGTAATTTTGCTCAGTTTATTGCCCACTCAGTTGGGCGGGCAGAGTTTATTCAAACTCTGTTCCTTGGATCGCAAGATGGTACACTTGTCAGGGAGGTTCTCTCAGCACACCTGGAATCACACCACAGCTGACTGAACTGCTCACTGATAATACCAAACCCAGAGCAACAGGTGCTGTGATAGAGGAGATTTTGCCTGGATGCGCCTTCGAGACAGTTTATCTGTGATTTTTCCTCCCTCTCTGGTTCCCCTTTCTCATTACACAGTTGAATTACTTCTGAAGGCTGGGATAGCTTTGATTTGCTTCAGGATTTCATTCTTTTCCAAAATGAGTTCCTCTACGTTGTCACTTTGAAACTATGGAACACTATATCCAGGCTTGATTACCAGGGAGCAGAGAAATCTCTGTTGAAGAACCAGTGAGAGAATGCTTAGATTTATTTAAATCGTTTAGGAAAATAGCTAATCATAACAGAATTTGGTGCAGGAATGTAGAGTTGCCTAGATACTAGCAATAACCAGTAAAGCCAGTGTGTCCCACACTTTGGGCAATAAAATACCACCTTTACCTTTTTTTTTTTTTTTTTTTTTTGCTATATCCAAGTATACTTCTGCTATTTACTTCTTTTTCTTTCAATAGAAGCATTTTTATTTAAATTAAATGCGTTAAACAATTATCTACACAGTAGCCAGAGTGGTATTTCTAAAATGTCAATCAGATCTCATTGCTCCTCTGCTTAGAATCTTCCAATAACTTTCATCTGGTTTAGAATATAAAGTGTCTACAAGGATCTGTTTGACCTGTGCCCTCTAAATGGCCTTTTCACCTCCTGGCTCTGCCTGGAATTCTCCTCTTTTAGATATCTCCTTGTTCCACAAACTTAATACTACGTTTATGTCTCAGACATCTGTTCCTCAGAGAGGTCGATCTGACCAACCTACTCGAAATAGCACTTACTCATCATTAAATGCCCCTTACCCAGCTTTACTTTCCTTCTTGGCTTTTAGTAACACCCAAAATACGGGATCAAGTCTCACAACCGGTTCCTTGTTCAGTGGTGAGCCTGCTTCTCTCTGTCTCTCTCTGCCTCTGCCTGCTTGTGCTCTCTCCCTCTGACAAATAAATAAATAAATAAAATCTTTTTAAAAATGTGGATAATTTAGAGCAAATCCTTAAAAAGAAAACCCTAAAAATATAGCTGATTTTTTTTTCTGATTTCTCATTGGGAAAGAATTAACCACACAGTGAAAAAATAAAAAATAAAAAGATAATACATGTGAATTCACAAACACAATTTCATTACATAATTATTGCATTAAGCATTTTTTGTTTTTGCCGAAAAACTTCTCAGAGAAATGCATATTGAAATCACAACAAATTACCACTACACATCTATTATAGTGGCTAAAAACCAGAATAAAATAACAAAAACAAAACTGGCAATACAAAGGAGCAGTAAAGATGTGCGACAACTGAAATTTTCATACAATCTTGGTAGGAATACAAAATGGTAAAGCTATTTTGGAAAATAATTTGGCAACTTCTTATGAAGTTTAATATATACTTGCTATACAATCCAGAGATTCCACTTTGAGGTATTTACCCCAGAGAGTTTAAAATTTATGTCCAAATACTTGTATGTAAATGTCCATGGTGGCTTTATTCATTATTGAGAAAAACTGGAATTAATCCAAATGTACTTCACATTGATAAACAAAATGTGGAATTCCATATATAATAGAATACTACTCAGCCACGAAAAGGGAACAAAGTACTACATACACAATAACATGGATGGATTTCTCAAATGCTTTATGCTATCTGGAAGAAGCCAGACTCAAAAGCCTATATTCTGGGACGCCTGGGTGGCTCAGTTGGTTAAGCGGCTGCCTTCGGCTCAGGTCATGATCCCAGCGTCCTGGGATCAGAATCCCACATCGGGCTCCTTGCTCGGCAGGGAGCCTGCTTCTCCCTCTGCCTCTGCCTGCCTATGCTCGCTCTCTCGATCTCTGACAAATAAATAAATAAATAAATAAATAAATAAATAAATAAAATCTTTTAAAAAAAAGCCTATATTCTGTATAATTTCATTTATGTGACATTCTGGAAAAGCAAAACTATAGGGACAGAGAATAGGTTGTTGCCAAATGCTGGAGGTGGGAGAAGGGTTAACTACCTAAGGGCATGGGGAAACTTTTTGGAAGTGACGGAAATATTCTGTATTTGATTGTAATGTTAGTTACCTGATTGCATGTGTTTATGAAAATTCATAGAACTTTACACTAAAAAAGGCAAATTTTACTACATGTAATATATACCACAGTAAACCTGACATTTTAAAAAAGAAGAAAATTAAAAGATAAACAACTGGAAAAGACTTTTTAAAAAGCATGATAAAGTATTTATATGTTCATACATAGATAGTACATGAAATTGGTAAGAAAAACACTAGTTGCTAAATAGCAAAGGAAAATTTATTCCAGCCAGTAATCAAAATTAAAAATATTGAGATGCCATTTCCCATGTTTATTCTCTTCCTCCATTGTCTTTTTTGAGAAGCGAATGCAGAATCCTGGTAACAGGATTAGCCCCCTTCACGGGCTATGTATGCTCACACAATTTTGGTGAGGGTGTAAATTGTTTCAGATCTTCCTGGGAAGCAATTTGGCAAATCTCTATCAAGAGATTAAGAAGTGTTCATACTTTTTGTCCCAGTAATCTTATCTCTGAGAATTTATCTTCAGGAAATAAACCAAGTTGTGAGAATAGTTTTATGTGTAAAGATGGTTGATACAAATTATTTTCAGTAGTAAAAGTTTGGAACAACCTAAGTGGTTACATTAAGATAATGTTTAAATTCTATTCATCCTTAGGCCCTAATAAACATTGCCTATCAACACAGCTTTCTTATTTAATTAGGGATCCTATTCAGCTTCATGCAATAGAAACCACAGATAGATACCTCAAATAGGTGTCTCTCTTTCTCATTTATCCAGAGGTGGTCAGTCTAGGACTGGGGCAGCAGTTCCCTGATGACAGCAGCCTCCAGGTTCTTTCTGCCCTTCTGTTTCACCATCGTTGGTGTGGGGCTTCTCTAGTCATGGTCACTTCATCATCACAAGGTGGCTAACCCACCTCCAGCCACCATCTGCATTCCATATAGGGAGGAGAAAAAGCTATAAGAAGGAAAGGAGACATCTATAATGAGAAAGCAGACTTTTCCAGAAATCCAGCAGACTTTCACCTGAATCTCATTGGCCAGTATTATGTCAAATAGCGCCATTTGCAAGAGACAGAGCATAGTGTTTTGGTTTTGCTGTTGGTGGTCGTGGTGGTGGTGGTTTGGGTTCTGGGTTTTTGTTGTACATAGGACTGTAAGGATATGAGAACTAGTAGTGCCTGCCCACATCTTTGATTTTACTAGTCAAATTTATTTCCTTTGATGGTGCCAGATATACTCTGAAAATTTTTATTATTTTTGCTCCCCCCTTCCTAGCTTCCAGAGGGACTCTAGTCCCATAAACATAGTTTTTCTTTAGGCAAAAAAACCCACAAAGTTTTGTCACATTTTGTATTTTCTTTTTCTTTTTTTTTTTTTTAAGATTTTATTTATTTATTTGACAGATAGAGATCACAAGTAGGCAGAGAGGCAGGCAGAGAGAGGGAGAAGCAGGCTCCATGCTGAGCAGAGAGCCTGATGCAGGGCTCAATCCCAAGACCCTGGGATCATGACCTGAGCTGAAGGCAGAGGCTTAACCCACTGAGCCACCCAGGCGCCCCTGTATTTTCTTAATTACCATCACATTCCACATTGCTTCTGGGGCCTTTTCATTCATTGTGCACAATGCCTGGAGTCTAAGAGCATTTTTTCCCCAGAGGCCTGAATATTTGAAACCTGAAAAAAATCACATTGGTTTTTAAATGCACCCAAAAAATGGTGATATCAAAAATCATTAAATGTTTAGTTAAATGTCTATAAAATATATAGCCATGTTAAATACATTGTTATATTTAGTATTCACAAAAGTGTTATTACTTTTGACATATATTTGCAGGTTATGGTCTTACTTTCCTGCATATACATAATGATTATACAGAAATCATGGCCAACCAGAAACTAAACAATTCTCTTCTAGCTTTAGCAGACGTTACAGTTGCCTCTCCATCTCCTTTCCAGCTAGATTACAGCTCCAGCCCTTTCACAGTACCTGTAATTCCAAGTGAGTGAGTTAGGGATAGAGAGGTCTAAGCCATTCAGACGGATGAAGTATGAGTTTGTGTGTGCTAGGGAAACCCAGTATTCTTTTTAGTGCCAACCTCATTAGAAATGAATGACCTATTTAAGGTTTAAGAATTGTGCAGATCTCATAATCTCATTCCCCAGTTTATGTGAAGGGCACTGAGGCTCATGGATTTAAGAAAAGTACTCAAAGTCTGCTGTATTCGTTTGCCAGGGCTGTCGTAATAAAATACCACAGACTGGACAGTTTAAACAACAGAAACTTATCTCTTTACAGTTCTGGAAGCCAAAAGTTCAAAGTCAAAGGTGTTGAGAAGTTTGGTTTCTTCTGTGGTCTCTCTCCTTGGCTTGCGGATGGCTGCCTTCTTTCTGGGTACTCACAGTCTTATCTTCCATGCTTGTGTGCCTCTGGTGGTGATCTCAGTCTGCATCCAAATTTCCTTTTCTTATGAGGACACCAGTAAGATTGGGTTTAGGGCCCACCCTAATGACTTCATTCTAACTTAATCAGCGCTTTAAAAGGCCCTGTTTCCAAACCCAGTCATTTTTTCAGGTATTGGGATTAGCGTTTCAACATACAAACTTGGGGGAGGGAGACATAATTTGTCCATAATAGTTGCATTGTACTTTCTTGCCACAGTGCTAGAGGTCAGACTAGGACACCACATTTCCTGACCCCCAACTGTGCTTTCTTACCACAATGAAAGGAATATTAAATTTCTGTGCAATATCTGTATGATGAAAATTTTTAGAAGGAATTAAAGGAGCATTTAGAGGGAGGGGGTCGTGAAGGCTCATCAGCAGTAAAGCTGGAAGAAATGTGGAAGCTCCAAAAAGCCTGTTTGGGCTGTTAGTTATAGAACGCAATTATATAGAAAGGGCACTTTTCTTTATTTTATGATGTGGAAATCTGGAACATGTTTACTGTCCAATAACAGAGGATCAGCTGGGTAAATTATGGTATATCTACCCACTTGGAATAATATGTAGCCTTAAAAATTATGAAGTAGATATATATTTCTTAACATAAAGAGATAAGCATGACAAAATTTAAAAATTAAAAAATAGATTACATAACTATATAATCTGGTTTAAAAACATACATATGTGTATATATGCAGTTACTAGCAGTATACACATAAAACTATTAGTACTGGATACGTGGATTATGAGAAATACTTTTTCCTCTTTGATTACTATTTTCCTAAAACTAATTAAATAAATCTGAAAAGTTTGTGTATGGAATACTGAGAAACGTCTCCATATCAAGGGATCAAGTGTAGGGATTTTTTTCTTTTGGCTCGTCAAGCCAGCAACAATCAACAGCAAAGTAGGCAAACTCAGGACCAAAGCCTGCAAACCAGCTGCTGCCCTGGTGGCTCTCCCTCCATTCGATGTGGAATGAGGAGCATTCAGAAGGAGCATTCAAGGGGTATCCTTCCTGCTTTTCCTTAGGGGCTTGGCATCCTGCCTGCCCCCTCCTTGTGTCAGAAAAATTACTTCATTTTGCACTTCTTTCCACCATTTCTAGCCACTGTGGGGAGCAAAGCCCACCTTCCCTTTGCCCACTTTGAAGGCAAAGACCATAAGCTACATGAGCCTGGGGAGCCCACCTTTGGAGCTTCACCATGAGTGGTGCACAGTCAAGACATCTGGACATGGAGCCCACTGAACTCCAAAGCACTTGCAGGCCTGGCCCACCTGGGCTCCCTCCTCATGCCTAGTGAAATGATTAGTCCCAATAGCAAGCCCTTTGAGTTGTTTGGAGCTATCTCTTTTCCTTGCCCACTCCCAACTCTGAACACATACACTTGCTTCTGTCAGTAGCCTTTTCGTTATCCCATGATCCGTACAAAAGACAATACTTAACCAAGTGTAACATCTCTACCATCCATTCTGGGAGAACGGGCATTAGAGAGGCTCCATGCAGCCTAATTTCAGGTACTGGCCAGGCATTTAGAAAAGGGCCCTGTGTCTGGCTTCATTCTGAAGCTTGCTAGAATTATTTAATGACCATTTTCTGCTCATTTTAACCTCCTGGACTTTCCCGCTTAGAGTGCTGAGGCTAGAAAGCGAGTCCTTAGAATCCCCGTGTGATGGAAGAGTGGGCACCAGAGTCAACCTAAGGTTTTATCAGCCATCCAGATCCCCTCTGCCCTTTCAGAGCCTTGGTCTCTAACTCACCAGCACTAAGGAGAAGGGAGAAGTGGCAGGGCACTGGCAAGAAGGAGGTCCACATAAAAAGAATTGTGATTTGGAAATCGGACAGGAGAATTGCTGGTTGTTGTACAATTTTTCCCTGCTGTTTTAGAACAAAGTAAAGAAGTAAAAATGTACCTTTTTTTTTTTTCTCTGACCTTGGGAAACCAAGTGATAAAATAGCAGAGTAACACCAATGAAATTCTCTCTGAAGCACTAATAAGCTTAATACTAATCACAGATTCCAGGAAGATTCTATTTGATTTTTAGTGCCTTCAGTGTTGCCGTTTTTCCTTGCAATGAAATGAGATAAATGGAGGCAATGAAACAGATTAAGTAAATTCTTGTGTGGGAAAAGTCCGAGTTCTCATATGCTTCCGGTTAGTTCAGTCTCTGAATTATATTGACTGATAACAGCATCTTGTTTTCATGAGTGGACAGTGCTACAATTTATTTCTATTAGCAATTAGGAATTACAGTATAAATGCCAGATCAGTAGTATAGAAATGAAGTACAGATTTGCCCTGAGGCAACTTTACTTTTATTGCTCAACAGCATGGTGAGTAGTTTAAAAAAAAAAAAAAGATTGCCTGAAATATAGCTATGTTAGTGGAAGCCCATTGATATATGACTCAAATAGATTCTTTGTAGGAAAAAAAATCTATTGCCATCCACAGCAAATATTTATTTAATTTTCAGTCTCCTGCTGGGGTCTATTACCTTTGCAGAAGGAAGATTATAGAATCAACATCAATGTATCCCTCCATGTAGGATACTGTTCTGATCACTTCCTAATAACCTCATTGTTGAAGGAGGGATTCCCCACCCTAAATAGTCCAAAATGGCCAAATGTACCACACCTGATGCAGGATAGAGGTGACTGACAGCAGTTATCAGTCATGTATATTCACAGCCTATAGGAGGACATCATACACTATGCAGGGTCACAAGGGGATTGTACTTGGGAGTTGAGTGAACCAGCAGGTGCTGTGGGAGGCTGGCTTTGTAGTAAGAAGAAGGTGGGGTGCTTCCTGGTTCCCATGAGAGAATGTGATTGGCTTGCTTGGATAATTTTACAGACTGACAGAAAAGTAAGATACATTAGGTCGAGGTCCAGGTAGAGTGTAGCTGGTCCAGCTATTAGGAGAACCCAGCCACGTGGGGAGCCTTTCCTACCTCGTGGGAGACATACCTGGCAAAAGCAGGAGTACTCATGGTTAGGTCTTTGGGGCCCCATGAGGCTCAGAGATGTCCAGGTAGTGCATGGAATTTAGGCCTTACACCATAGGTACAAAAGAAGACTAAGACATGGTTCCTGACTGCAAAGAGCTTGAATCTTCCAGGCTGAGACAGAAGTGGGGGTCAGAGGTGTGGGAGTGTCAGACTACTATAAATGGTTCTAAGTTCAAGAGGACATCTGAGTATGTAGAGGTAATTGGGTACAATAATTGGAACAGATAGACTTCATAAAAGCATGGTGCTTGGCTAGAACTTCAAAGGTAGGTAGAATGCATGGTTGGGGGGAGTCAAGTAGGGGACATATCAAAAAACAAATGAGGTGGTAAAGTTCTTGGTTATGTTTAAAGAACACCTAATGGCTATATTCAACTTATACTTTTCAAGGGCCTACTCAGGGCACAGGCCACACAGGGAGGGTACAGGGTAAAAAAGAAGTTCTACAGACAGCGTGGGCCTTGCCTGCTGAGCTGTCTTGTCCAGGTTGGAGGTGAATTATGGGGCAGTGGCATCCCAGGAAGGCATTTGGCTAAGGCCTGCATTCACTGAGGGCCTCAAGTATGGATTTTGGACATAATCTCCAGTGAGATAAAATAACCACACAAATACACCAACGGCAGAAAAACTACTCCATTTGTAATTTTAAATGTTGGAAAAACTTAAAATATACAATTTTAATACCTTTTCTAGCATTTATGTTCTACTATCTCAGGACCATTAAAAAAAAATGGAAGTAGTCCTGGGGTCCCCTACCTTCAGGGAGGTCCCACAAGCCAGATGGCTCTCTGTGGTCTCCATCCCACCATAATATGCTGGGTTTTCAGGGCTCACCTCTGGACTCCTTCCTCTTCAGTCCATGCTGAGCATTCCCAGCTCAGTGGCCCTGGAGCAATCTGGGCTTGTTCTCTCCTGTGGAGCAGTTGGTACTTAATGCTCCAGCCAACTGAGCGACTCAGCAAGTACAGGCCGTCACAAACAGAGAAAGCAGCCTCTAAATTACTGGAGGGAGCGCTGTGTTCTTTCCAGTACAGGGCAGTCATTTTCGGGTTGTCCAGTACAAGTGTGTACCTCCTAAGATATTTATCGGAGACTGACTTCACCTCTTGTACTTGGCAACCAAAACACATAGATGTATACCAACGTGTCCTCAGGTTTGTTCTAATTTTATATCCCAAATACCCTCAAAGAGAAAAGACAAAGGGGTGTTTTTTGGCTCCAGGAAATTTATTATGACTTAACTTTCTCTTCCTTGATGAATGACTAATGTGCTATGTTTTATTTATTTATGATACACCAAATAGTTTAGTTGGTAAGATATAAAGCAAAAGAAACCTCACTATCTCTTCAGGAATCAACAATGACAAAAATTAAAAACTGTAAAAAAGAAAACAATTGAGAGAGAGAGAGAGGAGGAGGAGGAGGAAAAACCCTTTCCTGGATACAATTATCTCTGTTGGCAGCAATGAAGTCCAAAAGCTGTAATATAAAAGGCTAAAATTTCTCATAACAAGAAATGAACTTGTCCCCAAATAAATGGATATACAGATGAGCCCAGAAAGTTCCAACACAGCCAAATTAATAGTTTGATTTGGGGTGGTGGTGGTGAATGAGCACAAACATCACATTAGCCATTCTGAGAACTGTTTGCAGATTTTAAAGACAGCTGTGACTACCTTCACAGCGACTCCATGGGTGATGATGTTCTTAGATCTGGACATCAGGAATCTCTAAGTATGTACTAAATCAGTTGGAAGGAAGCCATGCTGACCCTAAATGCAATTATGAGTTCAGTTAACACCTTCATAGGAAAACAAAATATCCAAAGTCTGTTAAAGACTCGCTAAAGCATATAATGTCCTGGAACAGGGAATCATTGTACTGCACATTCTTGCAGGAAGTGTAACATTTCAGATGTGTTCTTTCAGGCTGGAGGTTATTTGGGAAATGAGTGTATAAGAGTCGTAAGACGGAGACAAATCACCACTCACATCCTGAAAAAATTCCGACTTCATCTTCCGACTGTGGTTTTCTTTGGACCCCTGAGTTGCTTTTTGAACCATCATGGATGCTTAAAACCAACCAAAGCAGCTCTCACATGAATCTTGGAGAGGTATCAGCATGAGATTACAGGATGCTAGACACTGAAGTCATGAGGACATTGTTGAAACACTAGTTTCAGCTCTGGATCTCTTAGTGTCATTGCTTTGCTCCTGATCGGCTCAGGGAGCTTTCGATCCGGAAAGTTCTTGCATCTTGGCCCACTCTACCAGGCCTGGGAGCTACTATAATTTCTCTGTTGACTCTCACTCATAAAAATGTACTGACTGGGATCTAAGGTAGCTATGTGAAAAAGTAATTACATGAATAAATGCACATATAACATCATTTTGTTTTATACTCAAGCTGCCTCATCATCTAAGCCACTGTCCACTGTTGCCAGGTCCACCTCAGGGCCAGGACTAAGGTGAGAGGAGTGAGGTGCTTACCTAGGGCACAACTTTACGGGGATGGCAAAAAATTTCAGCAATCAAGAGAGATGATATACATATTTTTTGGATTTTCCCATTTTTTAAAACATTTTTTATTTAAATCAAAATAAATAGCATATAATGTATTATTGATTTCAGAGGTTCAGGCCTGTGATTCATCAGTCTTATATAATACCCAGTGCTCATGATGTCACATGCCCACCTTAATGTTCATCACCCAGTTACCCCATTCAGCAACTCTCAGTTTGTTTCCTAAGATTAAGAATCTCTTATGGCTTGTCTCCCTCTCTAGTTTTGTCTTGTTTTAAAGGCAAATCAGATTTTAATACAATGTTTTAAAAACCAAATTGACAAACCATGGCTCACAGGCCAGCTGCCTATTTTTTTTTAATTTATTTATTTGAGAGAGAGAGCAGGGGGAGGGGCAGAGGGAGAGGGAGGGAAGCAGAAACCCCACTGAGTGAGGAGCCCAACACTGGGCTCAATCTCACAATGCTGAGATCATGACCTGAGCCAAAATCAAGAGTCAGATGCTTAACCAACTTAGCCACAAAGGCACCCCACCTATTTTTGTAAACAGAATTTTATTGGAACCAGGGCCAGGATTGGGGGGGGGGGGGAGTGAGACAGGATTATGCAAATGAAACATCAGATACCATCTGTATTTCAATTTTTATTGTTTATCATGAATTTTTTTTCCCATTAATCCTGGCTTCTAAAAATTTTGCCATAGATCTAAATTCCAACCTATCTCCCACTCCCATCAGTCCTGGCAGTGACCAAGTCATCCTAGATTAAGAGCATCAGCTGGTGTCTAGTGCACAAAATTGACCACACCTCACGGTGTTTCATTTCTTCTTCTCGGAGATGTGATCAATCTCATACCTCATTTCCCTGTTGTCCTGTCTTTTCCAGCTCACAATTGGGTTAATCCCACCACAGATAAGTTATTTTCTTATTTATATGTATGTCACTCTTTCTTTCTCTTTCTTTCTTTCTTTAAGATTTATTTATTTGAGAGAGAGAGAGAGAGCATAGAGGAAGGAGGGGCAGAGGGAGAGAATCTCAAGCAGACTCCTCACTGAGTGCAGAGCCCCACGCTGGGCTCCATCTCATGACCCTGAGCTCATGACCTGAGCTACCCAGGGACCCCAGTTATTTTTCAACATCCTTTTTCTCCTCTCTTCAAATTATCAGGGTGAATTTTGACTTAGAATATTTAAAAAAAATAACTCGTTTGAAAGTGAACAAAAGCAAAGTAACAAACCTTCTGGGGGGAAAAAAAAAACTCTGTTAACAGGGTGACCTTGGACAAGTTCCTTAGCTTTGGTGGAGCTGGCTGTCTCCATTTGCAAAGTAGGTGGGCTCCATTGACCGATCTTAAGCTTTTCTTCCAGCTGTACAAATTTTGGATCAGCGATTATAGTGCCTGAACAGCTAAAGGTCTTAAGAGTACCTGAAGTTTTGAGGAATCCATTTGTAAACTAAGTACTTGTATGTCACACACATGTGTGCACACACATGCACACTTATTTTTAAATCAAAATACTACGTTGTTGAAATGCACTTGTTTTAAATCCAAATGTCTTATTTATTTGATGGCCTATAAATGGTGACTTTAGTGTGTGTGATAAAAAATTCAGAACTATACCTAAACAAGCTTACATCAGTAAAGAACCCAGACTACTGACCGAACATTATCCTGTGTATATGTATTTAAAGCATATAAACAGATATACTTTAAAGAGTTTTTTAATTAAAAATGTTTATTGAATAAGTGGAAACAGCTCAAAAGAAATATGAAAACTTAAAGGACTTGAAGTTATGAGATGGACACACTACAAAACATCTATGTTCAATTCAGTATTTTTAAAATGCTGATCTTTGTTGGCAATATTTAGTTTTAATATGGAAAATTCCTTGAATTTTGACAGCATGCCTGAGAGAGAATGTGCAAATTATACACACTCCCCATGGAAATGACCCTGTGACTCCTGCATTTTATTTAGGTCAGTGTGGGCAGCAGTGACCACCACCTCCTCCTTTATGCAAATGCTGTTAAGAGAAGAAAATTGTGACCCAGACAGGCGCTGGGGATGGGGAAGTAAGGAGAGGCTGAGAAAGGGCAGTGAGCCAGGAAGCCCTGCCCTGGGGACCCCACGATGGTGCAGCCACCACAGAAAAGCCATTTTTAAATTGTCTGCGTGCCTGGTGCAGCTGGGTGGATCCCCAGAGCTCCCACCTCCTTCCCCAGTTCTGAGTTGGAGTTGAATGCTTTGTATTTGCAGACAATGTGCACTCACCAAGTTGATAGAGAATTAGAGTTTTCTCAGATGAAGGCTATTTAAGGTGATCTTATCTCCCTGCTCTCTGTTTTGCCCCACTCCAGCTCTCTCTCTACGCAGAATGATGCTGACTGGGCTTTCAACACTCCAAACGGATCACTGGATCACGGATCACGTCACTTCTTCAAGAGGCCCGGGGCCTACTGAATAAAGGGCAGGCCCTTAGCTTGACGTGCAAGCCCTGCTGTAAGCTGGCCCCTGCCTTCAGCCCCGGCTGCAGATCCCACCATGCATTTGCAGCTCCACAGTCTTCTATGTAAGTACTTGTCATTTTTTACTCAGGGATAAAATGCATCAAGTGAACTGATCGTAAGCGTGCAACCCTGTGATCTGTAGACGTGTATATATCTGTATGTAACCACACCTAGAACAAGAAGTGAAGCATTTTCCCCACCCCAGGTTTGGCCGGTTCTTCAACTTCACGTGAACCAGATTCTATAGTATCTATTAGTTGACGGCTGTCTTCTTTCAACACAAATGCTTGTGAAATTCATCCATGCTGTACGTACATTTAATTCATTTTTTTCCCTGCTGAGTGGTATTCCACGGTACGAATGTATCACGATTTATCCATTCTCCTGCTGCTTCTTCAAATTCCTCTCATGGAACTTAGGACAGAAGGTTTGAGGAAGAAGGCCCGTGGAGGCCTCGCCATGCCACCCCTGGGGATGCCATTTCCCGAGGCCTCAGGGGGACTCACTCCTGATGTTGAATCTGTTAGCTCTCGGAGCCTCAGCCAATGAGTCGTAAGATGATGTGGAGTGACCCAGACCAGCCACGGCCTCAGGACTTGGTTCAAAAGTCAGCACCCATTCCTTTATTTATAGTAAGAAATCTGACCATCATATATTCAGGTGAATACATTTCATATATTTTTTAAATCATTCTGTAATATTTATGTAGCCTTTCTTCCAAGTTCCAAGGAACTATGAATACATTTAAATAATGAGTTGCCACAATATACTGGTAAATCTATTGGAATTTACGAATGAAGAATTTGGGACAAATGGAAGAATTAAATCTACCCAAGGCAAATATATAAGGGGAAAACCATCAACTTTAGCCATATCTCTGCTCTGGTTCTGCTCGTGCCCAGGAGGCAGGGCAGGCAAGTGGTTAACCCTGCAGACTCCCGGGCCAGAGGGTGTGGGTTCAAATATGTGCTCTGCTCCTACCTCTGTGACCTTGGGCGAGTTGCACTGCCTCTCTGGGCCTCAGCTCTATCACCTAGAAGACCGGGATCATAATAGGAGTTCAGTAAGCTGACTGAGGCAGAGTGATTTGAACAATGCTGGCGTGTAGCAAGCAATTAAAAAATATTAAAGGGGCACCTGGGTGGCTCAGTGGGTTAAAGCCTCTGCCTTTGGCTCAGGTCATGATCCCAGAGTCCTGGGATCGAGCCCCACATCGGGCTCTCTGCTCGACAGGGAGCTTGCTTCCCTTCCTCTCTCCTACCTGTGAGCTCTGTCTGTCAAAAAAATAAATAAAATCTTAAAAAAAATATTAAAAATGCCAGCTGTTATTGTCTTGGGTTCTATAGTCACTTTCCTCATTCTTAGAAAATTAGATCACATTTAGGCCTTACTAACTACTAAGGCCTCAGTTTGAAGTCATGATGATGAAATCATCATTTTTAAATACCTGAGGGACAGGTATTTCCAGAGAAGAATCAGTGTTGGCTATACACAACACATGTTCTTTTGGTGCCAACTATTAGGAGATAAAAAAAAAAAAAGACCAAAGATCAGTCAAAGCATCCCAAGGTAATTAAAATGTTATGAATAAATATCCCAAGGTGATTAAAATGTTTAAAATAAACATATTGTGTTAGGGACACTGGTTTATGTATTTGTTCTGTTTTTGCTTTTTACGACACAGTTCTAGAAGAGCAGGGAATCTGAAGCATGTTTCGAGCCGAAGTCTTTTCTGGGATGTTCCTGAGGAAAATCCACAATCTAGGATTGCTAATTAAAATTAATTCTACTTGTGCATAAATTAAGTCCTAATAAGGTGAGAAACTGCAGTAAAGTAATTAAAGATTGAAAATATCTTCCCTGAATAAAAACAAAGCCAGGGAGGCTTTTACACGCTCAATTCTATCCTGTTTTCTCTTTAACTACAGTTGGATAAAAGGAAAGCAGCTCAGAGAACAGGGAGATGGAAAATCAAAACAAAATCTTTCATGTAATTAGCTTATACGATGGAGGCAGAGCAAATAGAACACCTGTGAATGGTAGAGAATGAAGTCTTTGTAGGCATTGAAAGATAAGGCCCTCGTGGGCTTTTTAGCTCAAGACCAGTCCAGAAGTAAGGAACAAGTGCCAGGAGAGGATTTTTATTCCAAGTCAGAATGGTGTGAATATGAAAAGTTAAGGCTTATTGTCAGAAGAGCCAAATTATGTTGTTATGAATATCTTACAAAGATTACTCTTAAAGAAGAAACTTTTATTGATCAATAAATGTGTTTGAGATCCACTCTTTAATGAAAAAAAGTATTATAGATAAAATAGCAGAGAAAGAGAAATATTGAAAAAGAGAAAGATCCAGGAAGTCTGAATATGGTTCCCTGTGTTGGATTTTCAAAAACATGGGAGGCCCAACAGGACTTCCTGGAAAAGGCAGATTCCAGGGTGCGAGTTCTTGGTTAAGATCCCCTGTTGGGGCGCCTGGGTGGCTCAGTGGGTTAAAGCCTCTGCCTTCGGCTCAGGTCATGATCCCAGGGTCCTGGGATCGAGCCCTGAATCAGGCTCTCTGCTCAGCAGGGACCCTGCTCCCTCCTCTCTCTCTGCCTGCCTCTCTGCCTACTTGTGAGCTGTCTGTCGTATAGATAAAATCTTAAAAAAAAAAAAAAAAAAGATCCCCTGTTAAATGCAATGAGGGGGTGGAGCATGAGGTCTCCTGGAATCAAAGATCACAGTCTGGGGACCGCCTGATGGAAACCTGCCTGCGACCCCATTGTTGACGATCAAAACTGGGATTAAAAATAAATTCAAACCCTAACTCTCAAAAAGATGTTACCCTAAATAAATTCCAGTCTCTGGCTTCTCTCACAAACCCAGACATTCTGGCAACACTGGGGCACGTGTTTCTGGCTCCCAACAGTTGGCAGTACCTGAGTAGTGGGTCACTCCTCTGCGGTCCCCCTTCCCCCTACCCCCTCCCCCGTGCTTTGCCTTGGCTTTTCCCCTGCCCTGGAGGTTTTTGAGGCCTCCCTCTTGCCAAGGTTACCTATGTTGGTTGGAGGTGTCTTAGGGGTGAGGGACTAGAAGACCTTTGGAATATCAAGGCAAATATACCTGTGGCTGTTGGGGAGCAAACAGATGGGACTATTGTGGGATCTCTGGGGATCCTGACAGACAGGTTTTTGCTCCACCTGTAAGATAGCCCCAGTCACTTCTCAAGTCACTTTCAGGGTATAAATATTTGGATAACTACCTCCAGGTTAAGCTTTTCCAGGGCAGAGGACCCAGTCTCATTCAGCCTTGTGTCCGCAGTTTAGCAGTGTGTGGCAGCGAAGTTGGTGCTTAAGAAGTATTTACTGAATGAATAAAAAGCCAGATGGCTGCAATGTTCTCCTCTAAATCAAGCAAGTTGAAAAGTGAAAAAGTAAATTCAAAAGTACTTACTTTTTAAAGAGAGTAATTCAAATCTCTGGGTATCATCTCCCCCCACCATACATGAAAATCTCCCTTCATTCTATGGACTCTTCTAGTCCTCAGTAAGTTCACCTCTTACTAACCAGCAGACTAGATGGAAACATTATTGGGCCCCTTTCAGAGTAATTTCTAGTGCTTAAAATGAGCTTCAGAGAAAATGAGCCAAGAGTATACCAACTGACAACCAGCTGTGCCATGGGGGGGTGGCAGGGAACATGGGAGATTTGTCACTTGTATAGCTGAGTAATATAGTGTTTAAGTCAGGGCACACTGGCTTCCACAAACTCAATGAATAATTCTTGTGTGAACCAGCTGCTTTCACTTTGTTAAAAGGAAACTGTTTTTCAGTGTTCCAACGTACTTGGCCAGATTTTCCCCCAGGATAATGATGAGCAAATGTTGGCTGTTTATAAACCCTGCTTGTGAACCAGGAATTCCAAACTCAAAAGCCTATAGGGCCAGGCAGGTAATGGACTTGAGTGAAACTTGCTGAGAGTCAAAAGGGACAGTCACTCCTCCATTACAAGCAGCTGAAGCGAATGCAAAAATCTAGGTCCAGTGTTGGACGTCTTCCCACTTCTCAAGAGAAGTCAGGTATCTGCTTTTACATGGACATTCCCAAATTAGACAACAACAGAAAAGCCAAACCAGATTGAGCTTTGAAATCTTTATGCCAGATAGATAGATATGTATTTATCTCACAGATTACTTCTGTGGGAATAAATTAGTAATTTTAACTTGGGAGAACATAACCCCTAAAGTCAGCTGAAACCATTGTACACATTAGCATGCACATGTATCTGTGTGGCTTTCTTTTACTGTAGGTAATTGATATTTGTTTCAAGAATGCTTTTTTTATTCCAAATTGTGTTTCAGTAGGGTGGGGTTTTTTTGTTTGTTTGTTTTGTTTTTTGTTTTGTTTTGTTTTTTTGGTCTTCATCAAATAACCAGGGGACGGAAGTGCATCCCTTGCCCAGAGCTGTTTTGTTTTGAATGTGGGGAAGGAAATGGGAAAACGTTTCAGGCTTTGATCCCTGGACCAGATTACTTTCTGACTCACAATGAGGCCATAGAGAGGACATGTGAATAGAACGAGCACTGAGAACCTGCACTGGCCAAAGCTGAGCAATGGTTTATTTAGGTCCCTCTAGCTTGATTGATTTTGTTTTATAGCAATGATGAAAATAAGGACAATGATATCACCTCCTTTTGGCCTGTTTGTCTTATTTTGTGGGGAAAAAATTATGACTAAAAGTTGAACCAATTCTGATTTTTACATTTTCATTTGGAAAGTGGAGATCCTAGTAGCTACCTTACAGGATTTTTGTGACCATTGATAAATTTAACATCTAAAAAGTACCTACAAGAGTCCCCAGTTCATAGAACTGAAAAGGTAGTAGGTAGTATTATCAGTACTACTTTATATTTTCATTTATGCTTTATAACCCTGCTGCTCTGACTGTTCTCTGGGTGCTCGATAAAAATACTGGGTCTCCTGGACACCTGAGTGGCTCAGTGGGTTAAGCATCTGCCTTTGGCTCAGGTCATGATCCTGGGGTCCTGGGATCGAGCCCCACATCAGGCTCCCTGCTCCACAGGAAGTCTGCTTCTCCCTCTCCTCCCTTCTCTTGTTATCTCTCTCTCTCGAAAATAAATTTTTTTAAAAATACAAGCTCTTAGATGCTACTGTACAGCTTCCAGCTTAGTCCAATTAGGAATGCTGTAATGAATTACCATAGACTGCATGGTTTTAAACAACAAATACGTGTTTCTCCCAGCTCTGAAGTCTGGAAGCTTGAGATATGGTGCCAGCCTGGTCATGCTCTTGGTGAGACCCTCTTTCTGGTTTATAGGGCTGTCTTCTTGCTGTGTCCTCACTTGGTAGAAAGACCACAAGCTAACTCTCTGGCCTCTTCTTATAAGAGCACTAATCCCATTCATGAGGCTCCACCCTCACAACCTAAGAACCTCTCAAAGTCCTCACCTCCAAACACTATCACACTGGGGATTCCATTTCAACATAGGAGTTAGTGGTGGGGCGGGGGCGGGGGGGGGGAAGAAATGACACAAACATTCATATTTATTTGACAGATCACAAGTGATCCGTGTGCGCAGTCAAGCTGAAGGAAGCACAACTTCATAAAATGTACTTTGTATTTCAAGCTTTTCAAATTTTGTTTTATTTTTTTAAGATTTTATATATTTATTTATTTGACAGAGCAAGCAAGAGAGCACAAGCAGGGGGAGCAGTAGAAGGAGAGAGAGAGGGAGGCTCCCTACCGAGCAGGGAGCCGATGCAGGGCTCAATCCCAGGGCCTAGGATCATGACCTGAGCAGAAGGCAGATGTTTAACCATTTAAGCCACCCAGGCACCCCAAAACTTTTCGTATTTTAAATGTCCTTAAATAGTGTTCTGAAACCTGAACTCTTTTGTACCATCTATATAATATTTGTTCTATCTGCACCATTATTTACTTAATAGTTTCTTTGACTAGGCTTCATTTTAAAAAAGGATTTTAGCCTGCTTCTAAATAATGATATAATGGATTTGATATTCTGGTTATATTTATTTCCAATATATTTTGAAATAATTAACCATTAAGCTAAAAATGTCCCTCATGTATCACTAAAAGCATCCTGGGTATTTCCGTGGCAGACACACCACCTTTTGAGCCTCACTCTCCCGGGGGACTCACTATTTATAAGAAGGTTGTGTTAAGTGATTTAGTAAAGTGAAGACTCTTTTTCCAATCTGAATAATACTCCCTGGTTTTTCTATTTTGTCAATTCGAAGATTTTATATATTTATTTGACAGACGCAGATCACAAGTAGGCAGAGAGGCAGGCAGAGAGAGAGGGGGAAGCAGGCTCCCTGCTGAGCAGAGAGCCCGATGCAGGGCTCTATCCCAGGACCCCGGGATCCGACCCAAGCCCAAGGCAGAGGCTTTAACCCACTGAGCCACCCAGGCGCCCCTATTTTGTCAATTCAAACTGCATGATGTGGCAAATGAGATTTTACCAGTTTGATCGACAACTTTCTAGCATGTATCTGGGCCCTTCTTTCTTAATTTCCATCAACATTGATTCAGCCACCACTTCCTACCAGGCCTTGTGCAGCATGGAAGAGCTGAGGAGGACAGTACCCCTTCCCTAGAGTCCTGCCGTTACAAATATAGCAGAATGTGACAAAGGTGATAGTAAAGCAATGCTCAGGAAGTTATGGGAGCATAGAGCAAAGCATGTGGCCCAGCCACGAAGTCCAAGAAGTCCTTCCAGGCAAGAGGTAGAGCCTTAGTTCAAACCCAAAGGATTGATAAGGGGCAGAAAGGAGGGCTTGCCACCCCCCCCCCAAAATTGGATATAGCATGGGCAAAGCCACAGACCAAGAAACAGTAAGGCAAATCTCTCAAAAATCTCAGTCTCTTCATTGTAGTGTAACATAGGTAGGATACTGATTAAGTTACATAGAACAAAAATGCTAAGGTATATGTTTATCTGTGAGAATTATGTATCTGAATACTCAGAAATAAATAGAGAGAGGCCATGCCAAGTACTAGCTGCAATCTCACTCCTATTTATATATCCAAGGTATGTGAAAACATATGTCTGCACAAAAATTTGTACACACATATTCATAGCATCACGATTCACGATAGCCGAAAAGTGGAAACAGCCCAAATGTCCATCCATTGATGAATGGCTAAATAAAATGTGGCCTATCTCTACAATGCAATATTATTTGGTGATGAAAAGAAATGAAGTATTGATACATGCTGCAACACGTATGAAATCTGAAACCTGCTGAGGCCAGAAACAAATGGTCGTGTATTATATGATTCCATTTACATGAAACGTCCAGGATGGGCAAGAGAGATTCAATAGATTCTTATAGATCTATAAATCTATAAAGATGGAAAGTAGGCTAGTGATTGCCTAGGGCTGGAGGTGGGATGGGAATGGAAGTGATTGCTAATGGGTCCTGGTTTTCTTTTTGGGATGATGAGATGTTCTCAAATTGAATTGTGGTGATGGTTGTACAATTTTCTGAATATACTAAAAACTACTGGATTGTACACTTTAAATGTTTGAATTGTATAGTATGCAAATTATATCTTAATAAAGATATTATTTTTTAAAAAGTAATACCTAACCCTCTCATAGCATAAACCAGGCACAGTTCTAAGTGCTCTATATATGTTAACTATTTAATCCTTACACTAGCCAATGAGGTAGGTACCATAATGGTCTCCCATCAGACAGGGAACTGCCTAGTCCATACAGTCAGTAATGGAAGGGATGTGATGTGAACCCAGGAGGCTGGCTGGCATCTGAACACTTAATTTTTTTTATTATTTTTAAAATATTTTATTTATTTCTTGACAGAGCCAGAGAGCACAAGCAGAGAGAGTGGCAGAGGAGAGAGAGAGAAGCAGGCTCTGCACTGAGCAGGGAGCCTGACACGGAGCTCAGTCTGAGGACCCTGGGATCATGACCTGAGCCGAGGGCAGCGGCTTAACCATCTGAGCCACCCAGGCGCCCCACATCTGCACACTTTAATTTCCATTCTACACTGCCCTAGCTTGGGAGCCATTCAAAGCTTCAGTTTTCAACTTGTATAAACATGGGTTCTGGTCTTGGCCCCATTGCTTACCAAACCAAATGATCCCAGGCAGGTTGCTGAAGTTAGTTTTCTCATGTGTTAAATGGAGATAATATTGTATACCTCATAGGACCGGTGTTTAGCACAGGGACTATCTATAGTAAGCTGTTATCAGCTGTGAGGTCCTTCTTTCATGCAGTATTGCCACAGATTTAAGGACTGAAAAGCCCTACACACATCGCAGCAGCAGGCAGACTGACAGCGTGGAGATGGAAAGAGTCAGCGTATTATTTCTGCAAGTACAGAATTTTGTTTTCCACATAGAAACGGCCTGGTAAACCAGTGGCCTGGCATTCTACCTTTTACATAATATAACTTAAAATTAAAGGTTTAAATGAGGAGAAAAACAGTCACCACAGGCACTGAACATTTGATATGTTAGGGATTTGCTTTTTATGGCATGAAAATAAGCAGAAGTGTGGGACAGAGAAAGAAATGTGTCACTTCCCCAGCACTGACCTGCAAGGGCAGAGTGACCTTACACAAGAAGAAAAATGCCAGTAATTTCCAAACTAATTTAATTTTAAATTTCTGGATTTTTTTTATTTCATCTGGTAGAGACATACTTTTTCTTGGAAGGAAAAAAAACCCCAACAACATTAGTGATAAATGAGGTTATATAAGCTTTGCTGGCAAACGCACATGGCACAGAGCTACAGAGCTCATTTGCAAGGCAAGGAAGCAAATCAAAGTCCACCGCAGCTCTCTCAGTGCCCAGAATGTTTCTTTGAGCAGTTTGTGACTGGAATTCGTTTGCTTTAGGGTTGGTTTTTTTTTTTTTTTTTTTTTTTTGCAGAGCCAGGGCAGGAGTTGGGGGGTGGGGCAGGGAGGGAGTGGGTCGGTATTTGCCACAGTGTGATTCAGTCTCTCTCCTTTCATCTCCTATAACTTTCCTACCCAAACTCCTCACCCAAATTTTGACACTGCGGGAGATGTACCAGCATCCACTCTGTTGTTCAGATCATCTTTGATTCTTCCTTTTCCCTCCCACATCCGGTCCATGTGTACAGTCAGTAGGCTTCCTGCAAGGTTTATCCGGAATCTCTCTGCTTCCTTCTGACTCCTTTGCCACTACTCATCCAATCCACCTCCAGCTCCTGGCTGGACCACTGTGATAGTCTTCTAAAGTGTTCCCTCTGCCTCCGCTCTGCTCCCCACAGTTGCTCCTCCACAGACGGACCAAAGAGAGCTTTTGAAAATACAGGTCAATCTGCCTAAAAAACCTATCAAAAGTCAAAATCTAAATATACCATTGGAATATGAAAAGGTGTTCAACATCATTAATCTTCAGGGAAAGTAAAAGTAAAGCTACAATGAGGTATGACTATACATCTGCCAGAATAGCTAACATTTTTGAAAATTAAAAAGCCTGACAATATCCCATATTGCTGAGGACATAGAGGAACTAGAACTCTCATACACCGCTAGTGGGAGGGAATGTGTGCTGAGCCTGTGAGGCTGTTTGACGATAAATAATAAAGCTGAATGGGCTTCCTGTGTGACCTAGCGATTCCTCTCCTAGGCGTGTGTGCAGAATGAGTGTTCGTGTCCACTCAAAGATGTCTGAGGATATTTATAACAGCTTTACTGATAAGAAACAAAAAAATTGGCAACAGACTAAACAGCCATCAGTAGTACAGTAGATAAACGATGTATTTATATAACAGAATACAAGTAATAAAGAAATTGAGGGAACTACCAGCTCATGCAACAACATAGATGAATGTCTCAGAGAAAGCAAATGAACACCAGCCCAAAGTTTGGACTATAGGATTCTATTTAGAAAAAGTTCAAGAGTGGGGCACCTGGGTGGCTCAGTCAATTAACCAGCTGCCTTCAGCTCAGGTCAGGATCCCAGGGTCCTGGGATGAGCCCCACATCAGGCTCCCTGCTCAGCGGAGAGTCCGTTCTCCCTCTGCTTGCGGCTCCCCCTGCTTGTGCTGTCTCACTCTGTCAAATAGATAAATAAAATCTTAAAAAAGAAAGAAGAAGAAGAAGTAGTAGTAGTAGTAGTTGTTGTTGTTGTTATTCAAGAGTAAGAAAAACAACTCTGCAGTGATAGAAGGCCAGCTAGAGATTAGGGGGCCTTTGCTAGCAACTGGAGCTGAGGGATGGTTAGACTGAGAAGTGGCATGGGGGAACTTTGGAGGTTTGGAAATGTTCGGTATCTCAAAGCGGGTGGTTGTTTCATGAGGGGTGTGTGTGTGGCATCATCAAGTTGTACACTTTCTATACATCTTACAATGTTATTTTATTTCAGTTTTTAAAAAGTCAGTGGCATGCCAGGACAGTAACAACGGAATCCACATGTGACGTCATGGTCTGGCTCCTGCTCTCCTTCCCTCACCTCATCCTTCCTTCTCCCTGTTGTTTAGGCTTTTGCCACATCTACTTTCTCATTTTTTCCTCAACATGCCACTCCTTATCCATGACTCCATTTCATTTTCTTCATAGCCCCTAACCACCATTTGGAATGATTTCATTTGATTACTTACTTATGTCCTGCTTTCCTCCTCCAGAATGTCAGCTGCATGAGGGTGGGGTCCTTGATTATTTTATTCGCTCTCTATCCCCAGTGCCTATGATAGGGCAATTGTAGGAACTCAGATATTTGTTGTATTAATTCATGATGTGATCTTCAAATATTTGTGGAAAGTTACTCTTCTGAGTGTGTGCAATATCTTGAGATTCTTAACAATGTCTCAGATGAAAGACAGCTCTTATGGCCATTTTGTAAATACCCTCTTGACCAATTTATTCATTTATGTACTCTATAAATATGTATTAAGTGTTCACTAGAAGCAAGGTTGATTGAGCTAGTACTGTCTGGTGGCACAATGAGGGATTAATGAGGGAGAATTAAAAATGCGGGAGTAGGAATTGAGGCTACATCTGAAAGCTGGCCTAGGGGCAGAAGATGATTGTTTCATGTGAGGCTGAGAGGGAAATGTGGGTGGGGATACAGATGAATTTATTGGTGAGGAAGTGAACATTTTTGATGGCTTCTATATTCCCTGAAGTAGGAGGCGGAGTCACAAGCTGAAAAAGAGAAGCGTAGGTGTAGTCAAGGAAGCTGGAGAAAACGCAGTGGTTTCGTGTTCTTCACACTCAGGGCACGTGTTCTTCAGCGTATGAACACCTGCTTGCCTCTCCCTGTTGGAGGGTTTGCAGAATGGTGCAGTGGTAAAGGGAAGGAGTGAGGGAGCTGTGGAACTTTTTAAGCAGTATGGGGAGGCAGGAAAGGAGGTGAAAGGCTGTGGGGCCGGGAGGAATTTGGAAAAAAGGAAGAGATGAAATGGCGGTCATAACCTCTAGATCAAGACGTATGAGTGATCACATGGAGAAACTTCTTTCCAAGAACAGATAAAAACATTCTGAGCCAAAATCTTGACAGTAAAACCATGGGCATTTGGGGAGAGTAGTGAGTCAGGAGGGAAGTTATGTTATTCTAAATGTCTTGTCCAGGAGGAGGCTAGACATAGAGTTTAACTATTGACTTTGTTAGGAAAATATAAACTTAAGTCTGTTAAAGCCCCTAAATGATTAGAAATAGAAAGTGTAATCTCCGAACTTGTTGAAGAAAAAGAAGAGGGATTAGAAAAACCTGACAATGCAAGAGAAGACAGAAGAGGGAAAAAAGAAAAACCTTTGTAAATTTGAAAATATAAAATGTCAGAGATAAGTTAATAGATTTGTAACCATATTAAATAAATATTTAAACTCACATAGGAAAGGATAGGACTGTTAGATTTTTTTTTCTTTCCAGTTACCCATACTGCTTACAAGTTATGTACCTCAAACAAAATAGCATAGAAAGAGTATAAGGAAGGGGATAGTAAATAGGTACGTCAGGAAATTAGTACCCAAAAGAAAGCTAGCTTCACAATACCAATATCAGATAAAATGGATGTTAAGTTAAAAATATTTCTGGAAACAAAGATTTCATACATATTATGAAACTATATACCAAGACAGTATGAACCCCATAACTTTGTACACTTTTAATAACACAGCTTTTGTGGAAGATACCAGCAATTGGCTCATTCAGTACTACTCCAGCCCTCTGTTTACTGTGGTAAAGACTAAATTCCCCGTTTTTCTTGCAGCTAGATTCTCTATGTGACCAGGCTTCTCCCAAGCAGAGATTTAGAAGGTAAAAGCTAATATTATGATGTGGTGGCCACAAGGTCCATCTGGTAGGAAGGGGGTTGGAGCCTCTTGGCTTTTATGACAGTTGTTGCAGTGTTCTTTAATCCTGGTTCTAGCATTGGAGGGGCTAAATGGTGGGCAGTGGCTAGCTGTGAAGTTTCTATAGGATATTGGATGTTTCTCCTGTTTTGCTCACAGGCTGAGTAATAACCCAAGCTTGGCTCCCTTGCCTCTCTGAAATTCTGTAAGTTACCTTATACCCTGTATTAAATAAATAAATTTCTGCTTAAATGGGCTGGATTTTATCCCAATAGGATGTGATATGTGTTATGTTAAGGGGAAGCCCTTAGCACCACAAGCCCTTTCAGGATTCTAACTCTAATTGGAGGGAAGCATGGAGTCCTTGTAGGCTTCCTAGAGGAGGTGACAACTGCAGTAGATGCTGAACTATGAGTTGGGATTATCTACATGGAGGGGTTAGATGAAGAAGGAGTGGCACAGGCAAAGGGGCAGCCCAGGAGGTGTAGAGCTCAACAGAAGTTCAGTGTTCCTAACAGGATGACACACATGGAGTCACAAAAACAAAATGGAGGCTGGAGCTGTGTCAGGGGACATCACAAATGGCCTTGCATGCCAATTTGTAGACTGCAGCTGTTGCTTTTGTCTACTCAGCACCTTGGTTGCTTCTCTTGCAATCTTCCCCTCCCCTCTTCCCAAGCCAATACTCACATATTTCCTTTGGGGAATGACTTGTTCTCCACTCAAGTGAAGGAATCAGAAGGACTAACCACACTAGTCCTTCTCCCTGATGACAGGGAGAGCCTTGCTCCAGGTCTGACCATCAAGGTAGACATTCCTATGATCATGGCAATGGGTCTAAGATGAGCCTGTGAGATAGTCCATACCTGTTAGAGTCCTTCCCAAGGACTTTTAAAATTTAGAACTGGCTCAAAGTGGTACATTCTGGTGCTCATTATCTGACCCCCCGAATTTTAATCCTGCAATCCCCCTGGGGGCAGCTTTATCTAGAGCTCCATCTTATAGGAGAGAATCCATTTCCTTATTTAGTTCCACTGAGCCTAGGTGTTCCATTGCTTGCCACCAAGGACCTTATAACAGTGCCAACAAGTGGAAGAACTGAGACCTGAACCCATATTTACAATTCTAAATAAGAACAGAACCTATTAACACACCCATGGAAAAAAGCTTCAATTTCATTAGTAAGCAAAGAAAGCTAAATTAAAGAAGGCTGTGACTCCACTTTTAAAAACCACTACAGGATGAAAGATTTTTTTGTGATGGTAAGTACTGTCCTATTTTGTGGGTACTTAAGAATGTAAACCATCATAGCTCTTTATTTTTTTTTATTTTGATTTTTTATTAAAGATTTTTATTTATTTATTTGAGAAAGAGAGTGAGGGAGAGAGAGAGCATGAGCAAGGGGGATGGGGAAGGGCAGAGAGGGGAGGAGGGGCAGAGGGAGAGAAGCAGACTCCCCATTAAGCAGGGAGCCACATATGGTGTTCCATCCCAGGACCCCGGGATCACAACCCAAGCCAAAGCTGGACGCCTAACTGAGTGAGCCACTCAGGCCCCCCATCATAGCTCTTTAAAAATATCAATAGGGGCACCTGGCTGGTTCGGTTGAGAGAACATGTGACTCTTGATCTCGAGGTGTCATGAGTTCAAACCCCACATTGGGCGCAGTGATTATATTAAAACTTTTTTTTAAAAATATCAACTGCAGGTATCATTTATTGAATGCTTACTAACAGGACAGATACTGTACTAAGCAGCAAACAATTGTAACCCCTAAAACAACCAATAAAATACATATCTTTATCTTTGGTTTAAAGATAAGTTTTAGAGAGACCCATTGAATTTACTGAGTTCTCAAAGGCACAAAGGGTGGTTCTCTGGGACTCCATCACTCTATAAGTGAACCAAGTGTTCACTTTTATGTGCCATAGGGACTAGTAAAATGGGAGCAATAAAAAAGAGAAAAAAAATTAATGCAGTGTGAAATTTGATGCTCAAAAAATAAAATCATTAAAGTAGTCATCACAGGGAAACATTTATTCACTAGCCTCTTTCACAACCTATTTTCAGCTGGGTGTTTTACTTACTTCAAGCTACCTTTTGCCGGAGACAGGAGGCAGGTGGCACCCTACACTTTTATTATTGGTGAGGACCTCTAAGAGCCTCACTCTAGCTCATGGAGCTGGGATTCTACTTGGAGAGGACTCTAAGGCCTGTGCTTATAACAAAGATTACTGGGACCCAACTTAGGCAGAAATTCAGTAAATTAATTCAATAATGTCAAAAACATTCATAATTCTTAATCTATTAAATTAAATATTGTGACAAATTGCCAAAACATTAATAAATGTATTAAAGGCAGAGTTCTTTATGATAATAAAAAATTAGAAATTAATACAAATGTTTAACCATATGGCTCTTGTTAAATCAATTGTGTAATATAATCATTGAAAATAATCTTTATGAGGACTTTAAAGTGGGAAACTAATTGTATTTTATCATGTCAAATGGAGAAAAAGCAACACATAGAACTATAATAGAACTACAATAGTCAGAACTGTAAAAAAGGACATTTTAAATGTGTAGAAGAAAGGTGGAAAAGAGACACACTTAGAAATATTAACAGAAGGGTGCCTGGGTGGCTCAGTCAATTAAACATCTCCTTTCAGCTCACGTCATGATCCCAGAGTCATGATCAAGCCCCTCATCGAGTTCCCTGCTCAGAGGGAAGCCTGCTTCTCCCTCTCCCACTCCTCTTGCTGTGTTGCCTCTCTTGCTGTCTCTCTTCCTTTCAAATAAATAAATAAAATCTTTTAAAAAATGTTAACAGAGACTGGATTTTGGTAAAATGGGTGATTTTCTCCAATTCTTATATTTTCTGCAATTAGAATGTTCTCTAATGAGCCTTACTCTTAGAATAGAAATAATCTTAATATTTATTTTGGGGGGCACTTGGGCAGCTCAGTTGGGTAAGTATACAATTCTTGATTTCAGCTTAGTTCATGATCTCAGGGTTGTGAGATTGACCCCTGCACTGGGCTCCATGCTGGTTTTGGAACCTACTTAAGATTCTCTTTCTCCCAACTCATTTTAGACCCAGATTTGAAAGTGAAGAGGTGGAAAACCATTTCTCATGCTAATGGACAGCAAAAGTAAGCTGGAGTAGCCATCCCTATATCAAATTAGGTTTTAAACCAAAGACTATATAATAAGAGATGAAGAAGGACACTATATTATAATAAAAGGGTCTAAAGAATATCTAACAAGAACAAATATTTATGCCCCTAACTTGGGAGCAGCCAAATCTATAAATCATTTAATGACAAAATTAAGGAAACTCATTGATAATAATACAGTTATAGTACGGGACTTTAACACCTCACTCACAGCAATGGACAGATCATCTAAGCAGAAGATCAACAAGAAAACAAGGGCTTTGAATGACACAGTGGACCAGAGGTACTTAACAGATATATACCCAGTATTTCATCCTAGAGCAGCAGAATATGCATTCTTTTCAAGTGCACATGAAACATTCTCCAGAATAGATCACATACTGAGTCACAAATCAGGATTCAACTGGTACAGAAGATTGAGATCATACCATGGATAATTCCAGACCACAATGCTATGAAACTTGAAGTCAACCACAAGAAGAAATTTGGAAAGACCACAAATACATGAAGGTTCAAAAACATCCTACTAGAATGAATAGGTCAATTGGGAAATTAAAGAAAAATTTAAAAATACATGGGAGCAAATGAAGACGGGGGAACCTGAGGGGTTCAGTCAGTTAAACGTCTGCCTTCATTCAGCTCAGGTCATGATCCCAGGGTGCTGGGATGGAATCCCACACCGGGCTTCTTACTCAGATTCTCCCTCTCTCTCTTCCCCTCTCCCCACTCATTTTCTCTCTCTCAGATAAACAATAAAATCTTAAAAATAATAATAATGAAAAAGAGCAGGGAGCACCTGGGTGGCTCAGTCGGTTAAGTATCTGCCTTCGGCTTAGGTCATGATCCCAAGGTCCTGGGATCAAGACCCACATTGGGATCCCTGTTTAGTGGGGAGTCTTCTTCTCTTTCTCTTTCCCACTGGCTCTCCCCACTGCTCATTCTCTTTCTTTCTCTCTCTCTCTCTCTCTCTCAAAATAAATAAAATCCTTAAAAAAAAAAGACACACAGCAAATATCATCTTCAATAAGGGAAAAACTGAGAGCTTTGAGCTTTTCCCCTAAGGTCAAGAACATGACAGGGTTGTCTACTCTCACCACTGTTGTTCAACATAGTACTGGAACCTCCTAGCCTGAGCAGTCACACAACAAAAAGAAACATCCAAATTGGAAAGAAGCTGTCAAACTTTTACTCTTTACAGGACATGATACTCTATGTAAAAACCTGAAAGAATCCACCAAAAAAATTGCTAGAACTGATACAGAAATTCAGCAAAGTGGCTGGATATAAAATCAACACACAGAAGTCTGTTGCATTTCTATACACTGACAATGAAGGAGCAGAAAGAGAAATCAAGGAACCAATCCTGTTCACAATTGTACCCAAAACCATAAGATACCTAGGAATAAAACTAATCAAAGAGGTAAAAGATCTATACTCTGTAAACTATAGAACGCTTATGAAAGAAACTGAAGAAGACACAAAGAAATGGAAAAACATTCCATGCTCATGGATTGGAAGAACAACATTGTTAAAATGTCTATACTACCTAAAGCAATCTATGCATTCAAAGCTATCCATATCAAAATACCACCAGCATTTTTCACAGAGCTGGAAGAAAGAATTCTGAAATTTTGTATGAAACCAGAGAAGTCTCCAAATAGCCAAAGTTATGTTGAAAGAGAAAACCAAAGCTGGTGGCATCACAATTCCAGACTTCAAGCTGTATTACAAAGCTGTAATCATCAAGACAGTATGGTAGTGGTTTAAAAACAGACACATAGGTCAATGGAAGAGAATAGAGAACTGAGAAATGGACCCTCAACTCTATGGTCAACTCATCATCGACACAGCAGTAAAGAATATCCAATGGAAAAAAGAGAGTACCTTCAACAAATGGTGTTGGGAAAACTGGACAGCCACATGCAGAAAAATGAAACTGGACCACTTTCTTACACCATACACAAAAATAGGGTCAAAAATGATTGAAAGATCTAAATGTGAAACAGGAATCCATCAAAATCCTAGAGAACATGGGCAGCAACTTCTTTGGCCTCAGTGGCATCAAGTTCTTTGACCTCAGGCACAGCATTGTTAGGCAAGTCTCCAAAGGCAAGGGAAGCAAAAGCAAAAATGAACTATTGGGACTTCATCAGGATAAAAAGCTTTTGCACGGCAAAGGAAACAATCTTAACAAAACTAAAGGCTTAGGATATTCGCAGGTGACATGACATATAAAGGACTAGTATCCAAGCTTATGAAACCCAACACCCAAAAGATGAATAATCCAGTCAAAAAATGGGCAAAAGGTATGAACAGACATTTCTCCAAAGAAGACATCCAGATGGCCAGTAGACACGTGCAAAGATGTTCAACACCACTCATCATCAAGCAAATACACATCAAAACCACAATGAAATATCACCTCACACTGGTGATGTTTGGCTGGTGAGAATGGCTAAAATTAACTCAGGAAACAACAGATGTTGGCCAGGATGTAGAGAAAGGGGAGCCTTTTTACAATGTTGGTGGGAATGCAACCTGGTGTAGCAACTCTGGAAAACAGTATGGAGGTTCCTCAAAAAGTTGAAAAAAGAACTACCTTATGACCAAGGAATTGCACTACTAGGTATTTATCCAAAGGGTACAAACAGTGATTCAAAGGGTCACATGCACTCCAATGTTTGTAGCAGCAATGTCCGCAATAGCCGAAATACAGAAAGATCCCAGATGTCCATCAAAGAAGAATGTATAAAGAAGATATAGTATATATAAACACACACACACACACACACACACACACACACGAATATTACTCAGCCATCAAAAATAAGGAAATGCCATTTGCAATGAGTTGGATAGAACTAGAGGGTATCATGCTAAGTGACATAAACCAGTCAGAGAAAGACAAATACCATATGATTTCACTCATATGTAGAATTTAAGAAACAAAACAGATGAATGTTGAGGAAGAGAAGAAAAAATAAAATACGATAAAAGCAGAGAGGGAAGCAAACCATAAGAGTCTCTTAACTCTGTAAGAAACAAACTGTAAGAAACAAACTGAGGGTTGCTGGAGGGAAGGTGGTGGGGGGGTGGGGTAATTGGGTAATAGGCATTAAGGAGGGCACATGAAGCAATAAGCACTGGTTATTATATGCACTGGTATATTATATGCATAAATTCTACCCCTAAAACTAATAATACACTCTATATTAACTAAACTGAATTTAAATAAAAGTTTTTAAAAGAGAAATAGCATGGAGCAAATAATGGCCTCTCAATTAAAAAAAAAAAAAAGATTCTCGCTCTTCCTCTCCCTCTTCCCTCCTCCTCTAACAGCTCATGGGCACATGTGTACACGCAGGCTCTCTCTTTTTAAAAAAAAAAAAAAAAAAGTTTCACTGGAAACAGTCTTGGAACACTGAAAAAACTAAATTAAAAAAAAACAAAATGCCAAAGGAAAAAGGAAAAGATAAGAAAAAAGAAACAAATATTTATTTTTTAAAAAGGTGTAACAGGGGCGCCTGGGTTGCTCAGTTGGTTAGGCAGCTGCCTTTGGCTCAGGTCATGATTCCAGGGTCCTGCTCAGCAGGGAGCCTGCTTATCTCTCTCCCTCTGCCTGCTGCTCTGCATACTTGTGCTCTCTCTCGCTTGCTCTCTCTCTCTGTTAAATAAATAAACATCTTTAACACATAAATAAAATTAAAAAGGTGTAACGGTCTTAGAAAAAGTCTTTATTTAGATAGCAAAACAACACTGAGGGATAGAGAGGCTTCACAGGAAGATATTATAAATATGATTTCTCAGTGCTTAAGTCAAAAGCTAAGAAGAAACACCCATCGCTTTCCTCTACTCACAATTTTCCATTCCAACCTGATGTGAGATTTTTTGCCCCACTGTCAGCTCATGTGACTCAGTATTGGATTCAGGAAGCATGGTCATGGAAGACTTACTCAAAACGTATATACTTAATGAAGCATCTGGGTAGGTTACATATATTTCTGGATCACTAACCCCAGAAACATCCAGGTAGTTACAGAACTCTATGATGCTTGAAGGAGCTAAATAGACAAAGAAAATCCTCTCATGGAATAAATCTACAAAGCTCATTATTATAATTTATTGAAACTTACTCCTTTGCTTTGGAGACACTTTCTTCTCTTGGTGTCTCTACCACGCAATGACCTCTCCTGGTTTTCCTCTGATCATCCTTAATAGTTCCTTCTGTCTCCTTTGAGGCTTTTCATTTGGCACTTCTCCAAAATGTACATGCTCAGGTGTCTGCCTTAGCCCTACTGCTCTCTCTGCCCCCTACTGGACAATCTCATCTGCTCTGTTGGTGCCTGCTGCCCTCAGTAGCAGTCATCCTCCAACAGCCCCTAAAAGCTACCACGTAATAACTTAGAAATGGGCTCAATGTAAAGGCTCATTATTAATCATTTCTTAATAAGAAATAATTCTCAGGAACGGTTATCAAAGAATAAATGTCTAAACCAGTATGTTATCCTTCGATTGCCTTCTCCACTGATGTTTCCGTGTTGGGATCAACAGATCACCTCTTACTTTCAATGTGCTTCCTCTGAAGTCAGTTCACCATAGCCTAAGCCACTGTCAATTCAATGTAATACATTAAAAATTCATCTGACAAATACACAAGTTGAAGAAAGCACCCAGGAGGGGCTACAGACACTCCATGGCTTCCTAGCCAGCCATGCCTCAGTGAGGGACCAGAATGACCCCTGCTGAGTAGGATGTCCACCCCTGGAATGAACTCATGTATAAATGGATAATGCAATAACCCCGGAATTGTCCTTCCCAAACAAGCTCCACCTTTCCTTGTAAATGGTTTGGATCATGTTTGATTCTCACTGCTTTGCATTATCTGAGCACCAAGGCATTTGTGTTTTTATCCCAACAAAAGCTTTGTTCCAAGGCACGTCAGCCATCCGCCTTCCCCTTTCCCTCCCTCAGAGGTCACTCTTGACTGTAAAGCAATTCTCTCTCAACTGCACAAGCTCAGATAAGTGTTGTTCCGTCCCCACCTCCCACCCTTATTGCACTTGCCCAGGGGGTAGCAGTCCTTTCTGCTCCACAAATGTTTTTGAGTGCCAGCTCTGTGCAAGGAGCTGCACTAGGCACTGTGGAGTCCCAGTTAAATGGAACAGGAATCTTCAAAAGTAAATCGCAATTCTGGCTCCTTCCTCTGACCTGAGCTCAGCCACTAACCCCAAATTACAATTGCTTTGAGGCTAGAACTCAGAGTCAAAACCAGTCAGGGGCCGGTGCTGTTTATGTTGGTCTTTGTTGCAAACCTTATTGCAGACTTGTACTCATCAGGAAAAACTCAGGTGTAAAAAAACCTGAATTCAAAATGAGACATTCCAAATGCTCCCCAGCTATCCCAATTTAATGTTTTACATACTCTTTGTCAGCTCAAATACTCCTTCCACTCTCCCTTCCCATCTAGCAGCCTCCTCAGGCAGTAACATGACCTAAAGGCACACAAAGCATTACTTTCGGTAGACAATTGGCTTTTTGTGGCACTAAGTGAAAAAGATCGAGACACCCCCAAGATCATAGCTAGCCTATTATTTGTTTCCTCTTTCACAGCAAATTAGAGAGTTTGATGACTACTATTATTCTTCTTCATTATTATCAAACACTGACCCTGGTTTTAGCCTTTAGAGCAATTTTTTCCCCTCCAAGTTGCAAACAAGGGAGAGCAGGCATTATTTTGCATTCATTAAATACAGCCTTGCATTTATCCTCCATGAATTTCATACTTAGTGTCGTGTGCAAGGCCCTCATAAATAGTAAACGCACAGAGCCAGTGCCATGCGTTCGAGAGCCCCGAGGTTCTGAGGAGCAGGGCGGACTGATCTGAGCTGTGAACTAACCCCCTTCCACATCACAGCAGCGCCATCTGCAGCGTGTGGCTGGACGCCCTCCAAGTACTCACCACCTCCTTCTGAACTTTTATGAGCTTGCTTTTTGAAAGCATACTCTTCCATATGCAAAGGCTTGCATACATATGCACACCAACAGCCCGTGTGCATGCAAAATGTGCAGATGGGCAAAGGAAAATGAAGCAGGGGTTTGCCACGAAGACAAATTATTAACCCCGGGAATTCCTAACAGCCACATAGGGGTCCTATGGAAAAACAGCCTCTCTTAGAACTGATAATTGGAACTTAATTTTAGATTTCAAAAACTGCAGCTTAATAAAAGTGTAAGAACAACGGCTTTTAGAACTTCAGTGGGGTTTTTTGGTTGTTTTTGTCTTTTGTTTTGTTTGGCATTGTTCCCTTAGAAAACAAACATCTGAAAGGTTGCAGAATTTCATTCAACCAGCAGTGCCATCACCAGATGTGATCTTTTTTCCCAGGGCTCCCCACCACATACAAACGACATCATTCTGAGCAGATATGGTACAAGGGAATGATAGAAGAACAGACGCCCTTAAATTTACTAGCAGCTTTTAGGAAGGGAAGTTGCGTAGAATATGGGGGTAAGTACTGTGCAATAAATTATAATGCATGTGCAAATATTTAATATGCCCACGATATTTATAGACTAGATCTTGCAATAGGTTTACTAGGCCTTTTTATTAAGATCATTTATGTCTGACTCGTTTACAAATTTAAAACACTTGAGATTTTCAGACCGTATTTCAAGTCTAAGGGTTCTGGAATGAGAGTCAGCATTTCTCTTTTTCTCTTCTTCCCTTTTTTTAATTGAGATATAATTAATGTATAATATCATGTTAATTTCAGATATACAACGCAATGATTTGATAAATGTGAATACTGCAAAATGATCACCTCGGTAAGTTTAGTTAACATCCACAACTCACATAGTTATAATAAGAACTTATAAGATCTACTCTCTCAGCAACTTTCAAATATACAACACGGTATTGTTAACTATTAGAGTCAGCATTTCTAAATGAAGATATATGCAGTTTATTCTATTCTCCCCCAAAGAATTCACTTGGAATCAACTCAGCAGACCTACTTATTTGGAAGGTGCTGGACTGAAGGAAGGAGAATCCACCTCCTCTACGCCATGTCAGATTGTCCCCTCGAGCCATCCATGAATAGTCATAACTCAAGCAGTCCTCTTACAGAATATTGAGAGCCTTCCACATACCCGCATTTTTCTGTTTCTGTGACAAGGATCAATGTTCTTCCTTGGAAGAATCGGAGGCATCGGAGGGCAGAGAAGGAGTAGAGGGTGCGGTGCCAGATGACCCTGCTAGAGGCATGAATGAGGGGGGGGTCAGGGAAAGGAGGTGGCAAGGCAGATTTGATAGTGAATGAGGACAGGTGGGGGTAGCTGGAGGGATTGTTAAATTAGATCAGTGTTTCTTTTTTTTTTTCCTAAATATTCACTTATTTATTTGACAGAGATTACAAGTAGGCAGAGGCAGGTAGAGAGAGAGGAAGAAGCAGGCTCCCTGCGGAGCAGAGAGCCTGATGTGGGGCTCGATCCCAGGACCCTGGGACCATGATCTGAGCCGAAGGCAGAGGCTTTAACCCACTGAGCCACCCAGGCGCCCCTAGATCAGTGTTTCTTAATCCTGATTGCACAATGGAATCTCCTGGAGAGTTTTAAAAACATTCTCACACTTGGGCCCCACCCCACTTCTGACTTGTTATGAGGTACAGCCTGGGCACCGCAAAGTTTGTTTTTGTTTTGTGTTTTAAAGATTTTATTTATTTATTTGACAGACAGAGATCACAAGTAGGCAGATAGGCATGCAGAGAGGCAGGCAGAGAGAGAGGGGGAAGCAGACTCCCCGCTGAGGGGAGAGAGCCCAATCTGAGCCTCAATCCCAGAACTCTGGGATCATGACCTGAGCCGAAGGCAGAGGCTTAACGCACTGAGCCACCCAGGTGCCCTCACCGTAAAGTTTTTACAGTTCCCCAGGTGATTCGAATGAACAGCCAGCGCTGAGAACAACTGGGATAGGGAAATAATGTCTTTAAAGATGGCAGCAAGTTAAGCACCTCCAAATGAGGGGGAATGGCGCCATAGAAAAGGAGCAACTGAAGTCTCTTACGGAGGCGGAGGCAAAGGCGAAGGTGATGATAATTGACATCCAGGGAGGGAGGTGAGGAGGGAGTCAGCGAAGTAGAAGATGTGCTTAGAAGTAAGAAGTACTTCTTTCATTATGGCAGGAGAAAGGAAGAAGCAGAGAGATATGGATGGAATCGGGGTTGAGGTTCCGCTGGCAGGATGGTAACGGGTAGGGGGGCAGGCTTCTCACGAACCTATGTTCTCTGTGAATCAGAGGAAAGCAAGTGGGGGTGGCAGCGAGCTTGGCATTTGGAGGAGAATGGAAAGGACTGGGCAATGTTGGGTGCCTGGTTTATTAGAGGAGCTGAACTTACAGGGTCAGCGATACTTCAGGCTGATGGTTCTCAGCAGAATATTAAGAAATGTGAAAAGTGTACTTTTCTGAGCATGAGGTTTACATTCCTCATACCCTTTTGTTAGAAAGATTCAAAGTTGAGCAGCTCTGGGAAGCATGGGTGGGAGGGCATAGCTGCAAATTAACCAAAGCAATCCCTTGTAAAAACATTCTCTAAATCCAAAACAAATCAAACACAAACTTCCATTGCTCTAAAAACATTAACATTAAGGAGACTATCAACTGCATTCTACACATTTGATACATAAATTCTCTATACTTTTACCATTGTTTGCACCCTAAAAATGTTGCAGAATTTCCCTCCCCTCTATTTGCAGTGAGATGTTTACAAATATTTTCCACAGCCTGAGATTCTCCCCATTTCCCACAGTCGATTTGTCCTGCACTCACTGCCTTTCTGGTTTTATAAATGAGTGACTCGGTATTTGTGAAGATGCAATCTTCATTCTGAAGCTGTGAAAAAAAAGTTGCAAGGAACAGAGGGATTTGCCAGGAGGTAGGACTGTAGTGCTAATACCCAGAGTCCCAGGCAAACGGCGAGGGCTATTCATTCCACTGCTCTCTCCCTCACAACAATCCCTAACTCCTTTATTGTGACAGGCGCTTGCCCTCACGTGGCCTGAGAGACTAGCAGAGTGCCAGGTTTGAGCTGGGAAGCCAATATGGTGGAAGGGGACACCAGGACTCATACGAAGACCACAGATTCTTCTGTGAGCTTCCTTTTGCTCCATCTGGCCTCTTTCTGCAGTGGAGTGGAGCACCCTCAAAGGGTTAACTCCTAAGACTCCTGTCCCTTCTTTCTTTGATACTGCCATTCTTTTGACCTGTAAGTTCTTGACTTTTTTTTTTTATCTTGGGGCTAGTGGCCTGAGAAGACTTCCTCCCTTCCCAAACCACATTTCTTTTCTCCTTTCATCCTCCGATAAGATAAACTAAATCAAATACATACCTTAAATTATCAGGCCAAAGCCCTTTTTGATTAAGGAATTTTAAATAGGGACACCAGGGTGGCTCAGCTGGTTAAGCGTCTGCCCTTGGCTCAGGTCATGATCCCAAGGTCCTGGAATCATCTGGCTCCTTGCTCAGCAGGGAGCACGCTTTTCCCTCTTCCTGCTGCTCCCCCTGCTTGTGCTCTCTCTTTCTGACAAATAAATAAAATCTTAAAAAAAAAATTAAAACATCTCAATACAAAAAGAGTGATTTGCTCTTTAGAAATGGAGAAGCCCTGGGGCACCTGGGTTGCTCAGTGGGTTAAGCCTCTGCCTTCAGCTCAGGTCATGATTTCAGGGTCCTGGGATCGTGTCCCACATCGGGCTCTCTGCTCGGCAGGGAGCCTGCTTCTTCCTCTCTCTCTCTCTCTGCTTGCCTCTCTGCCTACTTGTGATCTCTCTCTGTCAAATAAATAAAATCCTTAAAAAAAAAAAAGAAAGAAAGAAAGAAAAGAAATGGAGAAGCCCACCTGACCTCTTCTGTCTTTTCACAAGAGAAGCCAGGTCTTTATCAGGAAGAAACTATCTTCTTTCTTCTTTATTCTACATTATGCTTTGCTTAGAAGCCAATTTTAAAATGATCTTCAGGTGAAAAGTCACAGCCTTGAAGGAGAACAGAAAACACTTTGTACAACCGGCTGAAGAAAGGAATTTTCTCTGTAGTAAATCATCCATGTTTGTTGATTTGATGAATAAACAAAGACAGAGCAAACTTTTTAATGATTGAGAGGTTTCTCCTTGCAACCGCCATTATTTTTTCTGCCTTCACTGAAATTTGGCAAGTATGTATATTGCAACACTAGGTGTAAAGCTCTGGGTCAAGGCTATGGAGTGTACTAGGACAAGTAAGGCAAGGCCTTGGCCATGATAGTCAGTTATACTGAACTAGGAGAATGTGGTAAGGTAAGGAAAGAAAATTACAGAGCAGAGAGAAGACCAGAACTTACTCCAGAATACCTTTTCCACAACAACATGGCAAGTCAATACAATTATAATATAGAAAAGTATTAAACATTTGTGCGAAGGCTCAGAGAGGAAAAAAAAAGTGGAGTGAATAAATTCTGCAGATCTTGTAGATGCTCCTGTAGGATCTACAAATTCCTTTCTAGGGAAAGTAGGGTGACTCATATTTTGGTTGCCTTGAAAGTTTCTTCTAGGCTTCAGGTGGCCCATCCTCTGTGCAGTCATTTGCAAAAGAAACATGAATCTGTCTCTGGGAGCCTTGAAGATTCATGCATATCTCTGACGTTGGTATTTTAGAGCCAGGCCAAATACATGGCATCTTAAAGAAAGCATCTCTGAAGCCTCCTTGGCCATAGTTCTATTTTTGAAAGCTCTGTATTCATAACAGCTCCTGAAAATCTCTGCTACTCACTCTGCTCCCCGAGATGGTCCCTCTCCAACTCCTCCTTCCCCACCTTGCTCCTTTCATAGCTGTACAAACCTGTCAGGACTCCTGCTCCTAATAGCCAGCCCTGCCACGTTGCTCTAGGATGCTGGAGAACTCCATTTATTCTCATTTCCCATAGAGCAGACTTTGTAGAGTCCTCTGGGAAGTATCGTTCCCCCTCTCTGGCTGATGTGGGAAAGAAGAGTATGGAACATTTCCGGCACAGAAAATTCTCTACTCTGTTCTACTTGCATTCCTTGGTGGAGATAATTCTCTCTGTGACAGTTTGGGTAGCTGGGGGCAGATGGGGCTCAAGCCAGAGTAATAGTGAAATAGAGGTAAGGGGTCAAGGGGGGCTTGTTTTTCCATCAGTCAGTCCACTAGTGGCAGCTGTGTAAGTTAAAATGAGAACCCCCACATCATCTACGTTAAGATACCATTTTGTTAAATGCAACCTAAACAAATCTTGTCTTTTCCCCATGAGGTCAGTGTTAGAGCCTTCATGTTCAAATTAGTTCTTGGCTTCCCACCAGCCCCATTCTGATTGTCTTGGGCCTTGCAGAATGTTATCATTTCCCCCTCACCTTAAACCTTGATATAGTTGGCCCCAGGGCAGTTTGTGTGATCCCCACTCAGATGGGTAGGATATGCGCTTGCTTTGGCCCAGTATCTCCACTTCCAGGACTCTACAGAAAGAAATAATCAGAAATGCAGGTGAATATTTATACCTAATAGAGGTTTACTTGTAACAGTGAAAAAACAGGTACAACCTAAACGCCTGCAAATCAAGAAATGGCTAAAAATGTTTGATAAGCTATATGATGAAATAGGTCTCTATCAGGATGTTAATATCAAAGGCTATTTAACAACATAAATTGTTTCTCATTTAGCTTTGACTAAAAATCATGAATGAAAATTCTACTTGAAGTACGGTATCAATTTTGTATGTGCATATAGTATATATGTGCATGTGTGTTTATATACAACACACAAATACAACGACCACACACACAATTTGGTTGCCCCGGGTTGTAGAAATACAGGTATTTATTTATTTATCTCTCTGCACTTATTCATGAACTTTATACTTATTTTACATCATAAAGGAATAAAGATTATTGTAAAATAAATGAAAAACAATAGTGGTTCTTAGCATAACAACTGATGAAAAAGGAAGCTGGAAGAATGTAAATGGTTAATAATATGGGAATGGTTAAATAAATGAAGGTACATTCATAGCTCCATCTGGGCTGCACTGATGGCCACGCCTGCATTCAGCTCCTGACTCCTGAATATGTAGGAATGTACCTCAGGCCCAGAATCACTCCCAGACGGCTCCTCTCTGCCCTCTCCAGATCCGGATCCTGCTGCCTGTGATGATGTGACCGTTGACCTCTTACCTGCTTGGACGTGACTGCCGACATTTCTTCTTTGTTTGGAGAACCCTACATCTCCTGCCCTGCGGTTCAGCAGAACCAGCCCTCCCGCACTCCATCAGGTGTGGTCCTCGGATACCAGCTTCGCCAGTCAGGGACTCGAGCCCCCTGGCTGCGGTTGGCTGGGTCAGCAGAGACAACCAGAATCCCTGCTGATAACGTTCTTTGGAAGCCACCAGGAAAACTACTATCTTCTTGTTTGGATCAAGATCTGTAAAGATAAGCCAGAGAGTCTTATGACCAGCTTTCTTTCGAGAAAATCCCCATATTGTCCATAGTGGAGAGAATGATACCAACACAGATGAATAGAGAGGAGAGATAACTCATAAGAAAGTCCGAAGGATATTGTTTGAGCCTCTGGATGTGGCAGTGACAGAAATTGTTTTGATTTTCCTCAGTTAATATATTTCTCCCTTTCCTCCCTTCCTTCCTACTTCCCTGCTTATCTCTCTTTAAAAACAAGGTTTTTTTGCTGTTAAATTTTTTTTCTTGAACTTGTTTGAGAAAGGGCTCTGTCACTTGTGATAGAGTTCTGACTCAGTTACCCTACCTTGGATTTGACGACCTGGCTTTTGGAAGCGAAACCACTTGCCTTTTTCATGCCAAGCAAGTCTGGACTCTTTCTAGAGAAACTCTTGACTTGGAGGGCCTGGTTTTATATAGAACTTTCCCCTCTATTTCGGGACATTTTTTGTCTTTAGTGGCTTTGAAATTTCTTTCCTCCCTAAGAGAGTGAGATCAGACATCTATCATCTAATATTTTAAAAGCACTAAAACTGTTTTGAAAGCATTATTAATAGCACAGATAGATTCTTGTAATATATGACCTCAATTATTTTAAGTATGTAATAGCTAGTCACAGAAAAATACTAGAAGGAAATATATCAAAATATTAACTCAGTGGTTATATCTGAGCAGTAAGATTATAGGTGACTTATACATTATATTTTCTAACTTTATAAGTGGATATGCAATTTATTTTGAGATTAGAAAATATCAGGAGTTATTAAAATAAATACATAAATTATAATATATTCATCCATACGACAATTTTATAGTCATTAGAAAGAATATTTTGAAGACATTTAAGTGACATTGAAAATGCTCATAATAGAACAGTTAGAAAGGTGGACAAAACTGTATATAGCACTGATCTCAACTATTTTAATTATATATCAAAATATTTTTTTAATTAAATTTTTTTTTTTATATTTTAAAAGATTTTTGTTTTTAAATAATCTCAGCACCTAATGTAGGGCTCGAACTTACAACCCAGAGTTCAAGAGTCAAAGGATCTGATTGAGCCAGTCAGGTGCCCCTCAACTATTTTAATTATAGATGTGTAAATAGATGCATAGGAAATGACTGAAGAAATTGCTTCAACATATTAGTAGTTGTTATCTCTGAGTTATGAAGTCATGATTTTTGGTTACTTCTCCTATTTTCAGGATCAGAATTCTTTTATAATTATAATAAAATAGGGGTGCCTGGCTTGCTCAGTCAGGAGAACATACAGCTCTTGATCTCAGGGTCATAAGTACAAGCCCATGTTGGGTGTAGAGATTATTAAAAAGAAAAAAAAAACCCTTAAAAATTATAATAACTTAAAAAGTTGAAAATAGAGCTACCCTACGACCCAGCAATCGCACTAACTGGGTATTTATGCTAAAGATACAAATGCAGTGATCCAAAGGACCACGTGTACCCAAGTGTTTATAGCAGCAATGTCCACAATAGCCAAACTATGGAAAGAACCTAGATGTCCATCAACAGATGAATGGATAAAGAAGATGTGGTATATATATACACAATGGAATACTATGCAGTCATCAAAGGAAATGAAATCTTGCCATTTGAAACAACATGGATGGAACTAGAGGGTATTATGCTGAGTGAAATAAGTCAATCAGAGAAAGGCAATTATCATATGATCTCCCTGATATGAGGAGTTTGAGAGGCAGAATGGGGGATTTGGGGGTTAGGGAAGGAAAAAATGAAACAAGATGGGATCGGGAGGGAGACAAACCATAAGAGACTCTTAATCTCACAAAACAAACTGAGGGTTGCTGGGGGCAGGGGGTATGGAGTGGGTGGCTGGGTTATGGACATTGGGGAGGGTTTGACGATTCACAGACCTGTACCTCTGGGGCAAATGTTAATAAAAATAATTAGTAAAAAATCATAATAAAACAGTAGAAAGTTACTCTGGTGGAGAAGAGGTTTGAGAAGGCAACTAACTCTTCCTCACTCCTGCCCCTTTGATAGTAGAAGCTTTAGACCTTCCCTCCTTTTCCCAGGTCAAGGGCTAAATTTCCCCCTTGTCTTTGCTGAAGGAAGTAGAGAACGGGAGTCAATTTCTATTCTGCGCAGAAACTGAGGCCTTGTAAACTTAAGAGATGATTCTGTCTACTTATAGCCAAGATTCCCCTGCTTTATCTCCCAATTTAGCTATAGAACACACACACACACACACACACACACACACACACACATTTGTTTATTTATCAGCAATTAAAGCAGAATTTCTCAGAAAGGAAGGAGCTAAATCTGGGAATGTAGCAAAAGAAAAATATTTACATAACATATCTCAAATGCAAACCATGTTTTGCATTGTGCTAAGTACTTTTTGTACATTTTCTCATTTAATCTTTTCAAAATCCCTGTGGAAAAGAATACCATCATTTTCCCTGATTAATAGATTAGCCAAACAGAGTCTTAGAGAACTTTGAAATAACTTTACCAGTTCACACGGTCAAGAAGTGGTGGAAGTAGAATTTGAAGCAAGGCAATCTTACTCTAGGGCCTACTCTATTAACCAGTATGTATATGGCAGACTGTGGTAATAAACACCATGATTTTTGTATTAGCTCTACTGCTTTCTTAGTTGAAAATTGGTGAAGGTCTTGCAAAGGATGTTAGGGAGAAGTTTCCATTCTTTTTCTGTGTTTGTTATTATCTGATTCTGTACCATTTCCTGATGTTCATCTGTACAAGATTCATAACTGATATACAACACAGTGAAGATTTCTTTGGATCCAGAATTTTAAAAATAATTGTAGGAAAAGCTCAACTAATCTGTAATTGATTAGAGTGTTCAGCAGTTGTGCGTGTAGTTTTAGATGTTTCTGCTCCTACCAGCTACTGTATAGATCTGCATAGGCGAAGAAGATGAGAAAGAACATTCTCTACTGTGCTCTCTAGACACATTTTCTGGTTTCCCCTCACTTTGTTCTGTGTTGCTGGGGTACGGAGCAGTTTAAGGATCATCTCAGGTTTTGTGTTTCCTTTTGGTTAGGGAGCAACATTTAAGACTTATCTGAATAAGTGATCTCCATTTTGCCAAAACTATTGCTGGGGTGGTGCTACTTTTAAGGGCTCTGATTGGAGTCACCATAGTTCTACCTTTGACTTTTTCATATCCATGTGAGTGGGAAACCTGTTCCAAGGAGCAGGGAGGAGCAGTGGAGTCAGTGCAGAGCCAAAGAAGGAGCTGTCAGAGAAGTGGAGGAAGCAGGGGTGGGGGGAGAAACAGGGACTTCTCCAGTTGCCTGGAGACTAGAGAAGGGGAATGTTCCAGAGGTTCTAGATGTATCCAGTGGTGCTAAATGTTGAAGACAGGTTAAATGGTTAAAAACTAAGCCTGGGTGGTTCAGTTGGTTAAGCATCTGATTCTGGGTTTCAGCTCAGGTCATGATCTCAGGGTCATGAGATCAGGCCCCGAGTTGGGCACCTTGCTGGCTGTGGAGCCTGCTTAAAATTCTTTCTCTTTCTCTCCCTCTGCCCCTCCTCCTGCTCACACACATGTTTTCTCTCTATCTCTCAAATGAATAAAATCTAAAAACAAAACAACTAAGGAAGGGTGCCTCAGTGGCTCAGATGGTTAAGCATCTGTCTTCAGCTCAGGTCATGATCCCAGGGTCTTGGGATGGAGCTCCGAATCGGGCTCCCTGCTCAGCAGGGGGTCTGTTTCTCCCTTTCCCTTTGTCCCTTTCCCCTATCATACTCTCTCTCTCCCTCTCTTTCAAAAAAATCTTAAGAAAAAAAAGGAAAGAATGTTGGCTTGGGCAATAGAGTAGATGTGGAAGAGATGTGGAAGTAGAATTCAGGCTGCAACGTGGCTAGGAATGAGTGGGAAGTAAGGACCTGAATGGTTCCAAGCCGACTCTTCTTTCTTCCACCGTGATGGGCAGGTGGGAAGTTTAAGGATGTAACAAAGTTGAGGGAAAGTGTGTGGGTGGGTGTGCAGGTGCAGGAAAGGAGACAGCTGGGCAGGTTTATAAATTGGGTGGGAAGCAACACATCAAGAGAGAAGGGACGGAAGAAGAGTAAGTATCCTTATTGAGAGCTGACTCTGTTCTAGGCTTAGTGCTAGGTGATGGGACCTATACATGTGTCTTCATATTATGTGTTTCATTTAATGCACACAGCAACCTTGGGAGGAAAGCCAGCTTCAGGAAAAGTGAGTGATTTCCCAATTTCACATAGCTATTATTTTGGCAGATGAAACAGACAAATCTTTCTGACTCAAAAGGCACATAAGTTCTATTCATGAAAGAGAGCAAAGAGGAAAGGATATTTAGTGCAAAGAGGTCATTGAAGAGGTAGCTGGAGTTAGAATAAAAAACATGGGTTAGTAGGATAAAGAGTCACATTTACCCCAGAGGCAAAGGAAGATGGAATCAGAAAATACTGTAAAAGGTATGAGAACTTAATTTCATTTTAGAAGTCCAATACACTATCCATTGCGCCACGGAGCCTTAAGTTCATTTTATTTTGTGGATAAAAATAGCCTATGTACCTGGCATATGTATTCAGCTAGGTTCCTAGGAGACCATTGATGATTCTTTTAAGCTAGTAGTGACAGAAGCATATCCTCTTTTTTTTTAATCCCCTTATTGTGTCTGGTTTTGATCATCCCCCAAATGATCTCAAATAGTATCCTGGGCCCTTCCATGACTGTATACTCATATAGCTCTTCCTTTTACCTAGAATTCCCTTCTTTATCTATTTTTGAGTATAGAGATGGACACTACTACTTAATTGCCAAACCTTATGAAATAAATACAGAAATTGAATGAATTGCATTCAAGGATCTGGCCTTCAATTGTTATCTGCTAGATTGTTGTTAGATTACATTGGCTGGGGCATGTGAAATACAAGAATTTTTAAATAAAGACTCCTAAAAGATGAGCAACAAATTACAACTGAGCTTTTATTTCATCTAAGCCGTTCTAGTTGAAATTCGTGACCTACTTTATCTCATGTTCTGTTGCCATAGTGCTTAGGTTAAATGTGTAACTAAAGAAAATTGATTTCCCGTGCAAATCTTAATTTTTATTGTGCCCTGAAGTGCTGTGTGGATGGTGGATGTGTGGTGAGTCTCACATTTAGAAGATTCCAGGGGGAGTTTTGAGAGTTAAAGTATTATGGCCTCTATTTGTGGATATTAAGATAATATATTTTCTGTAGATATGTATCATGTAAAAAAATAAGTGACTTTATGAATATCCTTAGGCATAAAAGAAATAGGATTTTCTGACTGCTTCAGAAACAGTCTCCGGTTTACATGGGTCAATCAGCATTTGCCAAAGAGGAAAACAGTATTTGTCTTGGAGATTATAAACCTCAAGCTCAAAGACAAATGCTTGTCCCTCAAATGTTTTAATGCTTTGTTTGATTTAAAAATCTATTCTACTGTAAAGTGAGCATTTAGAGTTCTCAGGACCTTATCTTTATTTAAAAAAATAATAATAAAAACCCAGCTGGCAAACATCTGGCAATGGCGGGGTATAGGTTTGGTGAGTGAGAGAAGAGGCCTGGCCAAGACTGTGGTGCCAACATGCCCCAGGATTCTCTATAAATGGGCACATTTCTTTCTGAATGGTGAGGCTTTTCTCATTACACCTGTCATATGGGAATTTCCTGAGTGTTGAGAGCAATAAAGTGTCTTTTGTTATGTTAACGACTTTGGGAAAGCTACTAGGTAAACCAGGAATGGGTGCTGCTAGCCAGGGGAACCAGTCCTGATTCGAGGGCTAGACCTCTCTCAGCCCCATTCCCCTGACCTCTGGGGAGGAGAGAGAGGCCAGAAGTTGAATCAATCACAAGTGGCCAATGATTTAATCAATCAAACCTCTGTAATGGAGCCTGCATGAAAATCCAAAAGGAGGGGTTTGAAAAGCTTCCAGGTTGGTGAACTATAACACTTCCACATGCCAGCCCCAAAGTCCATGGGGACTGAAACTCCTGTGTCCAGGACCTTGCCCTAGGTATCTCTTCACTGCTTTCATTTGTATCCTTTACTATCCTCTGTAATAAACTGGTAATCGAGTGAGTATACTGGTTTCCTGAGTTCTGTGAGCTGCTCTGGCAAATTAATCAAACCTGAGGAGGGAGTCATGAAAGCCTCCAATTTATAGCAGGTTTGGCATCTGAAGTGGGATCAGTCTCCTGGGGGACCTGACCCTATCTCCAGGTAGCTAGTGTCAGAACTGAGTTCAGGCTGTAAAACACCTTGATCAGTGTCAGAGGAGAACTGAGTTAATTGCTTGGTGGTGTAGAAAAACACACTGCAACAACCTGGACATCTTTTCCTGTATTGAATACATTCAAGTCTCCATAAATCTGGGAATTTATGGGGCAGATTAAACCCCAAACATGTTGTGTTTGGCTTACATAATTCACTTATTGCAGTTCTAAAAGAAAAAAAAAAACAAACTATTTCCTCCTACTCTCAATGCTTCTGACACCAACGTGTGGGTTTTCCTCTTTAAGCTACTGTCTAATTTTCAGTGGACACTAAGTGGGTGTCCCAGAGCTTCACTCAATTCTGACACTAACTGCTTGGAGTTAGCTTAGACCTCACGGGTTCAGGGCTCAGTTCCACAAGACTAAAGCCCACATCAGATGCTAATCCTGAATCCCAAATTGTCATTGGTGCTTCTGACCAACAGGCTAAAAGCAAGGGATCCCACAACCCCCTCCTTGGGTTTGGTAATTTGTGGGAATGGCTCCCAGAACTCAGGAAAGTGCTTTACTTAAGATTTCCTGTTTTATTATAAAGGATACAATTCTGGAACAGCCAAATGGAAAAGATGCATAAGGACAAAGTATTCAGGAAAAGGCACAGACCCACTGTGCTTTCTCTGGGCCCCCCACCTTCTCAGCAAAGGCTCTCTGAATCCCATTGTTAAGGGTTCTTATGGAGGCTCCCTTATGCAGGGATGACTGATTAAATCACTAGCAGTGGGTGATTCAGTTTCCAGCCCCTCTCTACTCTCTTCTCCCCAGAGGTGGTGGTGGAGTGGGATTAAAATTCCAAGTCTCTGGGGGCACCTGGGTGGCTTAGTGTGTTAAAGCCTCTGCCTTCAGCTCAGGTCATGACCCCAGGGTCCTGGGATATAGCCCTGCACCGGGGTCTCTGCTTGGTGGAGAGCCTGCTTCCTCCTCTCTCTCTGCCTGCCTCTCTGCCTACTTGTGATCTCTATCAAATAAATAAATAAAATCTTAAAAAAAAATAATAAAGCCTCTGCCTTCAGCTCAGGTCATGATCCCAGGGTCCTGGAATTGAGCCCCACGTGGGGCTCTCTGCTTAGTGTGGAGCCTGCTTCCTCTTCTCTCTCTCTCTGCCTGCCTCTCTGCCTACTTGTGATCGCTATCTGTCAAATAAATAAATAGAATCTTAAAAAAAAAAAAAAAGGTTCTAACCCTCTGTAATCTGGAGGTTGGTTCCTAGCCCAACAAGCCCCCATCCTTCAAGAGCCAGCTCATTAACACAAACTCAGGTGTGGTTGACAGGGGCTCATAAAAACAAAACAAAACACCCAGAGATTCTCCTCTCACTCCTATCACTTATGTAATTCCAAGGATTTTAGGAGTTCTGTGTGAGGAAGCTGGGCAGAGACCAAGTACATACTTCTTTATTATGTCACATTTTGCTTGTCTGGATGGTGTATGCATTTGATTTTGTTCCCTTTGCCTTAAACATTTTGGGGAAAAGGTGATAGATTGCTAAGTTAGGTTGAACACAATTACTCATTTTTTCATTTGTATGTAAAATATGTTTATATTTATTTCACTGTATTTCTAACTTGTTTTCATTTTTAAAGTGTTTTTGCTTCATTGCAGGTATTGTTCAGGCTTACAGAGGGAAATGAGCAAGGCCTGAGGCCCTTTGAGCATCTAATTTCCCTTTCTTTAATTTATGGCTGCAGGTGAATTATGGTTTATGGTTTCCACCTCTTAGTTGGCTCTGTTTCTGTAAACCTCTAACAACTGTGTTTCTTTCTGACGTCTTATTTTCACACTCTTTAAGACAGACTCCACTCTGAGAGCCCAGACTTGCTCACTGAGGTTTGCCTGTGGATTTGGTACAGGACCCTATCTGTGCAAGGTTGTTCCTGCCAGAGCTGCAATGTGACAGGACTCTGCATGGCAACTGGTCCACAAGAAACTACCCTCAGCTCTTTGCTCAATATGGGGCTTTGGGGGGCAAGCACTTAGATCTTGAGACTCTGCTGGTACAGAGGAGACCAGAACTCATGTGTACTTAAGAGTGCACATCCTAGAGTCGGATTGCCTGGGGTTCATAATGTGACTCCACCAATTACTGGTTGTGGGATCTTAGGTGAGCTACTTTTCTAATCTGTGCCTCCATTTCTTCATCTGAGAAATGGGGATAATAACACATATCTCATAGTGTTGCTGTAAGAATTAAATTAGATGATATATCAAGAGCCTAGCATAGAGCTGGATGTATAATAAAGACTCAGTAAACATTGATTATTATAATCGTAATTATGATTGTTATTTGGGTATTTCTAAGGCTCTAGCACAGTACCTTTCACATAGTAGCTTCTCAATAAATCTCAGCCAAATGAAGAGATGAACCAATGAATAAATCGCATACCAGTGCCTGAAATATGGAGTTTGGCTGAGTGGGACTCCCAGGTGGGACTTTAATATATTAAGCCTAGAAACTAACAGAATTGTTTAATCTCTTCTTTCAAAATTCAATTCCACAATGAGATTTCCATTTCAAATGGACTTTGTATAATGAAGAGCTTTTCTCTTCCCCTCCTACCCCAGAGTAGCCCATGATGATTCCTCTGTTTTTGTTTTTGTTTTTTTTAAGATTTTACGTATTTATTTGAGAAAGAGAGGAGGAGAACAAGCTGGAGGAGGGGGAGAGGGAGACGCAGGCTCCCTGCTAAGCAGGGAGCCCGCTCTGGGGACTCCAACCCAGGACCCTGGGATCATGACCTGAGCTGAAGGCTCAGGCCAACTTAGCCACCTAGGCGCCCTCATCTATTACTTTTCATAAGGTCCCTGTGAAAAGCTTATTTCTCTTTACTGGCTAAGCAATTTGCAGTGTCTGTCACAGGAAAGGTATACTAATTTTTAACTTGCTGGATTTTCCTCCACAAAGCCATCAGCAGTGGACAAAAGAAATTTGTTATCCTTGTCCCTGCCAGTAATAAATATTATTTCTTTAAATTCCATCTCCCACCCCTGTTTTTCCCCACTCTAAGTATGAAGTGATGGAAATCTTAAGCCTTAAATTCATAAATCACAATCAAGCTGGGATGGAATCAAGTCCATTTAGTTCCTTCATAGAGTTGAACTATATTGAAATGGCCAAAATATATTGCAGTCTTTGCCTAGAATCCATTGGATATCCTTCCTTCTGTTCTTTCAGCACACATTTTACTCTGCTTCTGTAATGTGCCATGGCCACATATGCCACATATGCCTAGATTTTGTCGTTCTTCAAAAGGAACTAGATTGCATTTGAGAAAACACTGTTCTCATACTTCTAGTGTGCTATCTTCATGTCTTCATTGTCACCATCACCAAAAAACCTTCTCTGTGGTTAACATCATTGGTTACACATTTCTTCATCTTATTCTTTATCTTACCCTATAAAAAATTTAAATGCCTACATTTTAGATTCTCTTCTGTTTATCTTTAGTTTTTATACTTGGTTTGCAAAGTGTATTAATTCTTGGCTACCTCCTTTTAATCATTTCAATTTTAATTTTTAAATCTATTTAATATTTCAAACTTTTATCTTTCCTGTTTTGTTTAAATACTTTTCTCAGGTATAATTCTTCTTAATTTCATCATTGTTTCTTATTTACCTTTAAATATCTCGATTTTTGTCCCTTTTGATCTTATAGTATTCTGATTTTATCTTTTTATATCCTTGGTTTATAAAGAGTAAATCTAGGTATAGAGACAGATCCAAAAGGTTTTGCTGATGAATTGGTCACAGATGGAGAGGGAAAGAAAGGCATTAGTGCTGACAAGTAGCATTTTAGTCTGAACTAATGGGTAAGAAAATGGTGTGATCTATGACGGTAGAAAAAACTGAGAGGAGAGTATGTTGGAAGAGAAAGTAAAAGAGTTTCTTCTCTCTCACTGCCATTGCATAATAAAAGAGCACTGTACCATTTTAAAAGGACATATTGCAGATGTTTTTAAATGAATACTTAAGTTTCTGAAAAAAAAATCACTGGATGTCTGTTTTGTTTTTTTTCTTCTCATTTTGCTGTTATTGATGAAGACTTCTTGCATTTATATTAAAGACACATATTTCAGGAAAACTTGTGCTATGGTAGACTAGACTATAGAGACTAGACTGAAAGTTGCAGACAGAAAACTCCATTAGAATGGAAACTGTGGAAGTCAATTGCAATATGGATGAAATTAAGATGAAAGATCTACTAATCTGTTGATAGGGAAGCTGAAGGTTGGAGAAGTTTGCCTGTTGCCAGTAATGTAGATGAAAGAAGTTTTTGCTATGAATGAAGCTGAGGTTTTGTTTTTTTTTTAAAGAAAATGTGATAATGCAATGAGTCAAAACTGGTATCGAGTTGTTTTAATAGGCATATTCAATTTTCTGAGCTTCAGAGAAAGCCTGTCTTCCCAACATGTTCTTTACTTAGTATTGTGCTTTATTTAGCACGGCTGTGGAGTCCACATTACTCCAAAGATTGAGTTGAAATAAAGTAACTGTGTTTTGTAAATGTATTCGACTCATGTTGAATATTCATCAATGAGACCAACTGCTCTTCAAAAGGCCAAAGCGCTTTCTTTTTCGTGAAAAGGTAGACTGTTATTTTGTTGAAAAATAGTCAACACCCCGGAGACTAGCACTGCTGGGCTCTCGCTCTCAGGGTCTTCACCCGCAAAACGTGAACAACGAGGTGCATGTCAAAGGATTTCGAGGAGATTTAAAAAGAGATAATGGATACGTAAAGGAGAAAGGACTTTACACGTCTTTGTTTAGCTATGTCTTTTTTCTTCACTTCCTCCTCCAGTGGCCCAGTGCTGGGTACACGCAGAAGGTACGAACGGTACTCTTGTTCAACGACCGACTGAATGACTCGAGGCCAGAACAGTGTCCTACTTTGGAATTCCAACGAAACGGAAAGCGTAACGGCCCCAGTAAAATGGAATGTCAAGTAAGTTTTCTTAAGTATCTACGGAACTACAAATCCCCGACTAGCCACGGGGCTGGCCAGGAACCCGGAAGTCTGGCCGGCTTGCCGAATCACACCGGGAGACGTCCACGGCGCGGGCCAATCCTGGACAAGCTTGCGCCCGCGCCGCGCCGAGTCCCGCCTCCGCGTGTAGCGCTGACGAGCCGTTAGTGGATGCGGCGGCCGTGGAGGCGGGGCCAGTGGCGTTTACCCAGCACCGCCCTCGAGGCTCGAAGCTCAGGTCTACCATGGCTCCCAAAGGCGGCTCCAAGCAGCAGTCCGAGGAGGATTTGCTTCTGCAGGATTTCAGCCGCAACCTCTCGGCCAAGTCCTCCGCTCTCTTCTTCGGGAATGCCTTCATCGTGTCCGCCATCCCCATCTGTGAGCGCCGGGAGCAGGCGGGCCGCGGAGGCCGCCGGCGGGCCGGGCTGGGCGGGGACGTGGCAGGGCCCGGCCGACTGGCGGGAGTTCGCGCCGGGGGCTATGGCCGGCGGCTGCCCCTAGCTCGTCCTGAGCACGGGGATAGCACGTAGCTTCTGTGGGCCTTAGTATACTCGACGGGGAGAGTGGTGGGAGGCATCACAGGAAAGTCACTTGTGGCCCCGCTCCCAGAGATTGTGATTTACTAGTTTGGGGATGGCGGCTCCTGTTGTACAAACCATCTAGTTAAGATTTTGTCCTGACATTCATGCATATGTAATCTTCTGGTTTTTTTTTTTTTTACTCACAACTGTTTGTCGTTACGAGCTTTAAAACTTTATCGTTTACTTATTTTGGGAAAAACTAAAGAGGTCAGAGTCAAATTCCCATTAACCCTCGAATTGAATAAAAGTGTAGCTTTAGGTGAAGCACTGCACACTGCTGAACATCGTTTTCCTAATTTGGTGAGAGAGGTTGCACCAGTGCCGGGAGCCGGCGCTCTAATTTGTTTAAACTTTATGATGCTGTTAGGACAATTAGAATTCTCACTTAGATGGAGGGATTTTGCAGACTTAGGCAAAGGTGGTTTTTATAGCTCAGGTTTCCTGAATTTGAATCTCCTGCTTCATACTTTTGCACGTTTGTTGGGTAGTTAAGTCATGATTCATTTTCCTTTGGCCTTCTAAAACCTCACTGGCCGCACAGCACAGAGTACTGCCTGGATTTCAGAGAGCCACGTCAGCGTGTAAACTATGGCTTGGGACTGCACGTGGAGTCTTGGAGCAGCTTGTGGTTAGCCTAATAGTGCCCTGATGAATAAAACCTGAAGTCTGAATTGATTTTTTTTTTTTTTTAAATCCAGATTCTATTTTCATTTTAGAAGAAGCAGAAATCTCGTCTGGACTAGTAATGGATTCCATTCTGTTTTTCAAGTTTTCTGAGCTGGGGAAGTTTGAGACCCTAACTTTATCAGTTCTGAAGATCTTAGATTGTGTTAGATTTCCTAACCTGGACTGTATTTTATAGACTTAGCTATAATTAATTGGTCAGGCCTTTGTAACTGTGCGGTAATGTTTTCCTTTTTGTATTCTCCCCCCCCCCTTCTATTTTAAATCAGGGTTATATTGGCGAATATGGCATATGGATCTTATTCAGTCTGCTGTTCTCTATAGTGTGATGACCCTAGTAAGCACTTATTTGGTAGCCTTTGCATACAAAAATGTGAAATTTGTTCTCAAACACAAGTAAGTATATTTGTGAAGTGAAAGTATGTTTTACATGTTGCACTTTTATATAGAAGGATGCCTTAAAGGCCATTTGTCTTGTTTTCAATAAATATCAATTTGAACTGTATATGTATATAGGCATATTAATGCTATAAGGAATTATTAACTAAGCGAAGCAGAGACTGCTTCTGACACTTACAGAAGTAGGTTTTGAGAGGGAAATTAGAACAGTTGAGCACTAGCCTTAATCATGGGGTTTATCAGAAAAACAAAGCACCAAGCAAATTAACATTGCTGAAGTGAAATGAAATTCTTTCTGAAAAGAACAGTTCTGATTCTCCATGTACTATTTTTGGACATGAAAGAAGTGGTCTTTTTTTTTTTTTTTTTAACTCTGACATAATTTTAATGCTTATTACATTTTTTCTTACAAGTATGTAAAAATGTAAAAGATTATCATATTTCCTCTAATTTAAGATCACACGTTATATAAATCCTTTCTAAGTTTGTTCTTTCTATGTTAGACTCTTTGTGGTGACAAGGAATAGAAACATGTTGAGATGAGGGGCACAATACCGGCATAGACTGGCTCTTTTTTCCCCTGATCAGGTCATGATCTCAGGATCCTGAGCTCAAGCCCCGTGTCAGGCTCCATGCTCAGCGAGCATCTGCTTGAATATTCTCTCCCTCTTCCCCTTCCCTGCCCCTTTGCCCCTGTCCCCTCCCCCCTCAGCACTCTCTCTCCCAAATATATAGATCTTAAAAAAAAAAAACAAAAACCATGAACATGTTGAGATGATCTCAGTTAAAGGGATTTATTGTATGAAGACCAGAAATGGCCTCAGTGGCTGAAAGTGGCTTCAGCATTTTCTCTGCTGTTGTCTTGGATCCATAGGAGCTCAGGTTTGTGGGACTGCCTTTCTGCTAGACCAGCAGAGTGCTCACCTTTATCATCTTTTCTGCTTGGCGGCGCTCTTTACCAACTGACATTCCCGTTTCAGCTGTCTTGGACTCTGCTGTTCTGGGCTTTCTTGTGAGGTGTGGTCATCTGTGGATAGTGAAGCCCTCAGATAGTGAGGCACCTCGTATGACCCATCCTTTGTGATATCCTTGGAACTCACTTCCTTTGAGACTTCCTGGTTTTTGACTTGTTCTGCATATTAATTTTCATTAACCTTTTTGGAATTAAAATTTTTTTTTAAATCTCCTCGTTTCTGCTCTGGGCTTCTGGAGGGCCACTGCCATGTCTTTTGACCCTTAAGACGGTTAACGCTACATTTAGTTGAGTAAAATTTCAGTTACTACTGACTTTATTTAATAGGTTCTGTCAAAGTGGAATTGTTTTTTTAATCATAGTTTTGATTCAATATTCAATACTGCCACTCATATCGAAACTCCTACAGTTTTACAAGATGTGTTAAAACTTAAAGCCCCGGGAAGATGCAGAGTAAAGGGAAGGTGGCTTATGTGTTGACAGTCTGGATTCCATTCCCAGCTCTGCCTTTCTTAAATGTATAGCCTTGGGCACACATTTCATCTTTTTAGATGTCCCATTCCTGAGCTGTGCAATCGGGATACTAATGGGACTGCACAGATGGCGAGGATTAAATAAGATAATACGGGTGACATGTCAAGCATAGTGCCAGCACATAATGTTTATGTGCAGTGTCAGAGAAATTGGGGATGACAGAGCCCGTAGGAATTTTTTTTAAGGTTGCACGACTTTAAAAAAATGTTCGCAAAGATGTTTTGCTTTAAGAAATTAAATAGATGGTATTTTTCTTTTTTATTCTGGAACGGTTCTGAAATATGTTAAAAAAATAATAGTAGGGGGCTCCTGGGAGGCTCAGTGGGTTAAGTCTCTGCCTTCAGCTCAGGTCATGATCTCAGGGTCCTGGGATAGAGCCCCGCATTGAACTCTCTGCTCAGCAAGGAGCCTGCTTCCCCTTCTCTCTCTGCCTGCCTCTCTGCCTACTTGTGATCTCTGTCAAATAAATAAATACAAACTTAAAAAAAATAATAGTAGAAGAAAAACAGTTGATTTCGTGGGTTATCTCATTTGGCTGAGTGCTGGACCACCAGAATGACCTTTGTCTTGTTTTAGAGCATTCAGCATTAAGACTTACTAAGAACCCTAACACAGAGCGGGGACTTCTTGAGTTGTAATAAACCTGACAGGTTGTTATGAGTCTGTTAGGTGAAGACAATTGTAGAACAAAAGAGAAATTAACTAGTTAATCTGGTTTGGTCTCTTCAGGAAAATTTGTCCTGTGAACACATGATTGTTTGTCTTAAAGATACTTAGAGATAGCTAGCTCCTTTGAAAATAGTTATTCCTGTGTCCTACTATCCTGATGGGCTGTGTGTGTGTGTGTTTCCCTCTGTAAAGCTCAGAAGTGTTTCTGCTGTGAACCACATTCATTTCTTATCAGCTGGCCTTTTTTTTAAGTTTTTTTAAAAAATTATTTATTTATTTGACAGAGATCACAAGTAGGCAGAGAGAGAGAGAGAAGCAGGCTTCCCGCTGAGCAGAGAGCCCGATGTGGGGCTGGATCCCAGAACCCTGAGACCATGACCTGAGCCGAAGGTAGAGGCTTAACCCACTGAGCCACCCAGGTGCCCCTCAGCTGGCCTTTCTTAGAAAAAAGTGATCTTATGCTAAGTTCAAGAAACCTTTATTGAGTTCCTGGTCTGTTAGAGAGGTTCAGAAATAAGAGTTTCTGCCCTTAAGAACAGAACTTTCACATAATAAAATGAATCAGGTGAAGTTGGATCTTTGGGAATTTGTTTTTTAATTTATCCCAGAAGCTCTTGTAATTAAAGAAAGGTTGAAAACTATTGACTTGAATGATCTTGGGCCTTCTTTTCAGGAATCCACCCTGAATTGTCCACACCTTTCCTTGGTACACTGGCCAGAACTAAATATAGCAGAGTAATGAGGGATTAATTAATTGAACACAGAGTGAACAGATTTCCACGTTCCACATTTTGTTGCCTTTAATATATCTCAGTATTGTGTTGAACATTTTCATAGTGGGACTGTGTAGGTAATTGTTAGATTTTGCTTGTATCAGTTATTTTTCTTTTATAATTATGGCTAATCAGTTTCTCCTATATTATGAAAAATACACCATGTTGAATTTAAATGTCTTGAACTTTGGGAGGCTTTTTATATTTTGTCATAGGTTAAATTTTATCCTCTCTTTCACCAGCAATCTCATCTGATAAAATTCACCTTACAGATTTTTCTGATGGGGGAAAAAAAAAATTTTTTTTTTTTTTGGACTGGTCACTGAAGATTTTGATCTGGTATCTTGAATAATACTTTTTGTTTTTCTGGCTGATTCCATATTATCTTTTGGTACAACTAGTGGTTCATTTAGTTAAAAGTGGTATGATTGATCCCTGACCTTGTATTTATTTTTAGTGAAATTGTTCTCTGAATAGAAGTTAAAAGTATTATTTTAATATGTTAGAGCTGTTAGTTCTCTTTTTTATTTTTATTTTTTATGATTCTGCTTTGTAATTTTTTAAACATTTTATTTAAATTCAGTTAATTGGCATTATATGCCAATTAACTGAATTTAAATATAATTTAAAAAATAATAAAATAATTATATATATTATATAATATATAATGCCAGTTAACTGAATTTAAAGGTACAGGCCTTTGATTCATCAGTATTTTATAATACCCAGTGCTCATAACATCACATGCCCTCCATAATGTCTATCACCCAATTACCCTGTCACTCCACCCCACTCCCCTCCAGCAACCCTCAGTTTGTTTCGTATGATTAAGAGTGTTAGGGTTTGTCTTCCTCTCTGGTTTCATCTTGTTTTATTTTTTCCTCTCTTCCCCTATGATCCTCTGTTTTGTTTCTTAAATTCCACATAATCAGTGAGATCATATGAAATTTGTCTTTCTCTGATTGACTTATTTCGCTCAACATAATACCCTCTAGTTTCACCCACATCATTGCAAATGGCAAGATTTCATTGTTTTGATAGCTCCGTAATATTCCATTGTATGTGTATATACCACACTTTCTTTATCCATTCATCTGTCATTGGACATCTGGGCTCTTTCCATAGTTTGGCTATTGTGGACATTGCTTCTATAAACATTGGTGTGCAGGTGTCCCTTTGTATCACTACATTTGTATCTTTGGGGTAAATACCCAGTAGTGCAATTCCTGGGTCGTAGAATAGCTCTATTTCAACTTTTTGAGGAAGCTCTGTACTGTTTTCCAGAGTGGCTGCACCTACTTGCATTCCCACTGACAGTGTAGGAGGGTTCCCCTTTCTCTGCATCCTTGCCAACAATTACTCTTTCTTAAATAAATATTTATTTCCCAGAGAGAGAGCATGACTGCGCATGTGCTCAAGCAGGGGGAGCAGCAGGTAGAGGGAGAAGCAGTCTCCCCACTGAGGAAGGAGCCCCATGAAGGACTTGATCCCAGGACCCTGGGATCATAACCTGAGCCAAAGGCAGACACTTCACATGATGAGCCACCCATGTGTCCCTCCCCTTTTGTTTTTTTAAGCCTAGTTTACTTATATTTACTGGCATTGAGATCATGTATCATTTGTCAATGCCTTATCAAATTTATTTGTTGAACAAATAAATAGGCTAAAACAAAATGGAGTTACAATGATTTATAACTAAATCGTGCTAAAAGCATTTGACTTCTTTACATATTAAATACCTAAACTTTGGAAAATTATCCCTTTTAAGCAGAAATCAAAACCGATAACTAATAATTTCCATCTTAGAAGTTTTTGAACCTTCTTTTGGCTCTTACAGTATAATAAACTTGGAATTTTTGTCAAAATTATTTCTTGAAATGTAAAGTATCCTATAGTTGCCAATACAAAATATTAATTAGTACAGAGTGTTTGATAGGGTGATGTTCATTCCTGGAGCATGTGGAAACTTTTTTTCTTTTATTCTTTTTACCCCAGAGTAGCACAGAAGAGGGAGGATGCTGTTTCCAAAGAAGTGACTCGAAAACTTTCCGAAGCTGATAACAGAAAGATGTCTCGAAAGGAAAAAGATGAAAGGTTGGACTTCTGAATTGTTGGAGACAATCCAAAAAGGGGATACTTTGAGAAAATTAAGTTTTTGGTTGTTGCCCAGATAATGTGGATGCTGGAATTGCCTGAGGTTAAACGGAGAAGACGTAGTAATGGGAATAACAGTCACACTATTTTGAGTTTTTACCACCACCAGATGCTTTTGTGTTATACACAGTTCATTTATTTGTTTCTTTAAAGAGCTCTAGGAGGTAGGGCTGTTACTTGCATTTTACATCTGAAGAAGCTGAGGTACAAAAAGCCTGGGTAACTTGCCCAGGGGCGTAGATTCCCATGTGGAGGTCAATCCACTGTAAGAACGAGGGCAGTATGGCTTGGAGAACTTATCCTAACCTCTCTCCTGGAGTTTCAGAGCCTGCGGAGCTTTATCCAGTGCTGGCCCTGCCACTTGGTAGCTATGTGACCTTGAGCATATCACCTCCCCCCTCTGGGTCTAAAGAGTTTACATTGCATTTTGTTAGCATTTTTAGGTGGTGGTATTTCCATTCCTGAGTTTCCCTAGGGACAGCCAGTTCTTGGTTATCTTCGTTGGTTGGGAAAGAGAAAACAGCTTGGTTTCTCTCTGTTGCCCAAATCTGTGCCACATTTGTTAGCCCTTACCCCTCCGTTTTTCCTGCCAACTATTAGAAGGCTTAATAGTCTAATATCTGAATAACAGAAGTCTCTGAATAATTGAATAAACTTGTGCGTAAGAGTTGTTATGTAGGTTTAATACAGTCACGGGATGAGGTTTCCATAGATCTTAAGTTTTAGTATCTACAAAGTGCTTTGTGAAATGGAATTTTTAACCCACTTTGCCTCGGAAAAACTTTGTGGAGACTTGCCATATTAAAGCGCATGTGAAATAAAGAAGTCCAATTTTGGAAGAGCAGAAACCTTTAAAAGTAAGAAAAGCTGGGTGAACAAGAATCTCTGAGTTAGTTACAGCAGTTAAGCATTGAACTTAGCTCTGAGCTTCCAAGTGTGGGGGGGTGGGCATCTGAGGGCATACACTTTCATTGTCTGATGAGAAGCAGCATGTAAGTCCTTCGGAAAAGAAACTTTCCTGGCACCGAGTCTTGGAAGGACTTTATCAAGTGGATCCTTATTTAAGGGACACTGAGTAACTTAATGGACAGTTTCTTCTAGTGGTTTTGAAAGGCACTATAAAACATTCTAGGAATGATTCTCCTATGGATCCTTTATAAAAACTAAAGGATACAATATATTTTTTAAGATTTTTTTTTTTTTTTTAAAGTAATGTCTACACCTAATGTGGGGCTCAAACTCATGACCCAGAGACCATAAGTTGCATGCTGTACCGACTTAGTCAGCCAGGTCCTTTCTGAAGGGCAGTATTAAAATAGTGACAGTGAAGGCCTTTTTGCAGGGACAGCTTTTCATGAGATCTGTCTGCGCAGCTTCCTGATTATAAATTTTTGCATGATGATAGAGGTAGGGAATCTAAGACACTTCTAAAAGATCTTTTTACTAAATGATAGTATTTATTAGGAAAGTGGTTCTTAAATTGAAGTGTGCATCACAGCTACCCAATTTCAAAATGCTTGTTACAGCTCTATAGGTTTTAGGTGATGAATTATAGCAGAGATGGCAGGTGGGTCTCCTCTGCCCACTGCAGACTTGCCTGATTTGGTCTGGCACTTGTTCTTGATCCTGGGATATGTCTCAGAATTTTTCTCAGCATGGTATTCAGGTAGTCACTACTACTAGATCAAAGTTGGAATTAGAAATGAAATATCTTTGCTATTGGCTGGATCAGTATTTCAAAGAGAATGAAGTGTAGGTTCTGTGGATACATAAAATGCAGAGTGTCAGAAGGTTATAAAATTTCTGTTCTTATCATCAGAAGTTTGTGCTGTTACTATTTCACAAAAACCACACCAGATAAAGTTATCCAGGTGTTTATTCATGATTGACTGATAACTGGGACCAGGACTCCCATTAAGACATAGTATTTTTCTCCCTCAAAAGTAAGTTGCCTCAAGAGATTTAAGAGAAGGCTTGTCAACACCTCTTTGCCCAGATATGTATGTCTCAAAGCTCTCACCTATAGTCATTTGGCTTATGTACCCATTGCCACTTTGAAACTGTTTTGCCCTCCATTCAAGGTTGGACATTAGCTGAGGAGAATTAGAGATTCATTAATATTTATCCCAGGGTGTGTGTGTTATTTCTTCTTGACTTACCATTGGTCTCTCATTTAGCGTTAGGTGATTATAACAGTTCTTAGGTTTGGTCTCAGTCTTTCTCTTGTAGGAAGTGCTCCTTAGAAAAATGACTCCTTGGGAGTGCTCTCCCAAACTAGATTCCTTACCAGTGAAGCTTTGGCAGAACTATTGCTGATGAGGACATTTGTGTGTGTGTGTGGGGCGGGGGGGTGGTCTCATTTTTTTTTCTAAATGAAGCAGGATATGAGTGGGCTAGAGAAGTTCTGAAACCTGTCCAAGGCAGTCCTGTGTGTGCACTGATGTAACACCTGGTCATATTGGGAGCTGGGGTAACCTAAAGGAGTGAGCCACTTTTTGCATCAGAAGTGTTTTGAAGATGGTTCTGAATCAGGGCATGGCAAGGAGTTAGGGAGGAGTGCTCGTGTGGAGGTGGGATAATTCTAGGTAGCCGTAGTGGAGGCATGCTAATAGCTTATTTAAGGAACCTGTCTTTCTTTTGTCTTGTACCAAAATCTTAAAAACAGGGGCACTTGTCAGTGTTCTCTAGCATTAAACCATGTTGGGTCTGTGCATCTTTCGGAGATGGTGGTTTCTTCCATCAGCGTTAAGCTGATACAATGTATTTCCTTCACTTCCAAGTCCCATATGTTTTCTAAATTTACATTTAAACTTCTCTGAAATCAGAAGCTGTTTTGTAGTTGATGGCTGCATTTAATATAGTATCCTTTACTTCTCCCAAACCTAACAGTAAACAGAAGTTTTATTAAGTTGATGGTATCCATAGAGTCAAGGAACTGCGGCATTTATATTAGAGACCACTGACTTCTTGTGATGAAGTTCACTTCATTTATCTCCTTTACAGTAGGGCTTGTTGACTTTGGACTAAAACATGTGAATAAAATGCAGCAGTTGCCGATCACATTAGCCATAGTGCTGTCCTTAGGGTTGGTGGAGGGAATCATCTAGCCCCAGAGTAGTGGATCTTTGGGAGACAAAACATCAGTGCTGATGGCTTTTTCAACCTTTTGATAATCGCAGTAAAGTACTTCACCTTTCGACCAAATACATTCAAACATGCACACATGCAAATGTTTCACAAAACAATAATTATGGTGGTGATACACTCGATAATTATGTGGGTGACACACTTGCTATTTTTTTTTAAGATTTTATTTATTTACTTGAGAGAGCACAAGCAGGGAGAGAGGCAGAGGGAGAAGCAGGCTCCCTGCTGAGCAGGGAGCCTGATGTGGGACTCGATCCTAGGACCCTGGGATCGCTGCCTGAGCCGAACACAGGCAGATGTTTAATTGACCGAGCCACCAGGCGTCCTTGATACTTTTCTATTTAAAAAAATGCTGGTCTCTTGGGGCTCCTGGGTGGCTCAGTTGGTTAAGCATCTGCCTTCAGCTCAGGTCATGATCCCAGAGTCCTGGGATCGAGCCCCAAGTCTGGCTCCCTGCTTCGTGGGGAATCTGCTTCTCCCTGTAACCTTCCCCCTTCTCCTGCATGTGCGTGCGCGCACACGCCCTCTCTCTCAAATAAATACATAAAACCTTAAAACAAAACAAAACTGGTCTCGTTCCACTCAGTTACTTTCCCTGAGTGTTGAATCCACCCAAATGATTTCATGTCCCACTAATAGGTCACAACCTACTCTTAAAACTGCTTTACAAAGTTAATTAATCAAATGGAATAAAGGCTACCTTATTCACAGGTACCCTGTAACTTCCTGCTGCCCATGTGAAGAGGTAAAAGAAAAGGTTGAGAAGGTTTTAGTCAATTAATAAGACAATGAGTAAAATGGGTTAAATAAAGAGTAAATGGGTTTTACAAAAGTTTAAAAATCCTCTTTATTTATGTTGAAGCACATTCTTTGTTTGAATCCTGTAAAGGTGGCTAAAGACTAGTCTGCTTCTGTGAGCCACGTCTAGTTTTTGGTCCTTAGGATTTTCTTCGGGTATAATAATTGAAGGCTGAAATCTGGAGGCTGTTAAGAGTCTCAAGCCAGCAGACAGCCAGGAAAGCTTCATCTGGCTACTGATCATGGAGTTTGTTTTAGGTGAGGACCTAGAGAACTTCTCATGTCTCTTTAGGCTGCTGATGAAACCAAGCCAGTTGGAATTAATCTGTCCCTTCCTCCAAAGCCCTGACTGCCTGGGAAGAAAGGTAATAGACTGAGCAGCTATTTTTATCAATTGAGTAAAATATCTTTTTCAGCAGGAAAAAAAGGGCACAATGCTGATTAAATTTAATATTAAAAACACATTGTGTCCAGAATATGCAAGGAAGAACTTACATTATAGTGAACTAGAGCCATGTCGTATTTAAAATATTTTAATACATATTTATAAACTTTATTGGTTTGTCTGTCTACAGAATCTTGTGGAAGAAGAACGAAGTTGCTGATTATGAAGCTACAACATTTTCCATCTTCTATAACAACACCCTCTTCCTGGTCTTGGTCATTGTTGCTTCCTTCTTTATACTGAAGAACTTCAACCCTACAGTGTATCCTTTTAAAGGTTTATTAGCATTTTTGAAGTCTGGAAGCAGTAGTTTGTTTTGGTTTTAATTTATCCCAACTATTTTACTATGAAGAAAAACTGCCCAGGCAATCAGTCCACTGAATAGCACTGTGACCTTAGGCAAGTTTCTGGACATTTAAAATAAGGGCTTTGGGTTTGATTTAAAGTTCTTTGAAGTTTATAAATTATAACTTCATGATAAATAAGTATTACAAAGCAGTCGTACATCTATGGTCATGTATATCCTCCTATTTTATATATTTAATTTAAAAAATTTATTTATTTATTTGACAAAGATCACAAGTAGTCAGAGTGGCAGGCAGAGAGAGAGAGGAAGGGAAGCAGGCTCCCTGGAGAGCAGAAAGCCCCATATGGGGCTCGATCCCAGGACCCTGGGATCATGACCTGAGCCGAAGGCAGAGGCTTTAACCCACTGAGCCACCCAGGTGCCCCTATCCTCCTATTTAAAAATAAATTCTGAGGATCAAAAGCAACTTGCCTCCTTTGGTAGTTCCTGCCATAAGCCCATGTGTCTGCTGACATTTTGGGGCTTTGTAATTGGGTGGATAGCCAGTGTAGTTAAACAGGCATATTTCATAATATCTTAACAGTGTTTCAAGCTGCTCTTAAATTGAGCTTTGGGGCAAAAGTCTTCTCTTTTTTAGGTAATTTATTAAAAGTGTTTGTTAGGGATGTGCAGCCAGACTTTTAACAGGTGGAGATTTTATGTAATAAGATAGACTTCTCTAGCTTGTATCTTTTGAGAATACTAGAATGGTTTGTCATAAACAGTGCCATTCTGAGACTGAGAGTAGCTGTGAACTTTGAGAGCCTCCTTGCTTTTATAGGGCAACTATAGCCAAAACACTGATGGACAGAGGAGACTTTTTGCTCTTGGCCAGAGGCAGGGAAGCTACATTTCATCTTCCTGTTCCTAGTCTTGATTAGTTCTTCTCCTTTAGGTTAAATGGAATTCAGATGTCTTCTTTTGTGATCATGTGTTCTAGGTTTCTGTCTCAAGTGTTTTCTTTTTAAAACTGGAACACATTTCCTGTGAATGTTCTTCATTCTTTATAGCCTTCTGTCTTGTAAATTGCATTTGCAGACAATGGGACTGCACATCATTATCGTTTTACAGTGTCAGACGGGAAGCAGCGCGTTCCAAAGAGATGGGCTCTTTTTATTTTGTTGGAGAACTACTTTTGCGCTTTTAATCTTTCCTTAACGTTAAATTTTTACAGGAATTATATTTTGTCCATAAGCGCTTCATCAGGCCTCATCGCCCTCCTGTCTACTGGCTCCAAGTAGACCGTCCTGGCTTTGCCCCCTGGCTGTGTATCTACGGGTGGCCTGTGGTATATGGCAACGTAGCAGGGTGGTCAGGGTGAGAGACGCAGATGTTTTTATAGTCTGCAGTTGGAGGGTTTGAAAAGCCCAACAAAATGTAATTCAGTATTTGTTTATTGGCTCTTTTTTTGACAGACTGTTGAAATTAAATGAATTGAAAGGGAAACTCAGAGTGCCAGGACATTTATTAAAAGGTAAAAAAAAAAAAAAAAAAAGTGTCTCTTGCAATGTGCTGTAATCACAAGAGGAGAAAATAACTTGTTTCCTTGATCTGTCACAGGTCACAGTAACCTGGACTGAGCTCTGGACTGAGCTGTTATTATTTATAATAGTAGCAAGAAGTTAATAAGTGGTTCCTTGTGTTCTAACCACAATATCACAACTTTTTTTGAACTGTAAATATCAGAATGAAGAATCCTTTCCTCCTGGGGAATTGAACAGAAGCCTCATGTTTACAAGTCTCTGAATTTGTGATTTGAAATAACTCAAAAACAAGGTGTCCCCAATTAGGGGCAGAGAAACTTGTGGAAAAGGCTTTTTTTTATTGTTTGGGGTTTTTTGTTTCTTTGTTTTTTAACAGAAGAAAGGCGGCCAGGGTCATAACCTAAAAATAGTGGCCAGACATCTGAGAGTTGTCCTGTGGGGTTAAAGCACATACCGTTCAGCTGTATAGCCCTGGCTTGGGTGGCCAGGAAGGTCAGCCCAACCCTACCATGTTGGTTTGACCTGTTTGAGAGACTGGAACCACTGTTTTCCTTGACTAGAGGAATGTCCAGTAGAGAAACTCCTTCCTGAATACTGATGTGTAAAAGATCAAAGTAATATATACGATCTTAGTTCCAGAATTCTAAGAACTTTCTGAGAAACTACAGTGGTTTGGGTGCATGTGCAGTATTTAGTGCAGCCTTTTTCTGTCAGGACTTTAATAAATTTGACCCTTTTTAAAAAGATTTTATTTGTTCAAGCACGACTGAGTGGGGCAGAGTAAGAGAGAATCTGACAGAGACTTGGCTTTGTGGAACCTGACCTGGGGCCTGAGATCATGACCTGTGCTGAAGGCAGATGCTTAAGCTGCTGAGTGACCCAGGTGCCCCAAATTTGACCCACAGGTTCCCATTGATTGTGAACAAAATTTCTTTATATTGACCTCTTCAGCCCGTAGGGTTCAGCCAAGAACATTCTCTTGCATTTCTTAATGTGTGCAGAGATAATTATTTTCTGGTGCATGCCATGATTTGAAAATGTTTGGGAAGCTTTTTAGCTTGTATTATTTAAAGGATTATGGAATAATAGGTGATAGAGGCTCATATTTCTATTTTAGCTTTTGACCACATCCAATAATTTCCTACAAACAGTACTTCAAAAGAAATAGTCTATTCATAATTCCTAATCTTAACTTTAATCTTTAGTTTCCACTTCTAAATCTAAGGTGAATGTTTAAATAATATTTGCTGTTTTGTTTATAACTTTATAGGAAGGTGTTCATCAGGAGTTTATCTTCTGCGCTGTTGGGTGTTTTGGATAGGGATGTCCAAGAACTTGGAGATTGGGGCAAGAGCACATTTGCATAGTGGTTTAGTATCTTCAATTCAGGATTGTATTTACTCATTGTTTCTAGGAGTTTGCAATTTACTTTTCTTTGGTGCATTATTATCCATGTGCCATCATTGGATAATAATCGAATGAATGAGGAAGTCACGAGTCACTGCAAAACATAAGAGACTTACTTTCCTTACTGTGGTAACTTTTTTTTGTAGATAAATAACTGGTCAGTAGTTTGGTGGCATGGAGTTGTGTACCAAATGCATTTGCTTATTTGACAGACCATCAGGATCTACTATTTGTTACCAGAACTGGGCCAAGTGTTGTTTGGTTTTTTAATTGCTGGTTTAAAAAAAAAATTGCCACTAGATGGCAGTGCCTGTGTTGGGGGGGGCAGCATTGCCACCATTCTTAACAATTCATGTAGCTGAGATGGAGTGGTGAAAATGGAGCATCAGCTTAGTACTCTTAATAGAATATCTCTTGAATTCATAAACTAAACAGTTTGAAGAAAAGCAAGCAAAATTTGATTTTGGTCTTGAATTTTACCTAGAGCACTCTTTGGTTCTGATAATGGTTCTGACTCTATACTGTTGAATTTATGTGCTTAAGTTTGTAAGGCATATACTAATATTTACAGTTTTCATTCAGGATTTACTGTACATAGAACTTTTCCCCCAGAACTCACCCCATCATCGAAAATGGCTATGTGGCATATAAAATTATGATATGCTGCATATGTTGAGTTAGTAAAAACCTGTTGCAGAATTTATATCTTAAAACCCCATATCCAACACCAGTAAAATAAGAAGGGGATTAAAAGTGATTAAATGCCCCCCCATACTCTTTGTGGTAATTAGGGGCTTAAACTGCTACGTCGTTTCACATTTTTCTGTTTTTAGTTTCTCATTTATAACTTCATGAAAATCTTAGACTGAAATTATCCTTAGCCAGTAAAAATCTGTTGGTTGTCCTGTTTGGCAGATTATTCTAACTTGGAGAGAATAACTTACAACAAGGTTTAAAGTTCACTGAAATATGGAGGTTGGATTCATACTCAAAAATTCTTGTGAAGGGTCTTATTAAATATGACTAAACTTTGCTTTTTAAAATTTATATTTTTCCTAGATGTCTTTGAGAGCCATGTGAATAAGTACGTCATCTTTATTACATTATTTGACATTACCCTTAAATTTCCCACGCACGTAAATACGCATTTTTGTAGTTACTGATGAGATGTCTGTCCAGCAGTGATGGGAATAATACGGTTCTATGACAGAGCATGTCAGGCCTCTTTGCCAATATGTGCCGGCTGTGCTGTCCTGCCCACCCGATTTCTGGGTTTCTGGTATGTGTGCCAGTCACTTCTGTTTCTGGAGACATAGAGGATACGTAGACATAGCACTCATCTACAGATCCATTTGTTTGGGCTCTAGGGGATTTGATCCCCCCTCTTTGGACGCCCAGGTAGGGAAATGAATTGAAGATTAGGAGGGGTATTTTAGTGGTTGGTTTAGATTTTCAGGGATGTGGTTAGAGACGCATCTTCTCATTGACTTTCATGAGTTTTCATGGCCTGTCTTCTCTGACCTTTGTTTCTTAACTGATTCTGAATTTGGATTCTTACCCAAGAATTTTTAACTTAAAAATTTACCTACAGAATTCATAAAATTTGTTCTTAAAAAAAGCACCGGACTGGAACACTGGATACTTGGGTTTTAGGCCTGGTTTCCTTATTTGCCAAGGAGTGGTGCCTGGCTAAGGTGAAGCTGTGACATCTGATGACAGATGGTACGCTGTTGATGGAGTGAGTTCTTAACGTGGGAAGCCAGCACACAAGCGTCTAGTTTGCATTTTCACTGGCTGAGATTTCAGTATGTGGAATACTGCTAACCCGGGTTACCCTTCAGAATGGTATGCTCTCTGCTACGAAATTCTTTCCAGAAAAGAATATGGGAGTATGTGGAAATATTTCTTAAGGGTATAACTGACATTTCTAATTTAGTGTGTTTACCATGGCAGAAGATTTGTCTATTAAAAAAACTAGTTGTTCCCATGGGTAAGCAGTAATGTTTGTCATTTGCTTTTAATTGGCAGGTATTTTTAAATGAGTTTGAGAAGCTTGAGTCTTAGTGTAGTGTATTTCTAAAATCCAATGAGAGGTATCTTTAGCAGTTAATCATTTTCTTCTTTAATAAGAGAAGAAAGTTTGGATTGTTACTGAAATCTTTTGTTACTGCTCTTTCTGTTGGGTATCGTTCAGTGTTGCTTACCTGCCAGGATAATTTTTATTCAGATGATTCTTACTGCCTATTTTATGGAGGTAGATATATATATATAGTCCCTTATAATGAAAGAGGAGATAAAAACTAATTGAGATTAAATGCACAAAATGCTTTTATTACTCTAAGCAAATAAGTTAAATTGCATTTCCATTTAGACAACTTCATTATGCATACAGTAGTTCACTGTTTTAATACACAATGAACAACTGAAGGATGATCCATCATTAATCTGGTACTCCTGGGTAAAAATCCCAAACTGTTTCCTTATTAGAATACAGACAGTAGTAACAAAAAAGGAAATTTATTGGTGTTTCACACTAACGCTTTAAGATTTAGAATTTAATCATGAAATACATATTTGGAAATGGTGGCAGGAAATATCATTTTAAGCTGATAGTCTTTTTCTTCCTTAAATCTCAAAGTGATTTCTATATGGGGTACTTGCTAGCCAGAAAATCGGAATTTTGTACATGCTCAGGTATCCAAATAGAAAGATAGGAACCCCCCCCCCCCCCCCCGCCGCCTCCACATTTTCCCTCCTTGTAGATACATACAGTATATTGTCCGTTTTTTTCAGGTGGAATATTCATGAGGGTAGGTAACCAGTCAGTAGTGGCAAGGTTAGCCCTCAGCTTCTGTATGCAACCCTTTTAATCCATGCAAAGAGCTTTCATGCATTTCGTTTAGTGCATATAATGTGGTTATAGAATCAAGAAATTTTGTAACATTTGCTTTTTACTAGGCACGTTAATTGACCCAGCATATGCTGAACAGTGACAGCATTTTTCACAAAGTCCTTGATTCACATTCATGTTAATTCCTCAAAAATAGGCATCCTATTGTAAAGTCCCAGTGCTAATTAGACAGCAAACATTTGCCTTTGTGGGTATTTTACAGGTTTACTTACAAAACTGAGCATGTGTATATTTATTTTTAAAGCTCAAATATTTAAACTTGCAGAAGCTGTGCCTACAAGCAATCAAAAGTATAAAGCAGATTTTAATAAAATGTAAAAAATGAACACTTCAGTTGCACATATATTACATTTTTTTCAAGGCCTAAGCTTCCATAGCAGTATAATCCTCCCTTTCATAAATTAGGCATAGTGTCTCAAGTGCAAGATTGGGTGTTCATCCTCTCACCATATCTGTGTGTGAATGGACACTGCTAATAGATTCCTAATAGATATCACGGGTAAATTACAATATAGGGCATTCTTGGGGCCAAGCAACAGTGAATATTTTTACAAGGTAATGAAAGCACATACCTTGAAGTTTTAGTTTGGTTGAATAACAAGTGAAACAACTCTTGCTAACCTTAATGTGGAAATAGAAAAAAGCAATGTGAAGTTGTTTCTGCTTATTCTCCCATGACTTCTGAGCAAACGTAGCCTACTCTTTGATGCAATCCACGTTGCAGCTGTGGATTTTATGCATTTGAAAAAATACATCTGTACAGCCTTCTTCAAGTTACTAAATGCCTGAAGGTAATCTGTCCTCCCCTCACACACTTCCTGTGGCATAAGCATGAGGTGCACAGAGCAATGCAAGGAATTGGTGACTCCAGTCCAAGATAAGAAAATAGAATGGATTTCCTTGGTAGTGAGTTTTCAGATGTGCTCGTGACTCAGGTACACAGTGGGAGCGACAGCAGATACCTCAGAATCCAGGAATACTAGAGGTTGAGCAGCAGGCTGCTAAGTGACTCAAAAGACTGGCTAGTGACACCATTCTGTACCAGTGGAGACCACAGTTTCAACCCTGCACGTCCCTCGTCCCTCGGCTCACGCACTGCCTGCACTGCCTTACGATCGGTAGTCTTTTTTGCTGTAGGGCTTGTTTCGCAATATGTTATCAATCTCATTTACCACGTGTGATGTCATCTTTGGGAGAACCTGAGGAGCAGAAGTACAGAGGATATGGTTAGTACTCGGTGATCATTTGTTCTTTGTGCTTAAAATTAAGGGGAGTTGTCTAGACTTGTATACATTTATAAACCACAACTAGTAAGCCCCCCACCAGACTGTAAACTCCTGAGGACGGGGACCTTGTTTTTTTCCACCACAGCGTTTCCTGTGATAAGAGTGCTTGGCTCATAGTTGGTGCTTAGAAGTATTGCTGAACTGAATAAAGGCATAATGTATAAATGAAAGCTCATGGAAATGTAAGGAGTCACAGAATTTCAGATTTTTTTTTTTTTTTTTTAGATTTTATTTATTTGGCAGAGAGAGATCACAAGTAGGCAGAGACACAGGCAGAGAGAGAGGAGGAAGCAGGCTCCCCGCTGAGCAGAGAGCCCGATGCGGGACTCGATCCCAGGACCCTGAGATCATGACCTGAGCCGAAGGCAGCGGCTTAACCCACTGAGCCACCCAGGCGCCCGAATTTCAGATTTTTTTTAATGGTCACATAAAAGTGAAAAGAAACGTGAAATTGTTTTTACTCCATTTTATCTAAAACATTTCAACATGTCAGCATAGAAGATGAAAATGCTCTGTTTTTTAAGTACTAATTCTTTCAAATCCAGTACCTTTGACACTTAACAGCACTTCTCTATTCTGACAAGCTGGTTTCATGCCTAAAAGGCCATTTGTGGCTAGAGGCTAGGGTTGTGGACAGCACAGGTCTAGAGACTTAAGGAGAGATTCTCTGACACTGGTGTTCATAACCCTGATGGAGGATGGCCAGGGGTTAACAGGCCTCCCTCGTAGATGGAATGAATGGCTTGGGAAAGTGAGCAGTCTGAAATGGAGAGAAGAAAGTGTAAGGGGTGGGGATGGTAGGAGTAGGGGGAAAGGGAAGTTGGGGTAGTCAGCATGGAAGGCCTTGAATGCCACCGTTTGGAGTTGGACTTGCCTCTTGGCAGCGGGGAACCTCTTAGGATTTCTGAGTTGGGAGTGACCCCGTCAGACATGTGGAGGTAGTCTGAAGGAGGTGATGGAAAGGGAGCATGATGCTACAGATTGCTTGCTGCTGGAGCCAGAGATGGTGAAAGCAGTGATTAGTGGCAGTGGAGAAGAAAAGGAGAGTGGATCAGAGAGACACTTTGGAGGCCGGTGAGGATTTCAAGACAGTGACTGGAAGGTTAGAGATGTTGATTGTTGAGACTGGGAACCACAGGAGTAGTCTGGAGTACTAGAGGTTTGAAGTAGGATGTGTGGAGATTAAGGTGCCCGTGGGCTATCCGTGTAGGCACGGCTCGTAGGCAGCGGAGTGGGGCTGTGGATTTGTGGCGGCAGGAAGACTGGAGTTGAGGGTTCATGAGTCACTCGCCACGGAGATGCCTGCCCCTTAAAGCCCTGGGAGAGGATGAGCTCACCCAAGGCTAGAATTTATCATGAGAAGGGGACCAAGGGTACACATTACATCAGACAAGGGACAAAGGCAGACTTCTTCACAGGAATAGACTGACCCTGTGTGGGGACTGTGGCAAAAGACAATTACGCCGGCCACTTTTGAGGTTTCGGCCTCACCCTTCCTCTGCTGCAATCATGTTGGCCGGGGTGACCTTGTCTCCACTCAAGTGCAATTCTCAAAAGCCTTAGGGTTTGGCAGGAGAGTAGAGCTACTCCACATGAGAAACTAGGTCTGGCTAACATTTTCCTACCCAGAGCTAAAGGGGGGGAGTTTTAATTTCCCACCAGCTTTAGCAGACTCAGAGATTGAAACGAATATGTTCTTTAAAATGAGACTGCAACAAAGAGACCCAGATCTAGAAAGTAGATTTGTGGGAAGTTTTGTCTAAAATATAGTGGGTTATCTATGGGAGCAGAAAAAATTCTTTCATTACGCCAAAGTAAATTTCAGACCGAGATTTAAACATTAAAAAAAAACCGTAAAACTACTTGAATAAAACATGAAAATTGTATATATAGTGTTGTAAGACTTAAATTTTTAAGAAGACATACATCCAGAATTTTATGTGAAGTCGCCCAATTTTTTAATGTTGGCAACTGTTGTAAAACATTTTCACCCGCTGCAGATTACACAAACATCCCACAGGCTACCAGCTTGGCAACCTTGCTGTTCTACTGACTGGAATAATTGGTGGATTGAGGATACCGGGAAAGGAGTGGTAAGGGAGCGGAGGTCTGGATGTGAGAAGGGCCTGACTACCAAGAAGCCTGGATTTCCCTGAGTGGGTGATGGGGAGCTTCAGGAGGGGAGAGAATTGCTTCTCCCCACTTGTTAGGTTTTTTAGGATGGGGACCTGTGCGGGTGATGGCAGGCTGCCTGCCGCTGTGGTTTCTCCTCTCCTCGCTCTCCCACTTACTGAGGCTCTGATTTCTATGTCCCTCCAGCATACGCATGTCTTGGGCACATTCCATCCCTTGGAGCGGCTGACTCTCTCGGCTCCCATTAAAAATTTCCTTTCTTTAGCAACTGTTGGCACTGTGCACTTAATCCTGCAACCATTCCCACCACTGCTGGGTCCCCCCCTGGCTGCCCAGTCACAACTTGCTTAGGGTGGAATATTCCGTGCTGGGCTGTGAGGTAGGAGTGGAAAGGCGGAGAGGGTAATAAGCCTCCAAGGTAGCGGCCTCTCATCTTGAGTGGGGGTCCCTTTTCTCTTAACTGTTGGCATCTCTACCCCCCCCTCCCCCCACCAATCCTGCTATCAGCTCACTGAGCCTTGCTAGGGAGAAAGTGCTTGGGGAAGGTGGATTTGGAATTTTCCTCTGAAATACATCTTTTCCAACCTGGCATACTCCCCCAGCCCTGGAGTTACTTTTTTTTTTTTTTTTTTTTAACCATTCTCAGGCAGTATGAACTCCCCCTGGGATGGCAGTGGTCACGCTGTTAGCGTGATAGGAATCTCCGTTTCTCCCTCTTTTGGCTAAGCCACCGGCAAGTCCTGGTGTCTGTGTCCAAAGCCTATAGAATCCATCCACTTCACATCCACAGCCACCATCCTAGCTACTCCCAGCCAGCATCTCCTGTCACCAGGAAAACTGCCTTTGCCTTTCTTTATTCCACTTTCTACACAGCAGCCAGCACAATCTTTAAAAGTTCAAATAACAGCATGTCCCTCTAAAAATGCTCCCAAGGATTTGTTGCATGTACGACAAAACTCACCTGTTTAATGTCCTGTGAAATCTTTCTGCCTGCCTGCCTGCCTCCACTTCAGTGCACCCACTGTCCCTTTTGCTCACTACACGTTGACCACATTAGCATTAGCCTTAGGCTGGCAGTTACTGGAAAAAGCCAACCTCCTTCCCATCTCCAGGCCTTTGCACTATTGTTCCCCACTGTGTCTGCAATGCTCCTGCTTGGGTGTCTCACATTTATTCTCTTCCAGGCTTTTGCATACACGCATCCCAGAGGGGCCTTGGGCAAAAACAGCACAGGAAGTAGGCCCACCCTCTTCTCAGTCTCTATCATAGAACCCTCTTTAGTTATTTAATAGTCTGCACATTTTTAAAATTCTTTCATGTGTATTACTTGCCTCTCCCACTGGAATGTAAACTTGCAGCTTGGATGGCATCGTTCTTGTTTCCTATGGTGTCTCCAGTGCCTGTTACATAGTAGGCCCTGAAAGATCTGAATGAACTAAGAGATTCCTGAATTCACTCTCAGCCAGCCTGTGAGCTCATGAGGGCAGAGGCCCGTTTTTTCACTCAGTACTCTTTCTGCCTAGCGTGGTGCCAAATGTATGATAGATAAGAACTATGAATGGAATTGAAATCATTGGATTTCAACTGCGTACAGACTCTACGTCTAGTATCTCCATTGTCATTCCTGTCTTTTCCCGGCTCGTAAGTGAAAATAAGGTAGGTGTGGTTTTTGTAAGAGGGAGCCATTCCCCCCATTCCCCATGCAGGGATGGGAGCCCACAGAATCCAGGAGGAGCTGGGGGCCTGGGAAGGGTTCTTGGTGGCAGGGGCAGAGGTGATGACCCTGCTGCACAGCCCTGAGAAAGCAACAGTGGGAGGGAGACAGGCACCGTTCATCTCCCAGCACATCCAGGGCTATTTGCCAAGAGGTTTTTAAACCTTGTAAGTGTAGTCACATTTGTTCCCACGTCCATGTGTTTCCTTTCGGGAGGGTTCACAGGGCTTGCTTGAGGGGCAGGTGGGCAGGGGAGACCGCTCTGTTCCCCAGGGAGCGAGAGGAAAATACACAGCCATTGTTTTGGCAGATGATGGCTGTGGCAAGAGTAGCGGGCAGGCTCCTCGGGACCCTCGGGCTGCTAGTGGGACAGGCTCAGGACTGAGATGTGGCCTTTGGGGGTAGGGGTTGGTCACAGTAGCCCACCCACTCCACAGGTGGAACTCCCTGGAAAGTCTGTCTCCCACTTCCCCTCTCACTGTCCTTACTGGCTTCCTGGAGTACAGCCGCGGGGCTCCTACCAGTTCTAGTCCGTGCAGCGGGGGGAGAGTGGGGTGATAGTCCTGAACTGGCTGCTAGGGAAGATGTGATCCTGGAAGTCCAAAATAGAATATTGAGCTTATTTCCTCTTTCAAATGTGGGAAACGTTCATTCAACAGGTATTTGACTGCTGGCTAAGGGATATATAGTAATGCTAGGAACTGGAAAAGCAGTAGAGATGCGGGAAAGACCCAGGTCTCGGACCTCAGGGAGCTTCCTGTCCAGGCGGGGAGACAGGTTCTACTACACGATCATAAATGCTGTGATAGGAACACAGGACGCTCTGGGAGCAGAGGGAGGGGGAGCGGCTGACAGTGTAGGTTGGCAAATAATGGGGATAAAGAGCTAACGAATAAATGATGTACATACATTGTCCAGTGGTTCAAGCATGTTTTTATGGTAAGGCCTGGCAACCCAGTCACCCGGTGTCACGTTGTTTGTGTCTGGGAATGCACTGTCCCTCAACCCATCCTGGAGCATGAGCTTTGAGAATCTCGCCTCTTAATAAGAGGACACCCCTGGATCCATGTACATGTTGCTGCTTGCGCCTTTGCTGCCTGCACTCCCATCCTCTCCACCCCCGCCCCCCCAAACTAGGAACAGGTAGCCTTTGGGAAGCTGTGACACAATCAAGAACAGAAGTGGAGAGATGGGACACTGCCTGGGGACATCTGCAGGGGATCATGCTATCCCCCTGAGCCTGGTGGGAAGGGCCGTAGTACTTGCCTGAATGGCACCAAGGTTTTCAATGAGTTGTTCGGGAGTGGAGGATCCCAGGAGCACGGAACTCACACCCTCATTTCTCAGGCACCATGCTGGGAAGAAAGAACAGGTGGTCAGGATGTCAGAACACTTCTGCTTACTGATTAGCTTCTAAACCACTTGTAACCCCCACTGCTGCAACTGAAACTTAGTAACCTTTGCGGGGGGAGATAGTGCTCCCTAGGATTAAAGACCTCAGCAGCAACCCCTGTCCTGGGGAGGGTTCAGTAGAATCTGTGCATTCGAGTTGAGGGCTTAGGGCACATATGCTCTGCATGAGGACTTGCCCAATGGCTGGGGTATCCAGTTGAGCTCTCCACCCCAGGAACACACCGTTGCTCCTGAAAACACCTGACCCTGCTCCCCGGCAGATGTCTGTATTCCCGTTTCCATCTTGGCCCACAGTCTCCTATCTTTCCTTCTTATTCATGTTCTTTTTCCTCATGTTACATACAGTCCTGTAGACCCTGGGTGTCTTGTTCTTTAATTCTATCCATCTCGCAGACTCAGGATCTCCCTTCCTTTTCCAAGATTCAGCCCCTGTTGGTAATCTGCTTGCGCTCACCAGCCTTCAACTTCTCACTCCTCTCCTTCCTCTACCATTCTGGCAAAACCCTCTATCCAGCGTTGTCCCTTCCCTCTTGGCAGATGACCTGTCTTCCTACTGTATGTAGAAAATGAAGTCTGTCATGTGCGTTATTCCTCAATAACCCCCAAGCATACATCCACACCCTCCAGTTTCAGAAGATGATATGTTTTGTTTCTGTTCAAGGGCAAAGTCTGCCCTGGATCCAATTGCTGTTGCCTTTTCTTGGACTTGATGCATCCATCGTTTTTCACTTTCCCTGAATTTTAAATTTCTTACTACCTCCTTCATCACATTTGTCCCATTCTAAAATTAGCCTCCTCTGACCCTTCATACTTGGCTAGTTAAATGTCCAAAAAGCTAATGTGGACTCCCTGAGAGGACTCTAGTCTCCTCCTTACCGTGTCAGAAGCCAAGTTCCTTAGGAACCTCCTTGTGGATACGGTAGATGTCCTAGAGGTCTCTGCAGACCCCTACACACACTGTCTGCCAGACCCCGTGCTGGGGGCCCCACAGGCACATCGCTTGCTGTGTACTACTAAGTCTGTCTTGGGTTCCCAGTCTCATCTTGGGGCCATCACCAAGCAACTTGGCCTTCTAACCCCCAAACCAGCGTGTTCAGCCTTAGGAACGTTCTTTTTCTGAACCGCATTCCCTTTTAATTGCCACGTCTAGTTGATTATTCCTCCTAAATATTTCTGTAATCCGGTAGCTCTCGCTTTGCAGCATGCATCAGAACCCCTGGAGGGCTTGTGAAAGAAGGACAGGGGAGGGCTGGAGTGGGAGCCCCGGGGAGCTGCATGTCCCACAAGCTTCCAGGGGTTGCTGATGCTGCTGGTCCAGGGACCATGCTTTTTCTGAAAATAACTTTGTTGAGGTAAAATTTCCCCATTTGAAGTTTATCATTCAATCATTTTTCCTGAGTTTATCAAATGTGCAGCCATCACCATTTATAGTTAATCCCCCTTCTACCCCCAGCCCCAGGAAACCACTCATCTGCTTTGTACCCCTATAAATTTTATGACTTCGGGACATTTAATTTAAATGGAATCCTATAACCTGGGTCCTTTCTGTATGACTTCTTTCACTTAGTGTAATGTCTATAAGGTTCACCCATGTTAATAGCATTTACTAGTAAATATTTCTTTATTGCTGAAGAGCATTCCATCTTGTGGCTGTGGAACCACACTTTCGCTGCTCTGGTTCCACTGCCCACTGTCTTCATACAGGAATTCACTGTCTCTCCTTCACAGCTGGTTTTCCCACCTCTTGACTGGATTTTCCCCTCCCCTTCCCCCAGACTCTGTCACACATCGAGCAGCGCTTTTTCCAGGTATAAATCTGATCATGTCATGCCTGGTTAAAAGTTCTTCAACATGCACCTGACATCATCATTGTCTTATAAGATGAAGCTCTCATTTCTCATCCTGGCAAACTTATTCAAAAGCCTGCCTCTCCAGCTTCATGTCTTCTCACTCCCAGCCTTAAGCTTTTGACTTCAGCAGTACTGAACTGTTGGTAAATCATTTCTGTCCCCAAACATCATGCTGTTTTTCTCCTCAAGTCCTTGGTTTATGTGTGCCCTTGACCTGGAATGTCCCTCTGCTAATACCTACTTGCCATTTGAGACTCCCCATGGGTACTGCCTTTTCCCAGAGCCCTTCCCTGAATCCCAAGCTGGGTTGGGAGCCCCTATACTTTACTTAACCTCCATAATCCTCTGTGTCCTTCTCAATTATTTTACTACAACACTGTATTAAAGTTATCTATTTTATTTTCTTGACTTGCCCACCAGCCTGTGAGATACGTGTTATTTGCACTTGGATGCTTAGTGCCCAGCCCAGTACCTGCACATAGTAGGTGTTTGTTACATGTTTATTGAATAAACACAGGTGTGGATGATTGATGGGTGTCCCCAAGTATTCCTTCTGCCCCTTTTGCTCAGGGCTTGCAACAGATACTCTTAAGCTATTACCATGCTCTGGCCTTTTGGGGCAATCACTAAATCTTTCCACATGGGCAAAATACTCTAATAAAGGCCAAACGCCAAGTGATCCAGGGCTTTTTTCCACCACCCCCCTCTCCCCCGGCTGCACTGTTTCCTGCTTTGGGCTTAGAGAACTCTTTTGACTCTGGTGTTAAAGTTTTGAGGTTAAAGGAGAGCGCTGGGAAAATTATTGCCCCAAAACTACCTAATGTCAGCACAGCCATTTTCCCCATGGGTTGTAGGGCATAGGAGAACCCACTGGGCAGAAGTGGCCAGCATGATAGAGAACACATGCAGATGATTCTAGCAAGTGTCACCAACAGCCCTATCCAGAAAGCCTACGAGCAAAGTGTAAACGCTGGCTCCCGTGAAGGTGTGTGACATGGGAGCCATCGCACACTTGGGTTCAAGTGGTTTGTTTCCTGCCAAAGGACTGCCCCCTCCCCCTACACCCTTCTAGCAGATCAAAGGTAATATGTCTGGAAATAATTTCTTGGTTTGAGAGTTCTGCACTTAAAAGCAAAACTACTTGTTTATAAAGAAAGAAGAAAAATGACAGGCAAGCAGACATCTGGGGGCACAGAGGGAGGAAAGGGAGAATCAAAGCCTGTTTTAACTAAAACTCAGACTGTAAGGAGTCTTTCATGTATATCTAATATCCAGTGAAAGTTTAAATCTGGTCAAGGTTTCCTCTTGAGAAGGACACTGTTCTCTTTCAGAGCTAAATTCAAAACGCACTGTCACGTTCCCACCCAAAACTGTATTTACAACAATATATTTTTCTCTGTCACTCTGACCGCAGGCCATGGCTAGGAATTGGTGGAGTTGTAGGTCCAAGACGTCTCTTTGCAAAACCATCATCATCATCACCACTTACTGAGCACTCACTCTTTGCTTTATATATGTAATTTTCCTTTACGCAACAGATTTATAAGGTCTGTGTTATACACATTTTATAGATGAGAAAATTGATAGCAAGTTAAATAACTTGCTCATGGTCAAATGACCAGTACTTTTTACTGTGCTTGTTAAAGCTATAGGGATGCTAATAATCACAATATTCTTTGACCTTTCTTTTTTTGGGGGGGGGAGGACTAAATCAAGTCCTGTATATATGTACCTGGGTAAACGATATTCCCTACCCTCTCCCCAACTACCTCCCATATTCGTCTGTCTCCAGCTGCAGCCATTCCCTGCCTTCCAACCACAAAAGGATCTTGCATCTAACAATTAACTCTGTTACGTTGTTTTCATAGAACTTACCTTGGGCTTCTTATCTCCTTATCTCTTCTTATATCAGATTAGTCCCAATTCCTGCTGTTTCTTAAACCTTGGGAATCTTTTTCTAGAATCTGTACCCATTTTACTCTTTTTCTCATAGCCACCCCATGGATTCTTTTTCTTTTTCTTTCTTTTTTAATCCTTCAGTTCCTTTGCTTGTAAGGTGGAGGTAATGATCACAAATACTCCTTACTCTGTAACATAGGAAAAGTGCTAGCGTACAGCTCAGGGGATTGTTCTGATGATTAAGGAGACCTTGAGCATAAAGCGCTACTATGGAGCACGGGAGCTGAAAGCCTCACCTCCAAGCCGCCTGTGGCTACTGGAGATGTGAACTGAGGTGTACTGTAGGTATAAAATATGTTCTGGATCTTGAAGACTTAGTAAGAAGAAAAGAATGTAAAGTATCTCAGTAACTTTTTATAGTGATTGTGTTTTGAAATGATAATGTTTGGGCCATTACTGGGTTAAATAAAATCCATCATTAAAATTAAGTTCACCTATTCCCTTTTGAATTTTTTAGTATGGCCACCAGAATGTGAGCCACATTCTATTTCTGTTGAACAGCACTGGCACATGCGGTTTTCAGCCGTACCAGTGACCGTGATGGTTCATCAACTCCACAGTGTTAGAAGGTCACTTTTCATGGCCTCTCAGGAAGTTGCAGAGTGAAGCTGCTCCTCTAGGATAGGCTTCCATGGGGCAGTAGCCTTGGGCCCCAGGCAACCCCCAGCCCTGCATCTGGCCTCTCACCAGCCGCACCTTAGCTTCCACAGGGAGGGGAAATGAAGCCAGGAGAAATGCATGTCATTACACCATTGAGGGGCACTCAGCCCAGACACCACAAGGATGTGTGTGTTTTCACTTGTTCACATTTAAACGGTGTTCTAAGGGATAGAGGAAGGAAGGAAGTGTTTTAACATGTAGACAATTCCAGGGAACTTTGAAAACTTTGTTTTAGATAATAGTAACCAGTCTGCCCTTACATTAGATCCTTTATCGTGACAGGGACATGAAAACTCTTCTCTGTGATCTAGTAGAGCCTCCCCTCCTGGGTAGTTTTCTTACCAACAGCTAGCTGAGGTAGTGTGCATCCCAGACGCTCAGCAATTGGGGAAAGGTCTTTGAGCTTGTTCTGCTGCTTTCGGCCTTCTTCACTTATGATTCTTTCCTTCAGCCACTGGTAGCACTAGGGAGAAGAGCATTTAAAAATTAGTGTCTGGTAAGGGTTTGAGGCAAAGATTGTTAAATCAATAAAGTAGGAGCACCCTCATGGTGAATTCCTGAATCTTCTTCCCTAACCTTTATGTTTCGTGGTGACCCGATGCCTGTGCTTTTAGGCAAAGAAATGTTCCCCATGGTCTCACTCCTTGTTTATTGGCTCAAGACAGATTGATTTTGACTAATAGTCACCATTCAAATCCATCAACACACAGGAAAGTTATTAAAATCCTGACAATCAATTACATATTGCCTGCTTAGTGGAGGAAAGGATGTTTCTTATTGCATAGCCCAATTTGAGAATGTAGCAAAAAAATAAATCAAACTGACAATTCACCAAGGTCTACTATGTTTCCTTTTTGTCAAGAAAGTAGGGTGCCAACTTTGGTCAAAGAAAGCCATTATCTTAACATTCTTTTAAAATTATCTTCCTCCCTCTTGCCTTCTATTTACTGACAGTCTCCATTTTTTTTTTTTTTTTAATTTTATTTATTTGAGAGAGAGGGAGCACAAGCGGGGTGAGAAGCAGGCGGAGAAGCAGACTCCCCACTGAGCAGGGAACAGTGGGGCTACATCTGGGATCATGACCTGAGCTGAAGGCAGCCACTTAACCCACTGAACTACCTAGGTGCCCCCCCCCCCCAGTTTCCTGTTCTTACAGTGGTGCTTTTTTCTTTCTTCTCCTTTTTCCTTTTTTTTTTTTTTTTTTTAAGATTTTATTTATCTCTTTGACAGAGAGAGGGAAGAAAGAAAACATATGAGTAGGGGGGAGCAGCAGGCAGAGGGAGAGGCAGAAGGAGGTTCCGTGCTGAGCAGGGAGCCTGACACTGACACGGGCCTCAATCCCAGGACCCTGGGATCATGACCTGAGCCAAAGGCAGGTGTTCAACCAACTGAGCCACTCAGCAATCCCACAGCAGGGCCTTCCTGTGAGCTCTCAGCTCCTTCCTAGAAGCAGACAGAGGATAACTAACAGGTACCCACGCATGTTTTTAAAATTTTTAAAGTGGATAAAGACTATCCCAAATGTGTATTATCTTTTGTATAGCAATTGAAACTTTAAGAGGTAAGGAAATTCAGAACAGGAACCTCTTCTGTAAAACCTCTGAGAAGAGACTGACTCTGATTTGTAGCCTATAAAGTGAGCTAATTTCCTAAGGAGCCATATCTTTTAGGACATCTCAGTGCCTTGCTTTTCCAGAAGATCTTGCTCTTATTAAGAAATGAGGGACAGGGACGCCTGGGTGGCTCAGTTGGTTGGACGACTGCCTTTGGCTCAGATCATGATCCCGGAGACCCGGGATCGAGTCCCGCATCGGGCTCCCAGCTCCACGGGGAGTCTGCTTCTCCCTCTGATCTTCTCCTCCCTCATGCTCTCTCACTGCCTCTCTCTCAAATAAATAAAATCTTTAAAAAAAAAAAATGAGGGACAGTAGAACTAACACAACTAACACTGAGCAGCAACATCCAAAGGTAACGAATAGTTATAAGAAAGGGTTTTATTGGAACTAATAGAAACCATCCCCTTCTGTGGCAATGTGGACTTTATCGGTTGTGTTGCGAAATAATTGTCACCACAGACCTTTTACCTTCCCAAAGACAGCAATCATCACAGACTCCACCCACATGATTTCATTAGGCTGATTGCTTTTGTTTTTTAAGTCCTTTTTCCTTCATTCTAAGGCCATATTTCCAAAGAAAAGGGTAACCACATTATGTTGTATTATGATTTTTGGAATGATTTTGCAGATGTGAAAAAGAAAAAGGGCAAGCTGCCTCAGTTCTGTTTGCTTCCTAGATCTCAAAGGCTTATGGGCTGGCTCCTCCCTTGAGAGTTTGCTTAGGGAGATGGCCAAGAGTTTTCCCAGCCTCAGCTCTGGGAAACCTCAGCTTCCAGGAGGAAGGCTGGCCTGGAGCACCTCTCCAGAGAAGACAGCTGGTGCCAGCGGTGATGAGTTGGGCCTCGTGACAATGACCACTGCCATCAGGGCCCAGGAGCCTTCCCTGACCAAACCTGTGTACTGGGTAGACAGTGTGCTGGGTCAGAGAGCCCCTGAACTTACTTCCCCTCTCCTCACTGGGAAAACATTACTGACCCTCACTTTAATTTCATAACACCTTTCAGGGGACCAGTAGCTCAGTGTTCTTCAAAGGAAAAAAGAAAATGGTTGCAAACCAATAGCCGAATGACTGCTTTTTGTCCTAACTAGCTGTATTCCTGGTTTCAATATATACCCGCACATACAAGGAATGGTGGTTTATCTATCACTTCTAGAACTCCGTTTTCAAAACCTTATCATGTGGAGTGCCTTTGTACTCTTAGGATCGAGTTACAAGCTTGGGTGTATGTGTGTGTGCATTTACACACGTGTGCAGACATAACATATTGAGAGACAGGCTTCTAAAAGTAACAAACGTCAAGCATTCATTCGAGTCACTCCTCCAACCCTCTGCACTATAAACCTCACTGCTTCAATCACTGGGAAACATAAGCAGGCTAGGATTTAGAAAAAGTAGAGGCATAGTATTTATACCGCTTTTCCTCATACCAAAGGAAACAAAAGTGTTTTGGGAAATAAATAGCTTTAACTCCTTTCCAAGTGGCAAACTGTTAGCATAGAGAGGAGAGGAGGCTTAATTAAAATATAAATAGGGAAGCTAACCAGTGTTTCTTTGTAAGCGGACTGGTGGTGGGTGTGGCTGTGTGGACTGGGCAGTCATCCATGGATCAAAAGCTGATTTTTTTTTCTTCCAGCCCTATTCCATGGCTTACCCCATTGCTGCAGTGGTTTGGTCTTGAGCTGGTCTTTCTAACTAAGTGGAGGAGGGCAGGGACGGGCTTCCCGTTCATCTCAACATCTCCAGTCCTGCCACAGTGCTTGCCACAGAGAGGGGCTCCGCCAGTATGACCGACCGGGAGGGGGCTTCTGAGCAATCAGGGCTCCACAGAGTACAAAATAGAAGTGTTAACAGAATAGTAGAGGAAGATGCAAATAATTCAGCTCTGTAAAGTGAGAACAGGCTTCAAAGAGGTGAAGACGACCAAGCTCTGTCTTTAGAGATGAGGAGGGGTTCCAGTGCAAGATGAAAAGAAGGGCATTTGTGGGAGGCAAAGGAGTGTACTGTGCTTTTAGATGAATAGTACAGTGATATAACATGGGGAGAGACAAGAACAGAAAAGTGGGCACCACTTAGATCCCAAGGTTATTTCCTTGAATACTTTTCTATGGGGTTTGGGTTTTGTCCTATAAGCAATGACTGGAAAGTGAATAACAGATTTTAAGCAGGGTTATGATATGATCAGATTAGTCTTTCAGAAAGATAATTGGTCACAGTGATGACAAAAGGAAAGATAATTGGACACAGTAGTTGACAAAAGGAAAAAAGAACATTAGAGAGTGCAGATGGGAGGTTACTGCAGCAAAATAGGGAAGAAATGATGAAGGTCTGAACAAGGGCTGTGCAGGGAATGAGCTCTGAGAGTCAGGAGGTGGTCTGGAGGAGTGGGGGCCCCACCAGACAAGAGTGAAGGAGGAGAGGACTCAGTCTGACATAACTCTTGGCTTCTGACTGGGATGGCCAGATGGAGGGTGGAGGCATGATTAACCAAGAAGGAAGGGTAGGTTTTGGGGGGTGATGATAGATTCCACTAGGTATGACTAATGCCCACGGGAGATGTCTAACAGACATGTGAAGAAGTAGTAGTGTACAGCTGGGCAGTGAACACAGAGGTGGTGACCAAAGATACAGAAGTCACTGTTAGAGCGGCGGACCAGATGCAGCCACCCAGAAGACCCCCAGGTTGGGTTACTTTCTAAAAGACCCCTAGATAGGTTCGCACTGCGTTAATATATCTTTTAAATACAAGTTAATATATCTTTTAAATACAAGTTTAAATACAAGTACTTACAACAGCATGAAATATCAGTGTCTATTTTATTGGTATAACTTAGAATAGCTGATGTGAAATACCAGCCATTTATTCTCTTTGGAGTGGGGGGAGGTAAAAGCTGCCAGCTTATTTACCTACTTGCCTAGCTTTCTATCTTTTATTTATTTATTTATTTATATTTTTTGCTTCAGTTATTCTATAGAAATGGTTTTCCTTTTTTTAAAAAGCAATTTTATTTTTTCATTGTAAGTTGGCTCCATGCCCAATGTGGGGCTCGAACTCATGACCTTGCGAACAAGAACTGCATGCTACACTAGCTGAGCCAGCCAGGCACCCCGCAAGTGGCATTTCTAGGTGCACATCTATTAGTATGGAAAACATTCCGGCTAATGATGTAGGAAGGCTTGAGAGTCTGTGGAGCTCTAAAGAAGCCGCTTTGTGATCAGAAAGAGGCTTTTCACCTGAGAGCCCTTCATGTTTATTGTTAAGGATGTTTCAGTAGATGTTGACTTCATGGAAGTCAACAATAGAACTATTTTTCTGAGTTGCTTTTGGACTTAGCCACCTTCAGTATTTTGTACCTCCTTACTTTTTATTATTTTTTTTTACTTTCTCCTTTGTTAATTCATTTGTAAAAGGTGTGAAAGGTTTTTTGTTTTGTTTATTTGTTTGTTTGCCATTTGTAAGCCGCTTCCAAATAGTGACAGAGGTCAGCCAATCTTATACTCCAAGCACAGTTCAGCTGCTTCTTGCTCCATTAGAAACCTGGGTTGGTAGGGAGACAGAAATGTCTTCAGGGGAGATAAACAGAGCCAGGAAACCTGGGTTCTAGTATAAACTCTATTATGAGTTTATGCTCTTGGTTATTATTTGACCTCTTCGTGCTCAGTTTCTACATCTGGAAAGGTTTACCCTCTTATAAGGATGGTCTGAGAACCCGTACTCAGCGTATGTGGAAGTACTTTGAGTTTTTAAAAACATCTCTGAAGGGGTGGCTGGGTGGCTCAATCAGTTCAATGTCTGCCTTCAGCTCAGGTCATTATCCCAGGGTCCTAGGATCGAGCCCTGTGCTGGGCTCCCTGCTCAGCAGGGAGTCTGGTTCTCCCTCTCCCTCTGTGTGCTCTGTGTCTCTCGCCCATTCTCAAATAAATAAAATCTTTTTTAAAAGTCTCTGAAAAAATGTAAGGCAACATGCTTAGCCACATCTGATTGAGTCATCTGTATCCATTTAATTTTGTACAGATTAAAGGAGATGAATAAAAATGCTTAGCCCAATGCTTGGCACATAGGAGGTGCCCAGTAAAACTGCAATTTTCAATGCTTCCTTTTCTTCTTCACGCTCTTATTTGCCTTTTTCTTTTCATATCTTCTTCCATAGGATGCTTATAGTTTTTCCTCGCTAACTTATTTAAACTTGGTTCAGAATAATGTGCAATTTTCAGAAGCAAGAGCACAATTAATATTCTAGGATAATTATATTTTGTGATAATGCCAAGCTAGAAATAGGCATGTCACCATGCTTTAGGAGATATTACTTTAGAGAACAAACTAGCTAATAGGTCAACTGTAACAAGCAGAAGGAGTGGGAGACCTAGAGCTTTGAAACGGTTCTGATTAGCGAAGGTCACAGTCGTCCCAGCAAGTTGATTACAGGGTTGGTGGTTCAGGCCTAACTTGGGCTGTCCTCCTGCTAACTTTGGAAACAAGATGGAAACAAGAGGCTGTGTCAGATTTCTGCTCCTTAGGGGCCTCTGCCATGTCTGAATTTTTTAAAATGCCAATATTCTCTCTCTCCCTTGACATTACCACTTGTGATTCTAATGTTATTACACGTTGTCTCAAGTTTTTAAAAACAGACACGTTGTTAATGAGGGATGTTTGGAGTACTCTCCAATAAATTAATCATCAAGATGTTCTGAACGGAATTTTATGTCAGTGGTGTCAAGTATCTTTCTGTCAGAGAAGAATTTAAACTGTAAGACTCTGTGGCCTTTTGATCTCTGCAAAAACACCAGCCTTGAGCCCCAGAGACAGAGGCTTGCCTGGCTTTGTATCTGCTTCCCAAACCCTCCCTCTTTGCCCCCCCCCCACCCCACCCCCGGTAAATAACATCAATCCATCTCAAGCCCGACTCAGGACTCAGCTACAATGGGTTTGCCCCAATTGTTTTGTCAAGAAAAGTAAAAATAGATCCTCTTACAAAGAAAAGGGATTTTACATTTCATCAATTTCCAAGGAGGAATGAAATGCTTTCTTGAACATAATAAATAACAGCGTAGGGATTTAAGCCCTATAAACCCAACCAGGGCAGTGGGCATTTCCCCCAGACCGCAGAGGAGGAGAATTTTCTGTGCTGACAGATTATGAATGCCTGACTGATACTTGGCCATGGAGCAGAGGCCTTCTCGGGGCTTGGGGGAGCGCGCCTGAGGACACTGGCCTGGCCAAGGCCATGCTCTGCCTGAGCCAGGAAGCCACAGGCTGCTGCAGAGCTGTTCTGTTCAAACTTTTTCCATCCCCCTCTCCCATCCCCAGACTCTTTTCTAGAAGTGGGGGAAAATACCTTCAGCGAAGCCCTAGAACTTTCAGGCACTCCGTTTCCATATTTTCCTGAGATGATTCCACAGGCAAGTGGAGACCATGTCATTGCTCCAACTCCTACAGAAGAAAAAAACGGAATAAGTTGCTTGTGCAAATGGAGATTAAAAGTGTGAGAGTGTTTAAAACAGGACTCGGTTAGTCACAGGAAAACAGCAAGTCAGATAAGTAAGTTAATACCAGCATACATCTTTCCATTAATATTTATTTATTTATGCAATAATTTGTTTATTTGAGAGAGAGAGAGAGATAGATCACGAGTCGTGGGGTGGGGCAGAGGGAGAGGGAGAAGCAGACTGCCTGCTGAGCAGGGAGCCCGATGCAGGACTCCCTAGACCCTGGGATCATGACCTGAGCTGAAGACAGATGCTAAACCACCTGAGCCACCCAGGCACCCCTAAAATTTAGTTATTTATAGGTTGTGCTTCATTTGTATAAGCCAATTGAACATGTACTCTTGGTTATAGGGAGTGGGCCTTGTTTTCAAGCCAAGCAAGCCTAAAAACGTGGCTCACTCATACTTGCTGATGTCTAAGATGGATGTTTCTTTTTATACTCAGAGACCAGCACTGACTTGCACAGGAGAATGCCTCAGTGCTTCACTTGTACCCTGAGCCTCCATGGCAGCACAGTGCCTACCGCAGACGAAACACAGAGCAAATGCTAACAATGCCAGCGATCCTTATTGCTGTTGATGGTCTTATTCTTTTTTTTTTTTTTTCCTTACCCAGCATTTTCCTGCTCTATTTCTTAGGAATCTCTATTTTTTAGAAAGAAAGTTATCTCTGGACCCTGTGTTGATACATCCAGGCTGAAAATATGGCTTATTCCTGTTTTTTGGATGTCCAAAATTCTTTTTTTTTTTAGGTTTTTTTTTTTATTTATTTGACAGAGAGAGATAGATCACAAGTAGGCAGAGAGGCAGGCAGAGAGAGAGGGGGAAGCAGGCTCCCCGCTGAGCAGAGAGCCCAATGTGGGGCTGGATCCCAGGACCTTGAGATCCTGACCTGAGTCAAAGGCAGAGGCTTAATCCACTGAGCTACCCAGGCGCCCCTGGATGTCCAAAATTCTTATGTATATATCCTATACATAAGAATATATATATATTCATATATATACTAACTGAGCTACCCAGGCGCCCCATAAGTGGCATTTCTAGGTGCACATATATTATAATGGAAAACACTCCAGCTAATGATGTAGGAAGGCTTGAGAGTCTGTGGAGCTCTAAAGAAGCCGCTTTGTGATCAGAAAGAGGCTTTTCACCTGAGAGCCCTTCATGTTTATTGTTAAGGATGTTTCAATAGATGTTGACTTCATGGAAGTCAACAATAGAAATATTTTTCTGAGTTGTTTTTGGGTATATAAATATCCAAAAATATATTACATTTACCTACACAGACAGGTAGTGCTAGGCTTGTCAGGCAGTCTTGAACTCCCCAGGTCTAACTTAGTTCCAGGTACAGGGGATAAGATAGAGATGTATAGATCCACAGTTGTTTTTGGAAAGGCAGTTATAATCTACTCAAAGATGCATGCTTTGATTAGAGAAGCACCCTATGAAACAAATGAGTTCATTCATTGTTTCTGCCCTTCTTTCTATATGCATTTTTTTGAACACCTCCTGAGTATAGTTTATACACTAGTCACAATTTACAGCCACTTGGATTTCATCAGTAATAGCCTATAGACCACCCTGTGGGCACATCTGATTCTTCTTCTGGCTCTGAAATGGATAGTTGATGCAATCTCTATGTTAATTAGGACCATTAAGGAAAGCATTTCGGTAACACTTTTTTCTGGATGACTGATACTCCTATTGTTAAAAATAATCAGCGAATTTGATGGTGAAGATTACCTATTTTATGGTAGAGCTCTGGTAGCTGCACCTCCACTTTCTCTCTCTGAAAAAGGTGGTACTCAGCTTGTTCACAGACTGGTGGGATCATATTGAATTGCCTTGCTACGGAATAGGCTTCCTAGAGAGAAATAAGATTGCAACTGAATTTATACTCATGAGAAATAAGGCTACTCTGTGATTCATATGCATGAGAAAACTTCATTTTATTTTATTTTTTTTATTAACATATAATGTATTATTAGCCCCAGGGGTACAGGTCTATGAATCATCAATCTTACACATTTCATAGCACTCACCATAGCACATACCTTCCCTAACGGCCATCACCCAGCTACCCTATCCCTCTCTGCCCTACCCCCAGCAACCTTCAGTTTGGAGAAAACTTCATTTTAATGCAGTCAGTACAAACCAAGAAACGTGTAGGATGCCAAGTAATAAGCGAAGTTGTGACCATCAGACTCACTATAAGCAATATCAAATGCGGGAAATCCTTATTATTTTGGGGGAGGGTCTGGACTGGGTAAAGTGCAGGATAAATTAGTCCATATGTGAATCATAATAGTCCGTGACAATACCAATTTTGGTTTCTAAAGAAAAACAACTCAGACTAACATATAGAAATGTGTCATTAGCAGGTTATAAACAGTACAGTTACTTAATACAATTTTTAAAAAAGGAAGCCAGACTGTTTTGTTAATGTATCTCATTAGCTGGGAAATTCATTGTATCCTCTTGCCACCGAAGAACATGCTAGAATATGATTCCTGCTAGAGACCTGCACCTTCCCTGCTGTATTCTGAGTTGATGAGATCCCACCCCACCCCATATCCATCCCTGAAATGACAGAATCAATCATAGCATTCTAGTGTCATGGTGATTGTTAGGAAAGTTTGCAAAAGGTCTTGTAATTTACACACACTATCTGAAAAAACAGCAATAAAGTATGTATTGGCCATTTAAAAATAGAAATGAAATTACCATGATCTCCATAGCACTCCACCGAGAGGTCCCCCAATACATCGCCATTCCTTGGTTTATCACATGTGTCATGGCTCGAACAATTTCTACAGAAGGCCAAACAGCATTTCATTAGTTTCTCTACTTTTCGGAGTTGCGTGATCATTAGTATGTTTCTGTCCCCCCGTCCATGGCTTAGAAGTTTAATGCAATTATTTGTTTTATTAACATAATTACTTGGACATTGGTGACAACATAATAGTCTAACAAGAAATGTTGAGGATTTGGAGGCTGCTGGTTCTTTGGAGTAAACCGATTTTCCATTTGCAGCTTGCAGCACTACTGCTAAATGATATTAAAGACATGATGACCACTTTTAAATTCTTCCTTGACTTCTATTCATGCTTGCTGCCCTATAAAAGAACGTATGATTAACGTTTCTCAAAGACTGGGTACCTTACCGAAGTGAGAAGTGAGAGGAAGCGTTTAGTTTGAATTTGAAGAACGTAGGGTCACTGAGGATAGAAGGCCCGTCTTTGTGTGTTGGATTTGCAGAGCTGGGCCTCACACAGGGTGTCTGTGTAATAGAGATGACTCAACAACAATATGTTTAGCAGAAAGATAAACATATTAAATGCTGCACAAACAGCTGAGCCACAGTGGCTCCCAGCCCATAATGGCACACCCTGTCCTTGACCACGTCGAACTTAACTTTATTCTGAGACATTCATGTAATGCACTTCACCGGGGCCGGCTTTCTGGCCCCATGGAGTTTGCTCATCAGCTTCTTTCAGGTTGACATCACATTGCCTAAACAGGAGAATGGATCCTTTCCATGGAGAGCTGGAGTTGAGCTAATCCTCTTGGCACCAGCTAGATGTGATACAAAACCAGGGAGCATGGAGGGCCTCAAGTTCAGTGGTGTAAAAAGTCAAAGGCATGGCTGGATTTCTCCCACAAAGTGGGTCAAACACCCAAGATGCCAGGTCATTTAACATTTTCAAGGGGTCGCAGGCCTCAGACTTCTCTGTGCCCTACTAATAATACCTGTATGGTACATGTCCTTCAGAAAAATCAAATCCTTGTCTCAGAGTTGAGGTGGATGTATTCTTATTTTATTTCTCACGAGCAAGCACTGTCTAAGCTGGTAAGGAACAGGATATAGAGTGAGACAGCCAGGGTTAGGGACTTGATTTCCTTGCTTGTTTGGCCCTTAAATTTCCCTTGGTTTCTTTGTTTGGAAGATGGGAATGCTTTTTCTCACCATTGTCTACTCAACAGAGGTAGAATTCGGCTTAGAAGAAAAATATTTTTCTTTCTTTGAGAAAGACTCCCAAATATCAGGTTATTACTCAGCAACTCAAACTATAAGTTCCTTTTCCTTTATAAAGCGAACGAGATACAAGAAAGTTCTATGAAATGTTTTCCTTTTATCATACAGCTGGAAATGAGTGCCTATGGTGAACACTTCTGGAAGCAGAGAGCCATTATTTAAACCTCTTCCCAGAAGCCTTCGCTCTGTTTGGACCCCTCCGTGGTTGCCCTCGCCCCCTTCCCTTCACAGCCCGCTTCCTTCAGAGCTGAGGGGCCCATTTCATCAGCAGTATTCATTAAGGGTCCGCAGCGCTAGGGGCGGGGGATATTGTGGTGAATCACCATGTTGGCAAACACTGGTGAGGTTGACAGAGGATCAACTGAACCCAAGGTGCCCCTTCTCTGTTCTGTAATCAGTAAGCTGCGCGCAGGACAGTTCAGTGGCCGGTCGTCACTGAGGCTCTGATGAGAGCGGTAAGAGGAAATGGCGCTTGCGGCTCTTTCTGTACCTCCATTCTCTTATTCAACACGCACGTATTAAAAACCCAATATTTGCCAGGGACTCTGCCAGTTGCTGGGTTCATCTGTGAGCAAAACAAATACAGAGCTCTTGGACTCAGGGAGTCGAGAGATCAGAGGGGGAGAGGGTGAGGTCCACAAGGAAGTAAATACAAGACGTGAAGTGTTGTGAAGAAAACAAACTGGGGTCTGAGATAAGGAATGAGGTCAAGAGGGTCTCCCTGAGGAGTAATGTTTAGGCATCAAGAATAAAAAAGGAGCCAGCCGTGTGAACAAGGAAAGAGCGTTCATTCTAGGCAGATAGAACAACGTGTGCAGGACAGAGCTTAGAGAGCTCTAGCAATCAGAAGGCAGCCATTGTGGCGGGAGCTGAATAAGGGAGGAGGACAGGGGTAGAAGAGACAGTTGGCAGAGGGCAAACCCATGTTGTTTGTATGTTATTCGGAGTTTAGTGGGAAGGCTACAAGGGGATGTAGTTTACATTTTAGAACACTATTTCTGACTCTGCCGTAGGGAATCCGTTGTGAGGGTAGGACTGAAGGGAGCAGGAAGATCTTGAGGAGGGAATTGCAGTATTCCAGGCAGGAGATGAGGGTGGCTGGTCGTAGTAAAGACAGACAGACAAGGATGGATTCAAAATACATTTTGGTAGAATCCATCGGCCTTGAGACTAGACTGAAAATGTAGCAAGCGAGGGAAAGGAAGGAATCAAGACGATCTCCCAGATACCTGGTCCTTTACAGGGATAAGGAAGACTGAGGGAGCAACAGGTTTTGGGAGAAAAATCAAGGGTTTCTCTTTGAATGTGCGATGAATGGGGATTCTTAGGAGATACTAAGGGGGAGATGTCCAGTAGAAATCTGTGGACGAATGACAGGGACAGCAACCCGGGCTGGAGGTGACATATATATCACTGATCAGTCTATTAGTTGTCTTTAAATTCACAGCAGTGGATGAGACCATGTAAGGGGAGTCTGCTGTGGACACAGAGAAGGTTCTACAAGCCAGCCCAGGAGGGCTGGGTTCTGTTCATCAGCAGCCAGAGGAGTAGGGAGGAAGCCAGGTCATGAGATGTTGCAGAATTAAGAGCAGAGCGTGCTTGGAGAAGGAGCTGTGCCCACTGAGTGGAACACACTGAGCGTTCAGAGAGTACAACGCAGTGTCCTCCACTGCCTTTGGCACACACCAGGGACCCCTTGCTGTCCATGAGAAGAGCCATTTCAGTGTCAGTGGCGCCATGGGACCACAGCCATGGAGACCAGCAGATGGAGGAAAGAGGTGGGGAGGGGGAGGACGGGCTTTAGACACAACCTGAGTAGACTCTTTCCAAGTTTGGAAGTGAACAGAGCAGAGAAATGGCTTAGTAGCTGAAGGGGTACTTAGGGCCAGGGCCAAAGGAGAGTTTCATTTAAAGATGGGAGACAAGCCTGCATGCCATTGGGAGTGATTTCAAAAGAGAGACTTGGTGATGATCCCAGCTGGGGGCTGGGGCCGGAGGGAAAGGGAGAGGGAGGGTTGATCAAGTGAGACAGAGGGCGGGCAGTACCTGTGAGGTGCAGAGGACCCAGCATCCAGAGGGCAGAGCTCCAAAAGAGCTCTGCTCTTCATTGAGAGCTCCCCACTCATTGTGGGGAGACATGGGAGCCCCCGTGCGATGAATTCTAATCTTAATAAGCTATCAATCAAGTGAAGAAGAGGTGGGTGTGTGAGAAGGACAAGGTGAGAACGAATGGTTCTGAGTATGGACGAGCCTATGCAGGACCCTCCAATGCCCCCAGGTACTTTAGTTGGTGGTAATTTCTTGCTCCCTGATTGGTTGTGCTTCTGGCTCTGCAGAGAAGGGTTTGGTGGAATGAAGAAAATGCCCGTAGTTCTTATCTTTGGAGGAGGCTGTGGCACTGAATGCAGGGGAAAATGGTGGGAGAAGCGAGGGGCTGCCACAGACTAAAAATTAAGCTTAATGAATTTTAAATTTGTTGTTGTTTTTGAACTTCAAAGAACCCCCCCACCCCTCCCCGATTTGTTTAGCTTTGTAGCTGGAAACTGCCATCCTGGTGGCTGAAGTGGGCTTTCACACCATTCAGCTATTTAGGAACACAAGAGGGCAGCATTGTTGAAAGAAAAAAAAAATCCGCGAAGTCTTAGCTGGTTTTACTCCTGTTCATGGAAATGCATTTCAGAAACATCCTCATCAGAGCGTGGATTCCAGGTGGGAAAAGGATGTTAGGGAGATTATTACAAGCACTGCATGCACCTGCCTTTGGGAAAAGAGACGCAGCAACCAGGATTAAATCTGGCAACCCACGACTGGATGGGACTCCCTCTGCTTTTCCAGAAGCCAGAGCACCCATGGTTCTCAACTGGGACTGTGCATTAAAACACCCGGGAGGGAGCTTTAAAAACTATGCTGCCCTCCACGAAGGTTCTATTATGTCAGAATCTCTAGGGCTGAGGCCCCATTGTCAGTGCTTTAAAAACTCACTGCAGACTTTTCTAGAGTGCAGTCAAGGTTTAGAAGTACTGCGCTTGTCTGTACCCAGGATCCTGAAGTCTGGCCCCTGGGCCAGCAGCATCAGCAGCACCTGGAAACTTGTTAGAAATGCAGATTCTGCGGTCTTGCTCTGCACCTGCTGAGTTACAAATTCAGGATGGGGGGCGGGGCACAGTAGTCTGTGTTTTAAGCAGCCCTCCAAGATTTCCTGGTGTGTTTTGAGAACCACTGCTTTATACCATTCCCAAGTAAGCCATTTCAGGCTGTATAAACTCCCTCATACATTTCCTCTTCAGCTCTTTCGTCTAAATGCTTCATGCTGTAATTTCACCTTTAATTGGCCGCCTGGGTGGCTCAGTGGGTTAAAGCCCCTGCTTTCGGCTCAGGTCGTGATCCCGGGGTCCTGGCATCGAGCCCTGCATCCGGCTCTCTGCTCAGCAGGGAGCCTGGTTCCCCCACCCCACCCCACCCCCGCCTGCCTCTGTCTACTTGTGAGCTCTCTCTGTCAAATAAATAAATAAAATCTTAAAAAAAAAAATCTCACCTTTAATTATTTACTCTACTACATATGTAAACAGTCACTGGCATGCAGGCGTCCATGCACGCACACCCAGATGCATATACACACCGTGGTATGAGTTGAAATCACCTGAGGAATCTGATGAATGGCAGAAAGGTCCAGATCCTAGCCTACTTCAATGAGCCTAAGCCTTTGTGTTATTTTCATCTGCTCTAAAACTGCGAAGTTTGAGAAACACTATCTGAACTCCTGAAAAACTTCGTTAAATCTTCCCCATGCACTCCTTTCCAGGTTGAAATAATCATTACTCTGTGACCCACAGGCCACAGGAAGCTCTCTCTCCTTCCCTGTATTCTTAGCACACAGCTGGTTCTATGAATGTTTCAGGTCAATTTCATTCCTATGAGTATTCCATTTCTCCATTTGTAAAGTGAGGACAATATTGATGGTGTGGAATTCCTCAAAGCCTGAGATAAGATTATGTGTGTAGATCAATTCGTGACTCTAAAATTCTAACACAAACTGAGTAAGAAGCAAGCAGGATATGGCCCTGGTGTTTCTTCTCAAATAGGCTCAGTTTCTAACATTTAGTTACAAAAAAGAAAAGTTAACACTCTTCTTCCAGTAATGTAGGTTATCTTTGTTTTCAAATATGCATTTTATGCTAATGGACTTCATAAAACTGTTTGAGTGCAAAAATGTGGTTTTTTAAATTGGCCGTCATCCAAAAAAGATAGTTGCTGACATTAAACCATCTTTCATGGGTAACGTTCCTTTGACCTTTAAAAGTTGTGAGCAAATAGTTATGCTGCATGAACAGTAAACCATAAGAACTTCAGACAAAAACATGCAGAATTTAGTGTTTTGATTAAAAAATGGACTCAATCTGGCCATAGTGACACAGAATGATAAAAACAAAAGAAACCTTACAGATAATCCATTGTAGGTTCCTCTTCATTTTTAAGGTGTAATTAAAAACCTCAATATTATTAACAATCCTAAATATTTCAAATATGTTTATAAAATGCTAAGAGTTAAATACACAAAATAATAATTATACTATATGGTGGAACTATATGTAATTTTGTTCTTTTGTTTTCCAAGTCTTCTGAAAATTCCTGTAAATGTGTTATCATATTTTATAATTTAAAAAAAAGAAAAAATCCCTATCAAAGGTGCCACCTTAAAACATGAACATTTACAGATTAATTCACAAATATTTTTAAATTGTTAAATTTAAAATTGATGTTAAAATGAAATTGCCATTTTTAGAGTTCAGAAATGGTTGACTATTGACAATGTCATTCACATGGTTCAACCTAACTGCTAACAGATCCTTTTTCTTTTTAAATTTTATTAATTTATTTGACAGACGGAAATCACAAGTAGGCAGAGAAGCAGGTAGAGAGAGAGGAGGAAGCAGCCTCCCTGCTGAGCAGAGAGCCGGATGATGCTCAATCCCAGGACTCTGGGAACATGACCTGAGCTGAAGGCAGAGGTTTTAACCCACTGAGCCACCCAGGCATCCCTAGATCCTTTTTTTTTCAAAGGATAGGACTATGGTGGAGGCTGAGGCACTGGGAAAATGTAGGGACTTGGTTTCCTCCAAGGAGTTACAGACACTTAGAAAACATAGGTCTAAACCTGGGCACAGTTTTCCCTCCAAACTGGCTGTTTGTTTATTTAACTTCCTCCGTTCATTTGCTTATTTAACTTCAGAAACTTATGGTGGTGCATTTATAATGGTACCTCTTTGTGGCTTAGAGGTTTCTCCTTACTTTATGCATCTTTTATCCTGACTGTGAAGGATCCTCTCTCAGCGCTCAGCTGAGTGTCTGGAGACAAATAACTATCCTTTTTCACAAGAATGGAAACTCAGACCTATAAATGGAGTACGTCACGTTTAGCCTTACTGCGTGTCTGAGGGAAGCCGGACTTCCTTTGCCTCCCAGAGGACACACCAGGATTCGGAAGACCCATCACTTTTGTCCCATCACTGCTTTGGGAGCCTCCCTCAACCTTGTTGAATCTCAATTTCTTCAACACAAGTGAGCAGACTGATGTTAATTGAGCACATAGGTAATCTTTCTAAAAACTGTTTTGGTGGAAAATATCTTAACCCACATTTCATTGGTGAAGAAGCTGAGGCTCAGAGTCACTTGGGCAAGTGCTCAGCAGAGAGCCTGTAAGGCCACTTTTAGCTTTGAAGTTCTAGGCAGCTTTATATATTGTGCACTGCGGGAGAAGGCAGGTTGGGGACAGAAAAATAACAGGGCATTTGCTTAATCCCACCATGCATCTGTGAACATGAAATGCCTTGTGTGTGGTTATACCCATCCGTTTGCTTTTAATGCGTGAAGACTATGGTTCATGATTTATACGAATGACCTGGGAAGCGTAAGCTATCTTTTTGCCTCCTTGAAGAAAGACTTTAAATTTAATGACTCTCTGAAAAAAAGAGCCAGGAAAGGGATTGTGTCTTCATGTGAGCTGTTGAAGCTCAGAGAAAAAGTGGTCTTCACAATATAGTTCACAAGATATAAGCTTTCTGGATCAGGCCATAGGCCAAAATGACCAGAATAGACTAGATTCAAGAGACTAGGAAGCAATTCAGGGACTGAGTCAAGTCAGTAAAACCTTTCGATTTAAACTTTGTTCAAAACTAATCCCAGAATGGAGCTCTAAGTCCCGAAGGACAGCACGTTGTCTTCACCCTGCAGCCAACCTGTCCCCAAAGGGCATATGGTTCTCAACCTCTCTGCTTTGCCAAACGCTGTTATTTTGGACCCTAGACACTTTGAACTGAGCCTCTGAGATCACCCAGATGTGATTTCTGAACCTGATTCTGAACTGTGGAATGCGTTTTGACACTTTTAGTCTCTCTTTGACCTGAAGTCCAAAGGCCCTAAACAAAAACAGTAGTTGGTAAGCAGCCCCAGGTTCCAAAATAAGACCTTGGACCATGTACGTAAGACTGGTGAAAAGGTTTGGCCTTTTCATTAGCCTAACCCCCAACTTGAAAGAACAAGTGGAGGTTGTTGATAATTGAATTGGATTTGAGTTCTGTGGCATTTCCCTGCCTTCCTCTGTAATGCCTCCCTCCCCCTCTACCTTTTACTTCATCTCAAACCGAATAAAACTCCAGAACCAAAAAATCCCATTTGCAGAACGTGCAAATAAGAGCAGCTCCCTGAAGTAAGAGCCTGAAATTGCTGTGACTTTTCCTGTACAGAGAGAAGCTACTGCTCTGGGGACTCCACTCATTCATCAGTGCCACCTATGGAGGGGGAGCCTATGTGATGCTGTATACTTTTATTTCTTCCTCCATCAGACATGGTGCTCTTTAACCCTAGCAAAAGAGCAACTGTTCATTTCACACCTCGGTAAGAATGGCCAAGTGAGGGACGCCTGGGTGGCTCAGTTGGTTAAGCGGCTGCCTTCGGCTCAGGTCATGATCCCAGCGTCCTGGGATCGAGTCCCACATCGGGCTCCTTGCTCGGCAGGGAGCCCTTCTCCCTCTGCCTCTACCTGCCACTCTGTCTGCCTGTGCTCGCTCCCTCTCTCTCTAACAAATAAATAAATTAAAAAAAAAAAAAAGAATGGCCAAGTGACTTGCCTAAGGCAATGACGTCACTTTCTTATCTTTCAGTACAGCTCTCTCCCTCATTATTTCTCTAACTCTCCTACTACCACCTCCGATCTTTCTACTCTCGCCTGCTGACACTCTCTGAGAAATAAGTATGTAGACTACAGATCATAAAATCACACCTCTTCCTTAAATATAATCTAAATGTGGCCCCACTGTTTCCTACTAAAACTAGGTGATTCCAGACTATCAGTTTGTAACACCTGTATTTGGCTAACACTAAATGGTGGTAAAGAGATGATTTCTGTCCTGACAGTGTTAGTAGTCAGTGTTTAGGAAAGGAGTTTTTATAGTTTGAACACGAGTCTTCTCCTGATGTGGGATATCTCTCTGATACAAATGAAGGCATTAAAATTAGAAAAAAAGATTTTCTTCCTTCTGCCAAAGCTTTTAAAGTTTTGCTCTCGTCAGTTAAGCTCCACCAATTTTATCATAGAACATGACTGTCTTAGTCTGTTCAGGTTATTGTAACAAAAATACCATAAACATATAACAAACACATCGTAGGTGCCTTGAACAGCATTCATTGCTCACAGCCTGAGGCTGGGAAGGACAGATCAATCAGTTCACTGAGATACTAAAAAGCAAATGGTTGACAAAGTACAGCATCTCTTCCTGATCAAAACTCTTCAAAGTGTAGGGATAGAGGGCACATACCTCAATATTATCAAAGCCATCTATGAAAAACCCACTGCAAATATCATTCTCAATGGAGAAAAACAGAGAGCTTTTCCGCTAAGGTCAGGAACACGGCAGGGATGTCCATTATCACCACTGCTATTCAACATACAAGTCCTAGCCTCAGCAATCAGACAACAAAAAGAAATTAAAGGCATCCACATAGGCAAAGAAGAAGTCAAACATTGTGAAAATGCCTATGCTACCTAAAGCAATCTATACATTTAATGCAATCCCTACCAAAATCCCATCCAGTTTTTTTCAAAGAAATGGAACAAATAATCCTAAAATTTGTATGGAACCAGAAAAGACCTCGAATAGCCAGAGGAATATTGAAAAGAAAGCCAAAGTTGGTGGCATCACAATTCCAGACTTCAAGCTCTGTTACAGAGCTGCCATCATCAAGACAGTATGGTACTGGCACAAAAACAGACACATAGATCAATGGAACAGAATAGAGAGCCCAGAAATAGACCCTCAACTCTATGGTCAACTAATCTTCGACAAAGCAGGAAAGAATGTCCAATGGAAAAAAGACAGCCTCTTCAACAAATGGTGTTGGGGAAATTGGACAGCCACATGCAGAAAAATGAAATTGGACCATTGCCTCATACCACACATGAAAATAGACTCAAAATGGATGAAGGACCTCAATGTGAGAAAGGAATCCCTCAAAATCCTTGAGGAGAACATAGGTAGCAACCTCTTCGACCTCAGCCGCAGCAACTTCTTCCTAAGAACATCGCCAAAGGCAAGGGAAGCAAGAGCAAAAATGAACTATTGGGAGTTCATCAAGATCAAAAGCTTTTGCACAGCAAAGGAAATAGTTAACAAAACCAAAAGATAACTGACAGAGAGAAGATATTTGCAAACGACATATCAGATAAAGGACTAGTATCCAAAATCTATAAAGAGCTTATCAAACTCAACACCCAAAGAATAAATAATCCAATCAAGAAATGGGCAGAAGACATGAACAGACATTTCTGCAAAGAAGACATCCAGATGGCCAACAGACACATGAAAAAGTGCTCCACATCACTCGGCATCAGGGAAATACAAATCAAAACCACAATGAGATACCACCTCACACCAGTCAGAATGGCTAAAATTAACCAGTCAGGAAATGACAGATGCTGGTGAGGATGCAGAGAAAGGGGAACCCTCCTACACTGTTGGTGGGAATGCAAGCTGGTGCAACCACTCTGGAAAACAGCATGGAGGTTCCTCAAAAAGTTGAAAATAGAGCTACCTTACAACCCAGCAATTGCACTACTGGGTATTTACCCTAAAGATACAAATGTAGTGATCCGAAGGGGCACGTGCACCCGAATGTTTATAGCAGCAATATCCACAATAGCCAAACTATGGAAAGAGCCTAGATATCCATCAACAGATGGATGGATAAAGAAGATGTCATATGTATATACAATGGAATACTATGCAGCCATCCAAAGAAATGAAATCTTGCCATTTGGGTATTATGCCTAGTGAAATAAGTCAATCGGAGAAAGACAACTATCTTATGATCTCCCTGATATGAGGAAGTGGAGATGCAACATGGGGAGTTTGGGGGGTAGGAAAAGAATAAATGAAACAAGATGGGATCAGGAGGGAGACAAACCATAAGAGACTCTTAACCTCACAAAACAAACTGAGGGTTGCTGGGGGGAGGGGGTTATGGAGAGGGTGGTGGGGTTATGGACATTGGGAAGGTACATACTATGGTGAGTGCTGTGAAGTGTGTAAACCTGGCGATTCACAGACCTGTACCCCTGGCGCTAATAATACATTATATGTTTATAAAAGAATTTAAAAATTATAAAAAAAAATTAAAAGCAAAGGGAATAAAACCCCACCCATCGTACATGGTGCCCAACATTTCTATATTCATTATTAGTGGAATAGTTATTTTTATACCACGGAGCATCTGCAATTGCATTGTCAATATCTGACTCAAGCCTTAAACTTCTGATCTTTTCAGTTGTGGAATGTCCTCCTCCTTGGCCAGACAGACATGGCATCCTGACATGTAGCTTCTTCTATTATCCTGTCTGGAGCTTTTTATTTATACAACTGTCTGTCTGTGTACCAGCTTATTGGGACAGGCTTTTAACTCTATTTTAAAAGGAATTCTATGTTGTGGATGTAAGAATAAAGCAAGCAACTTGGCAGGGGATTCATGAGAGTAAAAAAAATGTTTATCCTAATGAGATTTTCTACTGGCAAATACAGTTTTTGGTGTGTTTTTTTGTTTTTGTTTTTGTTTTTTTTGTTTGTTTGTTTTTGTTTTCTGTTACAGGAAGCAATCTTTATTGCTTCTTTAAAAATGCAGAGCTGGCTTTCCTTCCTGGTTCTGCCATGGGAGATGCCTGAAAGGAGATGCTACATCTTCATCTTAGTGATACTAAACCCACTATTCCAGCAGCAGATGTAGCTTGCTGGCAGCCCCAAATCCACGCTGGCTCTGCAGAGCTTGTCTCTCTTTGTCAGGTATCTGGTAACTAACCAAAGGCAACTAACTAAAAGGCAACTTTTAAACTTAATATGGTAGAGTGGAATGATTTTCTCAGCTTTCCAAGAGTGAACTACCTGGTAAGGAGGTAATACTATCTCTGTTCCTGTATGAAATGAGGCACCTGGTGCTCTGTATGTTAAAATATAAGGCAGGCCCAGTGGTGACATCCAGGGCAGACCCAGGGGGACAGACTAGCCTCCTTCTAGAGGGTTCTAGTAGTGAAAGTGACCCAGCCACCACTGGGCCTGCCTTATATTAAGATGCATAAAGAGAAACGTTACTATTGCTTTAAAGCAAATGCTTTATTGAGGTACAGGGTAGTCATTTGCATACATGTTTATGCTAAAGCCAAATCTGTCTAAATAACATTTGCTTTTGTGGCCACCTTAGTGGCTCATGTGGGAGAAACATTTAAGAAGCATTGTCTTTCCGTGAAAAACCTTGCTAAATCCTTTCTTAGCAGAAGATTTTAATAAAGAAAATAAGGGAAAACCTCCATATATAGGTGGGGAATGGGAAGAAGGTGAAAAATGGGAAGGAAAGTCCCAAAGAAGGAGACTGAGGGCTCCTGATACAAGCAGAACATGCATCTTGTATCTATTTCACTGCCCCATGTGTTATTAGAATCTTCTGCTAAGAAAAGGATTTAGCAAGGTTTTTCACGGAAAGGCAATGCTTCTTAATTGTTTCTACCACATGAGCCACTTAAGTGGCCACAAAAGCAAATGTTATTTAGACAGGTTTGGCTTTAGCATAAAAATTTATGCAAAAGGCTACCTTACACCTCAAAAAAGTATTTGCTTTAAAACATAGTAATATTTTTCTTTATGCATCTTTTGAGTAAAAGTGACACAGAAGGAAAATGTTTCGTGTTTACTCTGCGGCTTGTCCAGCTTCCCTCACACCCGCCAACCCCATATCCACCTTTTCCACACAAAGCACACTGCCTTGTGCCTCACAAGAAAGGCATGCCTGGTTATAAGGCAAAGAGCAGCAAGAATGGGGTCGGTAACTAGAAAGGTATAATGAATTGTCCATCTTGGGGTTTGATCTTTAATTAGACACAAAACCCTAGTTTGACCTAATCCTTTCTGCCCTGAACTTTTGTATATTTCCATGCCACATTTTGTGAGGCTCCCTCACATAAATATAAGGGCCTTCTGTCTTCTGAAATATTAAGAATAACCATTAATAGTAATTTAGCTTTTAATACAGCTAGCCTTGTTCTAAACACTTTATATGAACTCAATCACCAAAACAATCTCAAAGAAAAGGTCTATGATTGTTATTCTTATTTGCACATGAGAAAAATGGGGCCACAATGAAGGTGAGTAAATTGCTCAAGGACACCCAGCTAGTAAGTGAAAACAAGCACTGTGCTTCTAGTCCGCTCTTCAACACAGAGAACATTTCAACATTTTGAAATTGTCAGAGTTGTGCCAGTTGAGTAGACCAGGAAGTTCTGATAGAGCATGACAGGTTGCACTAAGGTGATAAGATGCTAACTGCAGAACTCCTTTGGGAGCCAGTGGGAACCATTTTGTTCCTTGGGATCACTCACTTCCTCTGTGGGCCTGGCCAGTGTGTATGTGCGAATGCAGGGTGCTTCTCTGTGTCACAGTAACATGGACCATTTCTCTTTCCTACTTGGCCTTCATTGCCTGGTAACTTTTACAAGTGAACCTCTTTCAATATAGGAAGTTTGATAGGATAGACAGAGAACGATGGAAAAAGAGACCATGAGTTCCCAGGTTGTTCTTCACTCGTGAACTGCCATCTCCAAAGTAAGGCAGGAAAAGGTAAGTGCAAAATAGAGGAAGTACCATGCTGTATGTATAAGTGAAAAAGGCAGGGTGTTTAATTCCAACTAAGGGGATCAAGATGTCTTTCCCGGGAACACTTCAGGCTAAGGAAACAATGAGCAGTGCTTCTTGAAACTAAAAGCAGTGATTTAAAAAATGTCTTTGCTTCCCAATTAGTAAAAAAAAAAAAAAAAAAAAAAAGCATATTGGTTAAAATAAGTACCTACTGCAAAGCTAATATGTTATTTAAAAAATTGGGTAATGGCATCCAGATCCTGGCCACAAAATACTGCGTTCCATTAACAGGACCAGGACTCCTTAGGAAAATGACTGATTACAGGGCTGGGGAAAGCACAGGTGAGCTTGGAACATCTTGTGCTGGGTAAGCAAAAGAGTCCTTGGGGGAAAAAAAGAAAAAAAAAAAAAGATGGAGACATGTCAAAGACAGTCCAAAAGGGCATGTTGGGGATAGTTGTGGTAACAAAATAAATAATGACAGTAACAAATTATAAATCATAGAATAAAATCAGAATCTATGAGATCATAATGATATAAATGACTGAATAAATCAATTGAATAAAGAAATACAAGGGGAGGAAGGAAAGCTCTTCCTTACAGTAGAATGCCAAGCAAAAATGTAGTAGGTATGCTAGAAGTAGAAAATCACCATTTGGCAAACACCATAGTACTTCTTTCAGGTGAGAATCATTGTGGAATGCTACACTTAAGTAGGCAAAAGTGTGATGAAAAACAGGATATTTGCACAGTTTCTAAATATTTCCCTCAAACATACGCCTTGGGTATATACCATATATACTTAGTGTCACATAACACAAGACATACTAAAGGAAAAGTAATAACTTTACAGAAGAGAACCTGGTAGACATCACCTTCACTAAGAGACCAAAGTTAACATCAGCAGTAACAGGAAACATAAACATTATGCACCCTTCCTCCCTAGTAGGAAGCACCAAAGAGGACACAGCATCATTTCCATGGTATTCTTGCCCAAAATGCCCAACATGAATTTAATCATTAGCAAATATCTGAAGAGCGTCAATGGAGGGACATTCTACGAAAGAACTGGCTAATGCTTTTCTAAACTGTCACAATTACAAAAGACAGGCCAAGGAACTGACTGAGCTTAAAGGAGACCAAAGACACATGAAGATGAGCTGCACTGTATAATCTTAAAGTAGATATGGAGCAGAAGGGAATGTCAGTGAGACAATCGAGAAATATTAATACAATCTGTAGATCATATATCATTATTGTGTCAATGTTAATTTCTAGATTTTAATAATAGTATAATGGTTATGTCAGATGTTAACACTTGTGGGAATCTAGGTGAGGGATATATAAGAATTTTTGTACTATTTTGTACTACTTTTTAATTTTTAAAACTTTTTAAAATTTGTGAGAGAGCATGAGCTGGGGAAGGGGCTTAGGGAGGGGGGGAAGGAGAAGACGATTCCCCACTGAGCAGGGAGCCCTACTGGTGCCTGGATCCTAGGGTTCTGGAATCACAACCTGAGTTGAAGGCAGACACCTAACTGACTGAGCCACCCAGGCACCCCTATTTTTACTTCCTTTTAATGTTTGAAACTGTATCAGTGGATAGTTTAAAATAGAAAAATATCGACCATAAATAGAAATTTAACAATCATAAGATATAAAATAAAGGAAATCATGTTTTCGTCTCATCCCGAAGCGGATTAGATAGCACTCCCTGCTTTAGAGGTCTCCAAGGGAAGGAGTCTGGCTCAGCGTGGCTTGTTTCGAAGTGGTGGAGAGGTCTCTGGTGCTGGCCTGTTTCTAGAGGGATGCAGTGAGAAATGGGTTGGCTTCTGATCCTGGAATCTGGGGTAGGAAAACTTGATTGTATATTTCTAAACCCCAAGGACTGCGCTTGGATTTCGACAGCCAGGAGATCGTAGTTAATCCTGACAACTCAATTCCACTGGCATTTTTATCTCATTTGTGTGTATATGTGCGGTTGTTGACTGAATCCTCTGTTTTCCCAAAGCAACACATGAGCATCACGTAAAGACTCAATGCCTAAAGGCTTATAACCAAAAGCACCAGACCTTTGACTCTTTGCCTGTACCCCGGAGGTAACCACTTCCAATATATATTGCTTATTCTAGTGTTAATCTCTATGTTTCTCAATAATATTTCTGCATTATGCTCTTGGTCCAGCTTTTTAAGACATTATCTGTTGACTTCCCTTGGAGGTGAGGATTTTAGCTCCCGCTCATACACCCTTCTTTCTTCACCATCTTCCCAATATGTTCATGTTTCAGTTTAGGGTTAAGTTCCTATTCCGTGTTTTCATTTTAATGACTCCATATTTAGTGCCCACTGCCAGGCAAAGTAGTTTACAGTGTTATCTTGCCTTCCTTCTATAACTTCTCATTTCTCCTTCAGTTGACAATTTTTTCATTAACAGTTTTATTTGGAGCTTTACTGAATCTTCCCATACATTGTGCAACTGTCTCTCAGTACAGCTTTCCACATGGTCAAGCTTGTGAGAAACTCTGTGCCTTCTCTCCTTTTCCTGGCAGCGTCCCACCTGGAGGCTGCCATCTTCCTGCCGCAGCCCACACTGGGAGCGCTCTGTGCTGCTGCCCAGCTGTCATGCTGGCGCGTCCCTTCCTCTCACTCTGGAAATCCCCTTCTTCCTCTAAAGGAGTTGGATCCTGCTGCTTCCTCCTTGTGGCTTTATCCTCAGTTTGGTGCAGCATATTTTCCAGTAGTTTTTGAGGGGTTGTGTTGGGAAGTCAAAATGTTCTAATTTCCTCTGCCTTGGTTTGGGACGTTTACCCACTGTCATTTTGCCTCGAATTTTGAAGGCTTGCTCCATGGCAAGTGACCAGTGAGAGAGTGACCATGGGAACAATGAGGGGACTTGCCACTTTTTCCCACTGGGGTTTTCCTTCACAACATCCATATCTGTTCGTTTTTCCCTTGAAAAAATATTTTTCATAGAAATATTCTCTTATATTCTACCTAGGGAAAGTATAACCTGGCTATAGTGACCCAGAAATAAGTGAGAGGAGAGGTCTGGGGTCCCACTTCATAATTTTTTAATCTCCCCCCGCCCAAACCTAGCCCCACCCTCCTTTGTGACTGGTCTCTCTTAGACCACAGCCGCTCAATTGCTCCAGTGTATATATCTTTTGCTTCCTTCATTGCCTGCAGACCTGGGGACATCGAACCTTCATAGATCTGTTGTTCTTTTAAACAACCACCTTGTTTCCAGTTCCCACCTCACCCCCATCCTCTGTGACATTGGTGCGTCTAACGCTCTAACCATTCTGAGATTGCACAGTGGAGATTAATTTGCTTCTCACCTGTGGGCACTTCAAATAAATCTTCCCTCAGTTCTGCTAAGTCATTTACAATTCTTCCATCCTTTTTCCACCTTCATATGTAAGAGTCTGGCTTTCCACTTGTCTGCTACTTTTATCAGAAAGGAAATTTCTATTTCTGTTCCTTGCCCTATATGTTATTTATTGGGTGGGTTTTTTAAAAAGATTTTATTTATTTATTTGGCAGACAGAGATCACAAGTAGGCAGAGAGGCAGGCAGAGAGAGAGAGAGGGAGGAAGCAGGCTCCCGGCTGAGCAGGGAGCCCGACGAAGGGCTCCATCCCAGGACCCTGGGATCACCACCTCAGCCAAAGGCAGAGGCTTTAACCCACTGAGCCACCCAGGCACCCCAGATTTTTTTTTGTAAAGAGATAGTGGCAGAAATATTTTACTCTGTCACCTTAAACCAAGAGGTTTCCCTCACTGTTTTCCAAACAAGGAAACTGAGACTCAGAGATTGGGTGGCTTTCACTCCCTCACCCACTCCCTATTTCACCAAAGCTGCTCTTGTCAAGGTTACTGATCGTCTTTGCACCATTAACACTGATGGACAATTCCCAGTCCTCATCTGACTTGACCTATCCGTATCACTGATACAGTCAATCCCATCTTCCTCTTTGACATGTTCCTTGTTTTCTTGTTTTTGTTTGTTTGTTTTTTGGGTTTGGGGGTTTTTTTTTTTTTGGCTTTTTTTTTTCTTTTTTTTGGCTTTTTTTAACCTGCTCTCTTCCTCCTCCCAGCCTCTGAATATTGGAGAGCTCCAGGGCTCAGTCCTTGGTCCTTTCTTTCTATATGCTTTTCCTGCCTTTTCTTTCTGTTTTTACTCCCTGTGTGATTTACCAATTTTCAATGCTTTAAATATCCTTAACATGCAGACAACTCCCTCGTTTACATCTCCATCTCAGGCCTGTCTCCTGAGTTTCAGATTCAGTGCCCAACTGCCCACTCAACATCGCTACTTGGATTTCTACTGAACATCTTAAACTCAAGCCCCTTGGTCTTACCCCACAAACCAGCTCCACCTATAGTATTCCCCATATTAGTTAATGGCAGCTTCTGGCAGCTTCCATCCTTCTGGTGACTCAGGCCTAACACCTTAGAGTCATTCCCCACTCCTCTCTTTCTGTTACACCCACATCCAACCCATCAGGAGCTCTTCTGGCTCTACATTCAGTATTCCAACTCTATACTTCCATTGCTAGCACCTTCATCTGAGCCATCTTCTCTCTCACCTAGATTGCTACAATTATTTCCTCACATCTCCCTGCTCCTACATGTGCCCCTTTATAGTTCATTCTAATTCCAAGCCAGGGGGATCCTTTTGAATTATAAGTCATGTTACTTCTTTGTCCAAAATTCAGAAGGCTGCCAAACGTCTCTATAATCTCCCTAATCTCTTCTCCTACACTCTTCCTTCTTCACTCTCTGCAGTCACATTGGTGTCCATGATGGTCCTCAAACACAATAGGCTTCTCCCATCTCAGGGTCTTTGCACCAGAAACAATGTCCTTATCGCTTTCCTAGTTACTCACTTTACTCCTTTGGGTCTTTGCTGGCATCTTACCTACTCAGTGACCACTTTCAACTCCCAAAGCATCCCCTCCCTCACTCTTCTGCTCTACCTTTTCCTTGGTTCGATAACACTTGATCATCTTCTAATCAGTCTATGTAACTTAATTTTTTGTTTCACTGTTTATTCCCTGTCTCTCCCATTAAATTAAATGTGTCTCACAAGGGTGGAAATCTTTGTCTATTTTGTTCTCTTGAATATCCCAGGCATCAAGAACAATGCCTAGTATATAGCAGGCACTCATTAATAACTGAATATAAATAAATGAATGAGCCTAATTTTAGACCTATTTTTAGTATACCATGTTCTTCTCTGGGTCATTGTGAGTGCTGTAAGATGACATTTAAAATGCATCCTGTCAGTTTTTTGAGAAAGGAACTTGAAATATTTGTCTTATGCTTGGGAAGAGAGTAGGGAAATGGATGGGAGAAACAAAATTTCACCATTATTTTCTTCCCCAGGTTTTCTTTTTGGTCTCCATATCTCCCTGCACACCTTTTGTTGTTGTTGTTGTTGTTTCTGTTAAGCTTTGTGTGGATTTTTATATCAGTTTGTTTTTTCCTCTTATTAGAAAAAACACTCATTTCTAGGTGTCATTAGGCTCATCCCATTACCAAATATATTTCCAGTTTCCATGTTAATGACATAACACTTTCCTTCCTTCTCCAAGTAAAAGAGAGTTCTGCTGATAGTAAATTTACTTTGTTTTCCTTTCTACTGCTTCCCTGTACCCATCCCTTCCATCCATTAGCCATTTAGAAAACAAAAGCAAATGTTCTTATATAAGTAAATTCTGGCTTGACTGTATTAGGGTTTCAAAAGTTGTTTAAAAGTATCTCATCTAATTACCATTAATTTTGCATGATTGGCTTCATTGAAGCTAGTCACAACACAAACTCACCTTTCAGAATTTAAAATAGAACCAAACCCAATGTAGGGATACATTTAGAAAGGATGGATAAATTCCAAACTGCAGAGGCTGAGGTTTAGTAGCTTATAATCTTTTTCAGTATTTGAACCTTTAGCAAATAATTACTTGCCAAGGTAGAAATGAACTTTCAAAACTCTTCAGGTTCCTGGGGAGATTTTGTGGGGAAGGGCCCTGGTGGGGTTTGGGAAGCATCATAATGCATAATGGGTACATTTTACACATGTGGCCAGATGCTTTATTTTGTAATTTGTGGAGACTTGAATATTAAGCACAGAAGGTTTTCCTAAGCTTCCTATTATATTGAACATCATGGTATTTTCTTATAAAACAAAAAAAAATTTTTTCTGAAACTAATGAAAGTTAATTTTTTTCATTTATAATTTAAGTCAGATTGATTTAAATTGGGTAAACATATGTAAATAGTATGTGGAACAAGCCTGACTCATGATAATGTAATCACAACCCAACTTTATTTTTTTAATCTCCCACTAGCCCTTTATATTCAATGGGAACAAGTATCCCTGATGAGAATTCAGGCGGTCCCACATCATTTAAAATCATAAATACAGCCTCCATAGCTCTCAATCAAAACTCCAAGCTCTTACTTTCCCTTTTCCCTAGCTGGAACCTGCTTCAAGTAGCAGTCTGCAGGAAGGCGCGGTGAAATGAGACACGGCTGGTCTCTCTATTCCTCTACTTCCTGCTTCTCTTCTGGGCCCCTCTCCTACTAGATCTGGGTGTTCAGCTCCAGCCCCGACCTCCCACACCTCGCCTCCAGGAGGCTGTCCTCCTAGAGGACAGACCCCAAAAGAATCCCCCACATAGGAAACCTTCACAGATGCCCTTTCTGTCACCCCCACGGAAGGCGCACCCTCCTGCTGTACCACTAAACAAGAGAAGCAGCCCACTTCTCCACATCTAGGTTTGTCAGACATGAGTCAGCTCCCAAGTCACTATGCTTCCTAACTGTGAGGCTCACATTTTAAACAATCTATGCAGCCTTGTTTGCAACTCCTCACCCCTGGCCAGGGTTGAAGTGAAGGGCAGGCCTCTCCTTCTGCTGAGGTGGATTGGTACTCAGGATATAGTTCTTTAGTTTTTAGTTCATAGTTTTTAGTTTTTAGTTCATAGTTTTTAGTTTTTAGTTCATAGTTTTTAGTTCATAGTTTCTTTACATTTGCCCTTCTCACTAGATCGTCTCTCCTCCTCTCACTTAACCTTTATACTCTTGAAGCACGTGAGGGAGTTCCAGAGTTACCGCAATGAGAGGTGGGGAAGAGAAGAGAAAGCTCATCTTTACTGAAGGATATCTATTTACAAATGGAGATGGGTTGCAAACCCACTGTAATAACTGATGCAGGAAGGGATCCTCAGCAGACGCTAAAGTCAGGTTGTGGAGGACTGGGCTATTCATGTGGTCTCAACAAATCACACACCCAGCTTACTTATTAATTACCAAGTCAAAGAAGTACCATCATGGTGGGGAAAGCTGGCAGATATCATCTCAACCAAGTGATCAACCTTAACAGGACCCTAATGGGACACAGTGACACTCCAGGGTCTTCTGAGGGACACACTCAGAAGAACTCAACATCACCTATGTAATCTTGCCAAAAATGCTTCATCTGATCCTGAGAAAAATGATCAGATGATCCAGACTGAGAGACATTTTCCAAAACAATTGGCTTGGAATTTTTAAAAATGTCAATGTTTTTAAAGAAGAAAAAAAGTGGTAGAGGAACCACTTTAGACTAAAAGAGACTGAAAAGCCATAAAACTAAATACAGTGTGGGACTCTTAATTAAAACCATGGATCCAGGTAGAGGAGGAGAAGATGGCAGCAGAGTAGGAGGACCATAGGCTTGCCTCATCCCATGAATACAACTTCCTAAAGATCATATCATCCTTAATACCCCAGAAATCTATCTGAAGACTGGCAAATAAACTCTACAAATAAAGGTAGAGAAGAAGCCACATTGAAGAAGGTAGGAAGTGTGGAGATGCAGCTTGGGAGAGAAATAGATTGTGGCTGCTGCAATGAGGAGAGGAGCCATGGTCGCTAATAAGCCGTGGTCACTGAAAGACAGACCAACACACGGGGTAATGCACAAGGAAAACAAATCCCCATAGCAATTGGCCTGGAAACTGAGAGGGCCTGAATTTTGTGAGTTCTTGAAACCAGCAGGGCTTAAATCCTGGAGTTTTAAAGGGTGGAGTGCTCGATCTGGACAAGCTTAGAGGACACTGGGACTGCTCTTAAAAAAAAGGCAGAGCAAAGAGCCCATATATATATAGCATGAAAATGGTGATCTAAAGAGCAACTGAAGCACACAGAGGGGAGGCTATTTGCTCATCTTGGAGCACGTCCCAGAGAAGTAGTGTTCATAGAGAGAACCCTCCAAGAACAAAGGAACTGGCAGGCACCACTTCCCTGCACAGTGCCACCTGTGGAAACTAGGGCAGAACTGACAATCACTACCTAACTTGCTTATACCAAACCCCACCCCCTGTGCTCTGGAAGAACTGCCCTTCCTGGTCACACTTGCCTCAGTCCCACTAGTGGGCCCCCTACCCCAGAAAACCATCCCAAACCCCTGCCAACACATCTTTCAACCCAGGACTTCTGTGAAATTTCGGTTCTAGTGGCAACAGCAATAGGTCTTATTTCACAAGCAGACCAGAGCACACCTAGCTAAAACGAGCCACATTCAGACCAGGGACCACACGCTGCCCACAACAGGCAAAGAGAACCTCTGCAGACAACTGGCCCAAAAGATAAAGCAGCCAAGACACAACAGCAGAGTGCAGGCAGCACACACTGGAGATACTCTCAGAAGCACAAGACCCTGGGGAATAGGGAACACTAAATTGCAGGGCACTACAGGAACTCCTCTTCATAAAGCCATTACCTTCAAAAATAGTAGATGTAGCTGACTGTCCTAATACAGAGAAACAGGCACAGAAGACTCTGTCCCAAATGAAAGAACAGGGCAAGGTCACGGCTGGAGATCTAACTGAAACAGATATAAGTAACATGCCTGATGGAGAATTGTGATGCTGTGATCATAAGGATACTGCTGTGAATGCTGTGATCATAAGGATACTCACCAGACTGGAGAAAAGAGTAGAGGACATCAGTGAGACCTTTAACACAGAGATAAGGAATAACATAGAGACAAAGGGCTCAATAAACAAAATGAAAAACATGCTTGATGGAATGAACAGCAGGATGGAAGAAGTGGAGGAATGAATTAATGACTGAGAACACAGAGTAAGGGAAACTAATCAAGCTGAACAAAAAGAATTATGCAAAACAAGAACAGACATAGGGAACTCAGTGACTCCATCAAATGTAATACCATTTGCATTACAGGAGTCCCAGAAGAAGAAGAAGAGAGAAAAGGGGACAGAAAATGTATTTGAAGAAATGATAGCAGAAAACTTCCCTAATCCAGGGAAAGAAACAGATATCCAGATCCAGAGAACACAGAGAACTTCCAACAAAATCAACAATAGCAGATCTGTACCAAGATATCCTATAACTAAAATGGCAAAACACAGTGATAAAGAAAAAACTATTAAAAGCAGCAGGACAAAAGAAGACAGTTATGTACAAAGGAAACCCCATAAGATGATCAGTGTATTTTTCAGCAGAAATTTTCCAAGCCAGAAAAGATAATATTCAAAGTGGCACGATATATTCAAAGTGCTGAATGGGAAATACCTGTAGCCCAGAATACTCTATCCAGCAAGGCTGTCATTCATAATAGGAGGAAAGATAAAAAGTTTCCCAGTTAAATAAAAACTAAAAGAGCCCATGACCACTAAATCATCCCTGCAAGAAATATTAAAGGGGACTCTTGGAGTCAAAAGGAAAGACCAAAAATGACAGTATGAATGTAGGAAACACAAAAGCAGTAAAAGTGAATATTTCTATAAAAAAATCAGTCAAGGAATTCATAAAATTAAAGGATATAAAAGATGACACCATATATCTAAAATGTGGGAAGGAGAGAAGAATGAGTTCAAATGTAAACAATCATCAACTTAATATTGCTATATGAAGAAAATATTATATACAAACCTAATGGTAACCACAAATAAAAAACTACTAATAAATATGCAAAGAATAAAGAGAAAGAAACTCAAATATATCACTAAAGAAAACAGCGAACTATGAAAGAAAGAAAGGATCAGAGAAAATCTTCAGAAACAACCATAAAACAATTAATAAAATGGCAATAAATACATATACATCAATAATTACTTCAAATGTTAATGGACTAAATGCTCCAGTCAAAAGATATAGGTGACAGAATGGGTAGAAAAATAAGACCCATCTATTTTCTGTGCATAAGAGACACATTTTAGATCTAAAGACACCTGCAGGTTGAAAGTGAGAAGATAAACATTATGCAAATGGGTATCAAAAGAAAGCAAGAATAGTAATACTTAATATTGAACAAAACAGACTTTAAAACAAAGACCGTAACAAGAGACAAAGAAGGACACTATATAATCATAAAGGGGATAGTTCAATAAAAAGATACAACAATCAGAAATATTTATGCAGTCAACAAGGGAACACCCAAATACACAAAACAGTTAATAACAAACATAAATGAACTAATCAATATAAATACAGTAATAATAGAGGACTTTAACACCCCACTTACATCAATAGACACATCATCTAAATAGAAAATCAATAAGGAAACAATGGCTTTGAATGACACACTGGACCAGATGGAACTAACAGATATATTCAGAACATTCCATCCTAAAACAGCAGAATACACATTCTTTTCATGTGCATGCTGAACATTCTCCAGAATAGATCACATATTAGACCACAAAACAAGCCTCAACAAATTCCAAAAGGTCACAGTCATACCATGCATTTTTTTCTGACCACCACCCTATGAAACTAGAAGTCAACACAACATCTGCAAAGACCACAAATACCTGGAGGTTAAATAATCTGCTACTAAACAATGAATGGGTCAACCAGGAAATCAAAGAACTTAAAAAGTACACGGAAACCAATGAAGTGAAAACAATAGTTCAAAATCTCTAAGATACCGCAAAAGCAGTTCTAAGAGGGACGTTTACAGCAATACAGGCCCAACTCAAGAAACAAGAAAAATTTCAAGCTGACAATCTAACCTTTTATGTAAAGGAGCTAGAAAAAGAACAATGAATGAAACCTAAAGACAGCAGGAGGAAGCAAATAATAAAGATTAGAGCAGAAATAAATGTTATAGAAACTAAAACCAATGGAACAGGTCAATGAAACCAGGAGCTGGTTCTTTGGAAAATATCAATAAAATTGATAAACGTCTAGATAGACTTATCAAGAAAAAAAGAGGGACCCAAATAAAATCACAAATGAGAGAGGAGAAATAACCACCAAAACCACAGAAATACAAAGGACTATAAGAGAATATTATGAAAAACTATATGCCGATAAATTGGACAACCTAGAAGAGAGGGATAAATTCCTAGGAACATAGAACCTTCCAAAACTGAAACAGGAAGAAATTGAACATTTGAATAGACTGACTCCCAGCAAAGAAACTGAGTCAGTAATAAAGAAACTCCCAACAAACAAAAGTGCAGGACCAGATTACTTGACAGGTGAATTCTACCAATCACTTAAAGAAGAGTTAATACCTATTCTTGTCAAATTCTTCCAAAAGCAGAAAAGGAAAACCTACGAATCCATTCTCTGAGGCCAGCATTACCCTGATACCAAAACCAGGTAAAGATACACAACAAGAGAACTATAGGCCAATAACTCTGATGAACACAGATGAAAAAATCCTCAAGAAAATATTAGCAACCTGAATCCTGCATTAAAAAAAAAAAATTCTCCACGATCAAGTGGGATTTATTCCTCGGTTGCAAGAGTGGTTCAATATTTGCAAATCAATCAATTTGATACATTACATCAATTAGAAAAAGGATAAGAACCATATGATAATTTCAATAGATGCAGAAAAACATTTGACAAAGTACAACAAAGTAAGTTTAGAGGAGCATACCTCAATGTAATAAAGGCCATATATGAAAAACCCATAGCAAACATCATCCTCAATGCAGAAAAACTGAGCCTTTCCCCCGAAGTCAGGAAGAAGACAGGAATGTCCACTCTCACCGCATTCTTTCAACATAGTACTGGAAGTCCTAACCACAGCAATCAGACAACAAAAAGAAATAAAAGGCATCCAAATCTGTAAGAAAGAAGTAACACTATCACTATTTGCAGATGACGTGAACTCTATGTAGAGTTCCATACAAAAACTGGTAGAACTGATAAATTTAGTAAAGTCAAAGGATACAAAATCAATATACAGAAATCTGTTGCATTTCTATATACCAATAATGAAGCAGAAGAAAGAAAACTTAAGAATACTCTCATTTACATTTGCACCCAAAATAGTAAGAGATCTGGGAATAAATCTAACCAAAGAGGTGAAAGACTTGTACTCTGAGAACTATAAAAATACTGATGAAAGAAATTGAAGATGACACAAAGAAATGCAAAGACATTCCATGCTCATGGACTAGAAGAACAAACATTGTTACCGTATCTTATGCTACCCAAAGCCATGAACACATTTAATAGAATCCTAACAGCATTTTTCATATAACTAGAACAAACAATCCTAAAATATGTATAGAACCAGAAAAGATCTCGAATAGCCAAAGCAATCTTGAAAAAGAAAAGCAAAGCTGGAGGCATCACAATTGCAGACTTCAAGTTACATTACAAAACTATAGTAATCAAAATAGTAGGGTACTGGCACAAAAATAGTCATATAGATCAATGGGACACAATAGAAAAATCCAGAAATAAACCCACAACTATATGGTCAATTAATCTTCAACAAATGTGTTGGGAAAACTGGACAACAAACATGCAGAAGAATGAAACTGGACCATTTTCTTATACCACACACAAAAATAAATTCAAAATGGACTAAAGACCTAAATATGAGACCTGAAACCATAAAAAATCCTAGAAGGGAACACAGGCAATAACTTCTTTGACATAAGCCATAGCAACCTTTTTCTAGATATGTCACCTTTGGCAAGGAAAACAAAAGCAAAAATAAATTATTGGGACAATACAAAAATAAAAACCTTCTGCACTGTGAAGGAAACCATCAACAAAACTAAAAAGCAGAAGGAGAATATATTTGTAAATGATATATCAAGTAACAGCTTCATATCCAAAATATATAAAGAACATGTACAACTCAACATCCAAAAAACAAAAAATCCAATTTAAAAATGGGCATAAGACATGAACAGACATTTCCCCAAAGAAGACCTCCAAATGGCCAACAGACATGCTCATTGTAACTTATCATCAGGGAAAGCAAATCAAAATTTGCTTGAGATATTACCTCACATCTGTCAGATATCACCTCACATTTGTCAGAATGGCTAAAGTCAACAAAACAAGTAACAAGTGTTGGTGAGGATGTGGAGAAAAAGGGACCTTCGTGCACTTTTGGTGGGAATGCAAACTGGTGCAGCCACTTTGGGAAACAGTATGGAGGTTTCTCAAAAAAAATAAGAATAGAACTACCTTAAGATCCAGGAATCACATTGCTGGGTATTTGCCTAAAGAATAAAAAAACACGAATTCAAAGGGATACATGCACCCCTATGTTTATAGTAACATTATCTACAATAACCAAGATCTGGAAGCAGCCCCCAAGTGTCCACTGATTGATGAATGGATAAAGAAGATGTGTTCTCTCTCTCTCTCTATCTCTATAATAGGATATTATTCAACCATTAAAAAAGAATGGTATCTTGCCATTTGCAATGACATGGATGGCACTAGAGAGTATAACGTGAAGTGAGAAAAGTCAAATACCATATGATTTCACTCATATGTGGAATTTAAGAAACAAAACAAATGAGCAAAGGGAAAAAAGAGAGAGAGAAACCAAGAACCAGATTCTTAACTCTAGAGAACAAACTGATGGTTACCAGAGAGGTGTGGGCATGGGTAAAATAGGTGACGGGGATTAAATTGAGAAGCATGACGAGCATGGGGTGCCTAAAATAAAGCTTAAAAAAGGAGTAATAACTAATAGATATTGAGCACTTTATGTACTATCCAGTGTTTTATAATTATTATGCCATTTAATCTGTACTAACACATGCTGATGTGTTTGTCTTTATTTTGATACTAGAGATGATGACAAACAGAACCAGAAATTCCTATTAACTTTCTTAAAGCACAGGATTTCTAAGAGTTACTCTCAAGACAGAGAGCTGTCTATCCATTTTCAAAGTCCTTGCATTGTTCACTATATCACATTGATCTACGATTGCTTTCAGTTTGATTTTCAATGTCCTATGCGCAAGAGGGCTTTGGTCTTCAAATCTTGACTGTATGAAAAACTGCAATGGGAGGTAATAATACTGGAACTGGAAAAATGATTTGGATTTTGCTGATGTAGTAGAAAAAAACATTAGTTTTGATCTTAAAATAAGACATGAATTTGAAAAAACATCATGGACCCACTTCCCTCTCGAAAACAAACACACTACAATAAAAACAATGAAATTCGATAAATGACATTTTAGGGAACAGGAGGAATCTGGCTTGCATGTTAGATCATAGTGGTGGATTAATGGTAAAGTTCTTGAGGGTGCTGATTGTATTATGTTTGTATGGAAGAATGCCTTGGTCTCAGGAGATAGAAGTACATATGGGCAAAATGTCACAATGAGAGAAAGGGGGAAATAGAGGCAAAATACAGCACCATTTGGTAAAATGAGGTGAAGAATACTGGGTGTTTATTTTTTCAACTTTTCCGCAGGTTTTTAATTTCTCAAAATAAAACACTGCGGGTAAAAAAAACCCCAGGAACTAGCTCCTCTTCAAGTAGACAAATAGAGATTTGGCACCTCACTTCGAAATTTCTTTTCAATCGTGTCTTAGTGCCTGGTTGAAACTTAAGTTATGATGCCTTGTTATGCATCTGTATTCCTAAAATTATAAATTGATGCAACAACAACAACAACAACAACAACAGCAACCTCAAAATATTCATACAGGACACTGCTGTTTATGAAACATTTCCACTTGTATTACCTCCTGTTATCTTCACAACAATCCTGGAAATGGCCTGGAGAGGTCATTTTCCTTCTTGCCATTTTCCAAGTGAAAAACGGAGAAGCAGGAAGTCTGAGCGACTCAACCACATTCCTGTCCCTAAGATTAGCACCCTCTTCCTCTGGTTGCAGACCCCATATTTTTTCACATCACATATTCAACACCCGAGGGGGCAGGTGGGTTAACAAAGCCATTTACTCTCACATTACTTCAGGGATTTTTTTGCCCAGAAAGGAAGAGGGAGACTTAAGAGTCTTTGTTTACCCCCACTGTCTGAGAATGCCAGATTAGCAAGGACATGGGTGCCCTGCTCACCCCCTTGAAGCAGCACGCAGCCAAAGCCTGCGTGAGATGCTGCTCAGTGACGGGTGGCTGGAGCCCACAGCCCCATCAGCCTGGGCTGGGCACTGGATAATTCTAGACCCCAAACCCTCCCCATGTCCCTGTGGACCAGCTGGCGCACAACAAGGAACTGAGGGAGAGGAACTCCCCCGAGACTGAGCTGACATCCCCTCAGTATATGGAGTTAATTCTTGTCACAGCTCCAGGAAGATGACAAAGCACACAGAAGGAAGTTCAATGAGTCACAAACCCCCAGCTCCGGAATACTAAGCAGCTCGGTCTCCACCTGACAGCTGGGGTACACGGAAGCCATGTCTGTGCTCTCCAGCTCCCTCTCCCTTCCTTGACTAAAAACAACTTAAGAAAAGAAGAACACCAACAAGTCACCCTTTCTGAGCCTGATGAGGGCTACAGATTTGTGGCGAGGAGGTACAATTGGCCCCCAGCCACATGGCCCGCGTTCTTCTTTGTGGATCTTCCTAAGGATAGGGGTTGTATCTCCTTTGCCTTCACTTAAGTCGCAAAGAAAGGGCAGAGAAGAGGAGACGACAGAGGAAGCAGCTAAATTGCATAGAATATAAGCATACTCTTCTCCAGCATCTTCCCTTCTAACCAGGGCTTTATGAAATGAGGCTGGGAATCTCTGACATCCCAAGAACACACAACATACCGTACAAGATAATCGCAAATAATTTGGGATGTAATTTTCTTTAACACCAGCGCATCACATATTTTCTGCAGCCTGGGCACTCTTAATTTCTCAGTATGCTCTAGCAAAGGTACTTTTCGTAAAGCTCCTGTTCTTGGAACGCAGACGGCAAAAATAATTTGTTAATTGGGGCTCCGAGGTGTATCAGAGCGATCCACGTTTCAGACTATGGTTGGGGAGGGGCTCTGTTAACTCTGGACAATTTTTCGATGCCCCTAGAAGATTGCACGTCTGAAGCAAAATGTCACCAACTAAGAGTAGTGACCTCCATAGCATGCCTTTGCTGTGCTGCTTAAGATAATTCACTCCTGCTCAACAAAGTAAGAGAAATAAGGAGGATACATAGAACTGGGTAGAGAAACAAGTAGCTCGTGAGACACAGGCAGAATTCACATAATGTATACGGGATGACTCAGTGGATTAGTAACCTCTGAGTCATGGTAGCCATAGATAAAGTGGGAAACGTGTGTGTGTGTGTGCTGAGTACAGAGGTGGAAGGATGGAAAATGGGATATTCGCAATGCATCCAATGTGTGTGACACGAAACATTCAAGGTGTACTAAATATACATGAGATATATGAAGACTCAAAGTCTTAAATCAGCCCCTGATTGGTGATCCCATTCTGGCTTCGAAAATCCTGTGCACAAGAAATGCAAAGAGTCCATGGCTGTGCTTCGGGCTACCTGGTGAGCTACAGGTAATGGCCAGGTAAATTTGGCCTTGAGGCTTTCCAAGAGAGCAAGTGTATGATTGACCCAGGCAACGTGTGTCTACTGAGCTTCCTTGTCCAAAGCTTGAATCTGATCATTATAACTGCACCCCCACAGGGAAGGCCAACGTGGCAGAAAGAGAAAACAGGCCGTACAAACACTGTGTGCCCCAAGGTTCAGGTCATTGGATTGCTCCACCAGCTTATACTCTATCCTAATTGTTTTAATCAGCCCTATCGCTCTCCTCTTGCTTCTCACTATGTTTTTTACATGACTTAATAAGCTATGTGATTCATGTATCTTAATTTGTTGTGTGAGCCTTTCTGTTTTAGGACCTCTAGGATTGCCTGGTAGTGGACTTGGCAGTTACTAGGACATCAAGGTCATTCCCCACATGACAAATTTGTAGCAGGACCATGCACACAACAGCAACGAAGAAAGATAGCTTTGAATTTAATTGCTGTGTACTAAGCAACATTGTATGCATTTTGTATATATCATTCTAAAAATCTTTATAATAGCCCTATAAAGTAGAAATTCATACTTACATTTTATAGATAAGGAAACTTATCCCTAAGGATAAGAGAGATCGGGGCACCTGGGTGGCTCAGTGGGTTAAGCCTCTGCCTTTGACTCAGGTCATGATCCCAGTGTCCTGGGACTAAGCCCTGCATCGGGCTCCCTGCTCAGCAGGGAGCCTGCTTCCCCCCCTCTCTCTGCCTACTTGTGATTTCTGTCAAATGAATAAATAAAATCTTAAAAAAAAAAAAAGGATAAGAGAGATCAAACAATGTGTCTAAAATGACACAACTGGGAAGAAATAGATGATGTGAGTTAGGGTCTGACTCCAAAGTTATACTCTTCCCATTTTGGGGGAGGCCAGGCTATTCCTCCATATCCTTCTCAGACCTCCCTTGGACACCCTATCTAAAATCTACCCCCCCATACTTCCATCCTTCTCCTTGGACCTATTTTTTTCCTCATATCATTATCACCATCTAATGTAATTTTCTTACTAACTTATTGCCTGAGTCCCCCACAAGAACGTAATATCTGTAAAGCAGGGTGTTTGCCTAATTTATTAACTTCTCCTCCTCCCAGTGCACAGAAAAGTGCTTAGCGCACAGTGGATCGTCAATGAATTTCAACTGAATGAATGAGTAGATCCTATTATTGAATTTTTTCTAGATATTCTTTTGAAAACAAAATCACAGTCTCAAGATTGCCTTTCGACTGAACAGATGAACCCTGGAAAATCTACAATTACACTAATTGTAAAGGACATGGTGGACTTCAGAACAAAATCGCATGGAGAAACGATAGGCTTTTAGAAAATCCCACTGCCAAGACTGTGCCTTGATTTCCAAGTGGTCTCACTGAAGACCCTGGTTGCCTCGGCAGCCTGACCACCTTTATTTTCTTTTCATCACATTATAATTTCAGGACCTTGGATTGCTCCCATAGTCGCTTCTAAGAAGAAATGTAGAAAAGAGTGGAGTTTTACATGTATGTGCGTTGTACAGGGCATTCTAGAACAGGGGCTTGTTTGCTCCACCCTCTTGAACCCATCTTGTTAACTCATTGAGAAGTCACGTTCTGTGTTGCTGCCCTGCTCAGGTGAGGATCCTGAGCCTCAGTGGGGTAGTAACTGCCCTGAGTGTACAGTCTAATAAGTGGTAAAGCCAGGATTTGAAGCTGCGTCCCCCATTCAAGGTCCTCCAGCCTACTTTGCAGAAAGAACTGTCTCAGTGAGAAGGAGGCCCACAGTGAACAGCAACACGAGATTTTCTAAAAAGCCATATCAGAGATGAAGTGAATCCAACCATCCCCAATGCTGTTTCTTAGAACGGATGAAAGAAATTTCTCTTTTTGTTAAATGACTTGTTTTGTAATGTATAAGACATCAGCTGACTAGGTCCAAAGAAGCAGTCCAATTTTTGGTGAATTTGCAGTTAAAATGCAAATAAAACTGATTTAATAAAATTGGAAGACTTTTTTTTTTTTTTTTTTGGCCACAGGGTTGGTAGGTTTTGGCTCATCTTCTTGGATATGAAAATCATTTTCTCCAAATTAATTTCTTGAAAACTCAGCTGTTCCAGCCTTTCAGACCAGAAGGCTAAATTGATCTGATGGGCACTAGAGGCTCTCAGGAGCATCCTGGCCAGGGTCATGAATGAAATGCATTAGATAATTTTAATTTGATATAGGAATCCTCAGCTGAACTGCCAAAGAATCATCCCTCCATTCATTTTTACTCATTTAGGTATCGGTCAGATTTCTGGAGAAAGACCTGGCATCCTGGAGATGACTGCCAGCCACCTGTCCTCAACATCACCCAGAAATATGTTGAACCAGATCAGGGACCAGAATGTTGGTAGATATTAGGAAACCAAAATAGGTTTTCAAGTAGAGAAAAACAAAGTTGGATCTATTTAACTTTAGAGCTTCACTCATGCAGTCGCTCAACTCTTGTTCACTCATTCATCCCACTGTTCATCCATCCATCCACCCACCCACCTACACAGTAAGTATTTATTGAGCACCTACTATGTGTCTGGTGCTCTGCTAGACTGGAAATACAGCCTATAGACCTGCATGTGACCAAATTCAGCTGTCAGTAGCCACATGAGGCTATTAAGCATTTGAAATGTGGCTGATTCAAATTAAGACGTCCTGTAAGTATGAAAAGCACAGCAGATTTCAAAGACTTAGTGTGAAAAAATAACCTCATTAATAATTTTTATATTGATTATATGTTGAAATGATATATTTTATATATTGGGTTAAACTGAAAAAATGTATATGTATTTTTTAAAGGTTTTTTTATTTTTCAGTAATCCCTACACCCAGTGTGGGCCTTGAACTTACAACACTGAGATCAGGAGTTGCATGCTCTGAGGCAGCCAGTCACCCCTAAAATATATTTTTACAATTATTTTCATCTGTTTCTTTTTACCTTTTGAATGTAATTAATAGAAAATTCAAAATACACATATGACTTGTATAACATTCACTGCTGCTAATGACTATTTGCATATTCCTTCCTACTATTATTATGTCTTGGGGGAAAGGTTGAGAGTGTCTTACAGGGAAGATAATACAAATGCAGAGCAATGATCCACTGTGCTTAGGTGATATTTCTAGTTTTAGGTCATTAAACTTTTGTTCTGAAAACTTTGCTTTGCATACTAAATATCCAGGGCCAGTGTTCTGGAACTGAAAAACATGGAGAAAATTGGGGATGCTGCAATGTTTGTTACTTTCTGGTATTTTCTGAGGTGTCACTGGATATCCTAAATTCATGACCTTCCATGGATTCCTGCTTGCATATGGGGACACCAAACAAGATGGCTTAGAAGGAAGTAAATACTTTTTTTTTTTAAGATTTTATTTATTTATTTGTCAGAGACAGAGGGAGAGAGAGCAAGCGAGCACAGGCAGACAGAGTGGCAGGCAGAGGCAGAGGGAGAAGCAGGCTCCCTGCCGAGCAAGGAGCCTGATGTGGGACTCGATCCCAGGACGCTGGGATCATGACCTGAGCCAAAGGCAGACGCTTAACCAACTGAGCCACCCAGGCGTCCCCAGGAAGTAAATACTTATGGAATGGGCTGTTTGACATGATGATATTGTGGGAACTAAGTAGAGCTAATTTCGATCTTGTCTCTCTTATTTAAAAAAAGACATCTGGGGGCACCTGCGTGGCTCTGCTAGTTAAGCGTCTGCTTTCAGCTCAGGTCATGATCCCGGGGTCCTGGGATCGGGCCCCGCATTGGCTCCCTGCTCGGTGGGGACCCTCCTTCTCCCTCTGCCTCTGCCCCTGTGTGTGCGCTTTCTCTCTCCCTGTCAAATAAATGAAGTCTTAAAAAAAATAATAAAAAGGACATCTGTGTTGTTTATGTCTGTATTGACCTGCTAGCAGGAAAAAATAAATAATTTGAATTGTCATTAGGTTGGGAATAACACCTAATGACTAAGGAAGTGTGTGAGATTAACTAGTTTTGGCAAAAAAGCTCTAAATAAAAGTTAGAAGGCTGAATTCCAAATGTTTTTTAAATTAAAATTTTATTTCCTTTAAAAATCATCTTTTCAGGGACGCCTGGGTGGCTCAGTTGGTTAAGCGTCTGCCTTCGGCTCAGGTCATGGTCCCAGCGTCCTGGGATCGAGTCCCACATCGGGCTCCTTGCTCGGCAGGGAGCCTGCTTCTCCCTCTGCCTCTGCCTGCCACTCTGTCTGCCTGTGCTCGCTCTCTCTCCCTCTCTCTCTGACAAATAAATAAATTTAAAAAAATCATCTTTTCAGATCAACATATTGGTGGGATTTCTTTTCTCCTTTCCAAAAAGCTATGCAAACAAAAACACTTCCCCTCTTTTTTTCTGTTATTCACAAGTAGTACATGGTTTGCAGACTCCTTTCTTGCCCTCTCATCATGCTCATCACTTCCTTTCTGGGACAGTGAGAAGATTATAGAGAGAGAAATTAGCCTGACACTTGGAAAAGACAGAAAACTAAACCACAAAACTAGTCCAGGTCCTCAGACACATGAATGCTCCATGTCTCTCCCTGTCTAGCATGACTCACATAGGAACGAAGTTTCTTTTGTCTAATGAGCTCAAGAGAAGATTCTGAAATACACGCTGGGATTTATGGAAACGAGAGAATTTAGAATACGAGTAGCATAGAGCGCAAGGAACTGTCAGTGACTACTGGTAAGAACACAGCGGCATAAGAAAGAAGAAAGGGGATACCGGGCTGATATTTTTTTTTTTCTGGGATTGGAACACATGGCATCGATGCCAGATATTGTAGCAGAGACAGATGGCATGGCAGATGCTGGGAAAGAAAAATGACTTACTACTAGGTGAACCAAAAAAAATAAACAAGGAGGGCAGAGGGGAAAAAGTACAAGAGTTCCCGTGTTGTCAGGAACATTGTCCCATGCTGCAAAATGTAATTGTATCGCATAGGCTTGTAGATTGCAAATTAAGTGTCTTAACCACCTTCTCCACAGAGGGCACATTTGGAATTATAGCTATTCTCTCGGGAGGACTCCTTTTTGTCTATTGCTTTTCCAAGGAAGGAGGGAAGAAAACAACTAATTGGATACATGATGCCTATATACGATGAATAAGACGTTACTGCTATCTTTTTTCTGGCTCAGATCGTTGCTATAGGATACGTAGAAATTGAATGAAATTCATCCTGGCTTATTTTAGAAGCGTTCCCAATTAACATCCTTTCAAGGTGCAAATCAAATGAATGGGGTTGGCATTTTAATAAACTTAAATCAAAGTTGTTTAAAACATGTCCTAGAAAGCTGGACTGGGCTCTCTTATTAGGTCCCTGGGGTTCAAAACAGGTGCCTCACCAAAATTATAGCTTAGCATGTGTTGTGGCTCCACAGAGTTGACAGGAATGGTTGAAACCAATAAAAATGATTTTCAAATGCTAAGGGTCTAATATGAGCTACCCAGACCCACACGCAGTACAGTGCCAACCTACGTAGGCTGAATATATGAAAATTCATCACCATGCACTTGGCCGCCACTGTTGCATCACTTACATTAGACAGGAATGGATGTAATCAAGCCTAAAATTGCCAATGTGAGTTGCTGAAATAAATAAAAGTATGTGAATGATATTAAGGATTTTCTGGCCATTGCAGAAAGAAAAAAAGGAGGGTATGGGGGGTTGGGCAAACTTCCAGTGATGATTTTGTCACTATATTTGCAGAGGAAATTGAAAACTAATTAAAGACTGTAGAGTGGGGCCCCTGGGTGGCTCAGTGGGTTAAGCCTCTGCCTTTGGCTCAGGTCATGATCCCAGGGTCCTGGGATCCAGGCCCGTATCGGGCTCTCTGTTCAGCAGGGAGCCTGCTTCCCATCCTTTCTCTCTGCCTGCCTCTCTGCCTACTTGTGCTCTCTCTGTCAAATAAATAAATAAAATCTTTTTAAAAAAAGACTATAGAGTAACATTGACTAACAAAGAGCTATTGTATGCTTTGGAAGGGGAATTCTGATTATATATAATATTTATTTTCTGTAGTGTTTTTAGAAATACTAATAGCCCTCTAAGGTAGACTCCATTGCACATGTACAACCTTCACTCACACACAACTCACGACTTAGAAACTCATTGCAAAATGAATCTCAGTAACAACGTGGAATCCAGAAATAGCTTAGATACCATATTCTTCCATTTTTAGGGGAGCAAATGCACCCAAGGCCTCCTGGCAATCCCGTCTGGTTCTCATTTTCTTCTTATTTCCTATTTCTTCTTCTCTCTATTGCCCAGATCAGCGCTGCCCTCTGCTACAGTAAAGTGGAAGTCACTAAATGCCAAGACTAAGTTTCCAGAGACTTGGATCACACCGGCATCTCCACTGGTCCCACCTGGGAACAAACGAGTATACTAAGTTTGAGGATACACATTTTCTGAAAGCTGGGGAGAAATGACAGGGAAGGGAGTTCAGTCTGGAACAAATCCGACTGAATGAATTTCTGTGGTGTTTCCACGTTAAATCCTCCCAGAGGAATAAGACTTCAAGCCTGATGGGCCAGCTAGGAGTGGGTCCCTTCCGGTGGAGGGTGGGGAGACCTGAGTACATTCCAGCATGAAGGGGTGGACGGCGGCAGAGCTACAAAAATGCCATGTTCCTTGATCTTACCGTCAAGTGCAAACTTCTATTGTTTGGCCTCCTTCCTTAGACTTCGGACTTGGACAGCACCTCTTGACAACATAGCTTGAGAAAATGTTCTGCTTTGTGGATTATTATATGAGAAACTCAGGGAAAACTAACATATTCTCCAATTCTAGCAAAGGCTGGACAACGCTGCAGTTACAAATTCTATCAGGCAGCAATCTTGTGTTGTTAATGTTGTTGTTTGTTTGTTTAGCACTACGAAGCTCCCTTCTACTAAATTTCAACCCATAATCAGTGTTCACACAACAAACACCATTATTTTGTCAATATCACATAGCTTAGAGCTTATATCCTAATTGAGAACATCCTCCTTCTATACGTATATCATGCAAATTACAATGTTCTCTGTTTGAGAGAGTCCTGCATTGTATCTCTAAAATTAGACATTGGGGAGGATGCGCAAAATGAGTAAAATGAAAAAAAAAAAGACCTGGGAAAATCTCAAATGTTTTTTATCCTGTACATGGTGTAATCACAAAGGATTCTTTTCCAAAGAGGAAAATAGTGGCACTGAGGCACTTAAATGGGAAGCAATTTCAGTTTCACAGTCCCCACCAAATGGCATTGTATTTAACACTTTTGTTCATCAGATAGTTTCAGTGTTCTCTTTCAACGTGTCACTGAGGAGAATGTGACATCATATTATCCTTGCAATAAGCACTTCGTACACTAATAAGATGTTTATGACTGCTTTATGGGGACACCTGGGTGGCTCAGTTGGTTGGGCGGCTGCCTTCGGCTCGGGTCATGATCCTGGCGTCCTGGGATCGAGTCCTGCATCGGGCTCCTTGCTTGGCGGGGAGCCTGCGTCTCCCTCTGCCTCTGCCTGCCACTCTACTCTGTCTGCCTGTGCTCACTCGCTCTCTCTCCCTCTCTCTCTGACAAATAAATTTAAAAAAAAAAATTAAAAAAAAAGATGTTTATGACTGCTTTATGAATTACCTATTCTTTGCCTTGATAAAAATATGCATTTTTATGTCATTTCTATGGATAATTCTTATTATGAATTTCCAACACTGATACTGCACTATGATAAACTCCTGATTTACTCAGAGTCAAGAAAGCAGAAAACTCTAAGAGAAAGTTAGATATATATAAATATATATTTTTAACATTTCCCTGTAGTTAACAGATAAATGGCAAGGAAAATAACTTCTGTAATATTTTTTTTGGGGGGGGTCAGGAGTGCAACCTACAGAAAAATTCATATATACTTTCATACATACAATCATTTGTAATTTCTATAACCTCTATAACCCTATAGCAAGAATAAACCTTTATAGAACCTGATTTATTACGAGATCCTAGACCACCTTTTGAATCATCAGGGACAAATTTATCTTCAGTGTAATTTTGAATAGTAAATAGAATTTGTCCTATTCTAATTCTTTGAAAATGTGTAACTGTATATTGTATTATAAGCCTCAAATGACCAGAGCATTGTTTTTTCCTCTAATGCCCCGAATATCTTTGTTCGTTTTCCCCTCAGGTAGGTCTAATCCATAAGACTGTAAATCTCAATTAACTAGAAAATTCTAGTATATCCTCCTAAATGACCTTCATCCTCAATCACCTTAGGTAGACTCCATAAATAAATGTAAGTTGAAGAAAATTTAGTTTTAGGAACATTCTCAATGTTCCCACAGGAGAGACCTGACTATTGTCCTCAAATAGTTGTAACAGAAATAAAATGTTGCAGCTTCTTGAGAATCAAAACCCAAATTGCAAAGAAGAGTCTCATTTTGAAGTAGTCACTCCTAAAAAACCTCCATTCACAGTACCACTTAGAACCTGTTACCACAGATCTGAAGCTAATCAGACTTAGTCATTACAAAAGAGGAAGATCGTCAAGGGACTTCCTCCAAAATAACGATGGCTGGGTTATAAACTCCCCTTCCAATTAATTTTATTGTTTCAGTTGATGAAATTGCAGAAGTGAAATGAACCTGGAAAAAGTGAGCACTGTAGCCAGCAGAAGCCACAGTCCCAATGCCTGGGAACACTTCAGAAATGAATGAAGAAGCCAGATGCAGAGCTCTGGCCTTGAGGGTAAATGCTGAGGCCGAGAGACTACCTTGGGAAAGGTTTCCATTTTCCCCATTCAATCAAATCAGTCTGAATATATTTCATTTCCTACTGTTAGTGAAATAAGTCATCCAGTTAGAATCAATAACTCTAGAGTCTTTTATCCAATTTCTTCACTCACCTTCCATGGGAGTGTTGCTGTCCGGTCGATTGGCAAAGACTACGTCTACGTACTCGAGCTGTAGTCTCTGGAGGGAGCCCTTCAATCCTGGGAACAGAGGCACAAAAAATCCAAAAAGTACAAACATAAACACTATTAGAAACAGTTAAAGTTTAAGAGACTCTTAACTCTAGGAAACAAACTGAGGGTTGCTGGAAGGGAGATGGGTGGGGGGATGGGCATTCCGGAAGTCACGTGATGTGATGAGTACTGGTTGTTATATGCAACTGGCGAATCCCTGAATTCTCTCTGAAACTTATAATACATCATATATTAATTGAATTAAAATAAAATAAGATAAAATAAAAAGAAATAGTTAAAGTTTGGTTTCCTTCAAAAATTTACTTGAAAAAAAAAAACACAGTATTAGTTTCAAAAAGACATTGAATACAATGATGTATTAATTGGCCCCTAGCGCCTTTAAACAATATATCAAAGGCTGACTTTAATCTCAACAAAGAAAAGTCTTATAGGGTGGCACAGTTCAGTTAAGCGTCTGACTCTTGGTTTCAGCTCAGGTCATGATCTCAGGGTAGTGACCTTAGGGTTATGAGATCAAGCCCTGCATCAAGCTCCACACTCAGCTTGGAGTCAGCTTATGATGCTCTCTCTCTCCCCCTCTGTCACTCCTTCTCTCTCTCCCTCTGCCCCTTGCCCCCTGCTCTTTCTCTTCCTCTCTCTAAAAATAAATAAATCTTTTCTTTTTAAGATTTTATTTATTTATTTGACAGACAGAGACCACAAGTAGGCAAGAGAGGCAGGCAGGAGAGAGAGGAGGAAGCAGGCTCTCCGCAGAGCAGAGAGCCTGATGCGGGGCTCGATCCCAGGACCCTGGGATCATGACCTGAGCCGAAAGCAGAGGCCTTAACCCACTGAGCCACCCAGGTGCCCCAAAATAAATAAATCTTAAAAAAAAGAAAAGTCTTATAACTTTCTCAATAGTTTTAGTCCTCCCACTCCGCCAGAAAACATATACTCAGCAAAGCTCGTTCACAGTGACTCATCTGTGGCAATATCCAGGAGCAAAGTTTAAAATAAAAAGTAGGGACGCCTGAGTGGCTCAGTTGGTTGGACGACTGCCTTCCGCTCAGGTCATGATCCCGGAGACCCGGGATCGAGTCCCGCATCAGGCTCCCAGCTCCACGGGAAGTCTGCTTCTCCCTCTGACCTTCTCCTCACTCATGCTCTCTCACTTCCTCTCTCTCAAATAAATAAATAAAATCTTTAAAAAAAAATAAAATAAAATAAAAAGTAGCCTAAGAGTTTAACTACTTCTTCTTGAAAACTGCAAATTACTTTCATGTTATGAATGACTTAATGGGCTTAGAGTGGGATGGGATATATTTATTGCTCATCAAAAACATTAAAATGGCACAAATCAGAAATAAATGACTGCCAAGGCCATCTTCATGTACACACCGGTTGTAACAGGAATAAAAGGGTTGGCAAATGAAGCTTTTGCTCAACCTTTTACTAACTGAAACAAAGTTTGAAGAACCTTAAATATAGCTGAGCTCTACCATTTCTATTATTCCCTGTTCTTTGGGGGAAGAAGTGAAAACAGAAGCTATAAAGACTTAGATAATATAAAGGAGAGAGGGAGAACTTAAAAAAAAAAAGTCTGGAACCAATAATCTAAGTTTTAGCCCTAACCATCTGGTCACATTCCTGTGAGTACTCAGAAAAAAAAAATGATTTAATTTCAATAAAATTAATACTTCCCTGAAATAGAATGTATTGTATATAATATTATGCAACCAAAAGGATGACAGTTCAAGAATCATTTTATCTCATTTCCATGAGGCACAGCATTTCCTTATCAGCCTATTTAATTCCTCAGGAAGACTGGTGGTTTTTCTCTTTTTATTATAGGCATAAAATTAATTGCATGTTAAATGAGGCTCTTATAAATTTAAATTTGGCTCATTTAAACTTGATTTTTCAAACTGGTTTACCAGCCAGCCACAGTTACTTTTCTGACAGGAAAATGAAGTGCTTGGATATAGTTCCGGAAATGTTTTTCATTCATTGAGAAAGGATTGTCTGGGATGGTGGCTTGTTAAAAGAAGCACTGATGAAGAGATTAGGGCAGACAGGTGTTATAAGGTCCAATGCCCACTCTCAAAAAACTGCAGTGACTTTCAGGCCTGGGCTATCGCCAGCTCTCTGAAGGAGCAGCTTGAAAGTAAATTTGCCTTAAAAAGCCCTATGATATGAGCCACTTTTTGGAAGCAATTATATGTATTGGAGGAAGTAAGGGGAGGACGGAATAACCAAACAGATAATGGGGTAGCGCAGGTTGGGAAGGTTGGAAATCTACACTCTAGCGTGCTATGGGATTCCACTTGGGTTACGTCAACCCCCCCCCCCACACCCCCACCCAGATTTGGTGACTCAGGTCTCTGATCTGCAGTGGAGATAACAACACACACCACCTTCAGGATCATGCTTCAGGAGAGCAAATAAAACCAGCTTTCAAGCACTTTGTAAAGCACAGTAGTCTACAGAAATGCGGCGATTATCACAGCGATGCTCACGTCTGGGAAATTCAGAATGAGAGGTGTCAAAGGCTAAATGCTAAAGATTTCCCTTGGACCTCCTGGTTTTGGAGCGAGGCATTTAGTGACAGTCCTGGCCCTTCCTGGCACTGGAAGCAAGTGTCTCCCTTTCTGATGCGGCCTCTCCCTCCAGGGTCTCTTCCAAACAGCTCAGCATGGGCTCAGAGTAACTATGAGGAAAAGCGGTAGCTGGCCAGGCCCCTTTGTGGTGCTTGTGGTCAGCCAGGACTGGAGTCATTTACCCTCCCATGCCCTAGGCATGCACTAAATCCCAATGTGATCCCCAAACTGTGCTGGGCTCTGGGCATGTGAAGATGCATGGACACTGTATGTATCCCCAAGGACAAACAGTGCACAGTGAGAGCGTATTGGGCACAGGCTCGTTGTCGAAGGTAGTACTGTGTGCCCATAAGGGATGGCATGCGCTCCATATGAAGGTCATTCTCAATGTAAGTGGTTATTCCTAGCTGCTCAATTCTTTCTCTGGAAGGCATTTTTTTCCCTTTGCTATTTAGGCTGAGATTCAGGTATATTCGTGTGAAAACATGAGAAATCGTGTGTTATATCTCGTCAGCGATCCGTTCTGATATGAAGTAGCAGGAGACTGTGCCTCCACGAGACCCTGTCCCCAACTTTGAAAATCTCAATCACATCAAGCCTTGAAATCCATGGTGCCAGTTCTGGGTTTTACGCTCTGTGAGATGGCCGAGCATCGGTGTGGGACTGGGATGTGAGGAGTTAAATAGGGGAAATGACATTATCGGATTCCCATTTTGAGCTGGTCACGGGTCTGCTGAAGATGAGTTGGAGAAGGCAAGAGCGAAAGCAGGGAGGGAGGCCAGGGAGAGGTCACAGCGCCGGGGCAAGTGGGCCAAGTCGGTACGAAGTGCTCAAATTCGAGACAAGTTGTATAAGCAGAAATAAGGGGACTGGGCAGTATGCAGGATACAGAGTGTGGAGGTCAAGGAACCAAGGGTGACTCTCTCAGATTTTTGGCCTGGGAAGTGAAGGGATGGTTACTAAGACAATCAAGTCAGGGGGAAAGAAGACTGGTGGGAGCCACAGAGGTCAGAGCGGCATGTTCGTCAAGCACACGGAGCCCTTGGCAGTTGGACGGACAAGCCTGGCTTTCAGAGGCGAGGTCTATGTGTAGACGAGGCAAAGGGTTTGGGATCTGGTGTGCTAATCTGGGCTGGCCTGAATGACCCTGCTGACATCTCAGGCTCTTTGGGCCCTGCTTTCCTCATCCTTCCAAAGACAAGCTAGACTGAAACGATCTTTCTTCTTCAGTCTTTCATGTGACCACAAACCAAATCAGGCACTCCTGCCCTTTCCCATTTGCATGCTTTAATTGCCCAGAGATAGTTAAATTGTAGCAACATAAAGACACGCTCAACAAATGTCTCCTTGAAAGCCATTTAGGGTTGATCTCCAATAAGCAAATAGTCATGTTCTAGCTCCACTTAGCAATGTTTGTTGAACACTGGCTTGGGGCCAGGTATTGTTTCAAGTTTAAGTAGATGTGCAAAAATGCACTGACCTTGGCTGCAGAGGGGAATCAGGGCCACTAATCATAATCTAAGGCAGGCCACAGGCCCGCTGCAGGGAATGCACTTGCTCACAGCACTTTGGACATGAGCCTGTCCTCAGCACTAAGCCAGGGTCTGTGGGAGCGAACACAGGAGAAGCAAGAGAAAAGCTCTCTGTCCTTGAGGAGATGTCTACAAGGTCACTGGCCATTCCTCACAAGTCCACAGGATACTAAATTGTGTTGGGTAAAGAAAATAGCTTTCAAGTGACTATAGTAAAGAGAAATCAAAGGTTTTCTTTTAGGTTCTGAAGATGAACAGGAACTGTTTTGTTCGTAAGGTAAACTTTAATTCAATGTAAACCTACTTCATGGCTTCTAAAGAAATGTGCCAGTTCCAGAAGTTAAGCAGGCTGGTGTGGTCAGAGATAGATCAGAGGCTCCGTGTTGCCTGCTGAACTGTATAGGAACACGGAAATCAGTAGTCTGGAGATTCTGCGAGGGTTCTCTTCAAACATGTTGTGTCCACACATTTGCTTTCCTTTCGAGCTTGAAAAAAAATGTTGCCTTAACCAATGGGCACTTTTTCCGTATATAATTTTCTGCCTTCTTCTCGGCAGACCTCTCCATCATGACTTGAGATACATCTGCTTATTATTTTTTTTTATTATTTATTTGACACAGAGAGAGACAGAGATAGGGAGCAAGCACAAGCAGGGGAAACAGCAGGCAGTGAAGAAGCTGGCTTCCCGCCGAGCAAGGAGCCCGATGTGGGGCTTGATTGCAGGACCCCGGGATCATGATCTGAGCTGAAGGCAGCTGCGCAACTGACTGAGCCACCCAGGTGTCCCGTGTCTGCTTATTTTTTATAAAGACTGTGCTGTATTAGAATAAGGTCTGTGGCTGCTCCTCCCATGATGAACCATGGTTACCCTGAGTGGGTGATTTCAGTTTAGTATGAACATGGAACACTGGGAAGGAATTTGTGGTGAAGCCATCTGTTAAGAAATTTCCTTTTTCATTGAAAAAAATCATAAATTATCTTTTTAAAATAAAGGTTCAGAGAAACTGGGTTTGGCATTTGCCATTCATTAAAAAGGTCTAAGCAGTTTCTCAGATTATTTTCCTCTCCTACTCCTCAAATCAAGATAGTGAGTTTGTGGTTTGGATCACATAACAAAATGGTCATTCACCTGAAAGCCAAATATGCACTCAGACACAGCCTTTGCCTATAAAAGCACATACACAGTACACTTTTGTCTTACAGTTTGACTTACCAAACTATTTCTATTCTTTCCTATAAGATACTAAGGAAACTTGAGGGGCACCTGGGTGGCTCAGTGGGTTAAGCCTCTCCCGTCAGCTCAGGTCATGATCTCAGAGTCCTGGGATTGAGCCCCGCATCGGGCTCTCTGCTCAGCAGGGAGCCTGCTTCCCCCAATTTCTCTGCCTGCCTCTCTGCCTGCTTGTGATCTCTGTGTGTCAAATAAATAAATAAAATCTTAAAAAAAAAAAAGATACTAAGGAAACTTGATCTGCTATTTTTTTTTAAAGATTTTATGTATTTATTTTGAGAGAGAGAGAGAGAGAGCGATCATAAGTAGGCAAAGGCAGGCAGAGAGAGGGGGAAGCAGGCTCCCTGCTGAGGAGGAAGCCCAATGCAGGCCTCGATCCCAGGACCCTGAGATCATGACCTGAGCTGAAGGCAGAGGCTTAAACCACTGAGCCACCCAGGTGCCCCTGATCTGCTAAATTTTAACACTGGCAAAAATTGGGACTTAAAGAATGTTTGTGGAATGGCTGAATGAATAGACTTTCAGAGCTAGAGAAGACCTTGGGATTCTAAATGGATACAATAAACCTCCCATGTGAAATTTCTACCTCCTCCTTGTGAATCCAAGGAGCATGTTGTTCCTGACTGGATGTAAGTACAGGAACTTGGGTTCACTGAAAAGGTCTTTCATCTGATTTTTTTCGGAAGTGCATTATGTACAAGTCAAGTTCGTTTTACAGTCTGTAAACCAGCTCAGGTGGCCAAGGTCACTGGCACTTAATTGACCTGAACTCTACAGGAATTGGACCTCTGTCTTGTCCTCTAAGAACACTTTCTAAATTTAATGTGCATAAGAATCTCCAATGTTCATTAAGGCTACCTTCATCACAAAACAAGTATCCATGAAACCCAAGGACAATGATTTATAAACTTTTTCCAACTTGATTTTAGGTCTAGAAATCTCATGTCCTCTCCACCCCCCACTTTGTTGCCCTGAAAATTCACTCAATTCCCTAATTTCAGCCTGCCTGGAACTATCCTTTCAAATGATGCTCTTGGATTCATGAATATCTTTGTCTTTGGCTGAAACTATGAACTACAAAATAAATAGTAACAACGTATCTAATAAATGATCCCAATTCTTTAGTCACAGAAGTTTGAAACTTTGTGTTAAAGGTTGAATCTGGGTCAGTTTAAATTTCAGCTGAACTGGTTTTATCCATCCTGAGAGATCAGCTCCTAAGAGAATTCCCGACTTGCTTAAAGGGACAGAGAATTTAAAATATTTCTGTTACGTTGTTTGAGGCTTGAGGAAAACTGATTTAGAAGAGAGAATTTTGAAATGATGAGCACACTGGTAAATATTAAAACAATGGACATTCAGTAAAAAGCACAGCAACTCTGACCATTCTTTTCTCCTTGATTTTATGTTCTCCATTGATTGCCATCCTGAACCATTTTCTGAATCTCTTTTTTTAATTAATTAGATTAAAAAGAAAAGAGGGGCTAGAACTTTCTAGGCAACACACTGCTGCCTTGTTTTTCTGCTTGGTACAACAAGCTTACGTGGATTTTTTCTTTTTGGGGGGGTGGTTATTTCTCATGGTACATGACTCAAGTCACACGGGCAAGTGCTAGAGCAGGAATGATGACAGTTTTAAGAGACAGGCTGGGTATTACTTTGCAATATCAAGTTGGACACCAAGGCCTGAGAAGGGATTTTGTTTGGACTGGAATCAGAAAGCTTTTTCTAGTGCTAGAATGTGCTTATTCATTGTGGTGGCCTTAGAATTTTACTTAGTAAAGGGTGGCCTTATCTATGGTATGAAGACTAACAGTTGCACTATTAAGAATGATGATGATAAAGACAAAAATAACATTTATTAAGTGCTTATTACGTGACACATACTGTGCTCAATGTGAATTATCTAATTTCATTCTCTGTATAGTAGCGTTGTGTGGGAGGAATATTTATAGTCCATCGTATAATCAAGGAAATGGAGGTGTAGTGAGGTTAAATAACTTGCACAAAGTCCCCTAGCTCATAAATGACACAGTTGAAACGTGAACCACTCTTTGTTTGGTTTCAAACCCCAGTGCTTACAAATATATTAAGAATCAGTTAATGAGAAATGCCAAACTCATCCAAAAACTTTGAACAACTGACTGATATAATTATCACCGTTAAACAATATTATATGTTATATATATATGATATATATATTATATATGTTATTGTATAACAGTATTATATATATAATTACATATGTGAAATATAAATATAAACATATTCTCCAAGATCTGTCTTCAAAACTCTCCATTTTATTCTTCATTTTTAAATTTTTTAAAAAATAATCCCTATGTCCACTGTGGGGCTCAAACTCACACCACCATGATCAAAAGTCACATGCTCTACTGACTGAGCCAGCCAGGTGCCCCCAAATTCTCGATTTTAAATTAAATGATTGAACACCAAAATTATTTTTTTTTCCCAGTGGAAATCTAAGATCTTTCCAAGTTTTCTTTACAGGTTAATAAAGATCTCTAACTTCTAAACTGCAATGACTGTCTTCAAACTCAATATTATCTTTTTTTTTTTTTTTAAAGACTCATTATTTGAGAGAGAGACAGAGAGTGAGTGAGCATATAAGCATGGGGCAGTACAGAGGGAGAGAGACAAGCAGACTCTTCCCCTCAGACTCCTGCTGAGCAGGGACTCAGACTGAGGCTGGGTCCCAGGACCCTGAGATCATGACCTAAGCCAAAGTCAGACGCTTAACCAACTGAGTCACCCAGGTGCTCCTCAATGTTATCTTTTAGATTAGGTTCATGGGGAGGGAAAAAACTTCACAGTGAAATGACAACCTGGAAGAAAATATTTGCAACACATGTAGCTGACAGAGTGAACATTATTAATACACAAAGAACCCCTGAAAAATTAATGAGATCAAGACACAAAAAACTCAAAAGAAAAATAGCTTAAGAACATGAAGAGTTGGTTCCCAGAAAAAGAAGCACAAAATTATAAAAAGTAGCTCAAACCATTACTAAATAAATGTATAACTAAACAAAACCAGCTCATCCATCAGATTGGTATATTCCTTTTCAGAAAATAATTTAAAATAGGTATTATTCTTTGACCTAATGATGCCGCTTCCAGTATCTATCACATTTACATAAGGACGGCCATTTGTATAATTCTTTATAATACTAAAACCAAGAAATAACCTACAAATCATGTGTGGAGTGCATATGTATGTGGGGGTGTGTATGTCTAAAATTATTGTAATTGCAAAAAAAAGTTTTTTTTAGGTTAATATGTACAGCTTGATTTCCCTGGTTTCATACTTATGTTTTTGTACTTATAAGAAAATGTGGATAGATAGATAGATAGATGATCAATTTAACTGTGGGGACAAGTTGGGAAGGACATGCCCCAGATTGCCACACTGTGAAATGAGATGAGGTAAGCTAAGGGAATAGTTCTTTATTTTTATTTTTAAAATTTGTGAGATTAGATAAAGTACATTTCATGTTTTTATTGACTTTGGTATTTCATAAATGAAACCAGTTTAAAAAAAATCATCTGTCTTCATGATTAATTATGAATCTAAAATTATAAAAATCTTGGATCTGTATAGGTCCATTTAACATTTTTCCTTTATCGCAACAGGTGCAGGTGGAACATTTTTGTTATATGTAGATAAACAAGAAATACATAAAAATTTCTCCCAATTCTCATAATCCTCCCAATGAAGCAGAGTACTATTCTAGTACATAATGGTTCTAGAAGACTATACTATTTCCAGTTTATTTCTAGTCTCTACAAAATTTTGAGTGCCATCACAAAAGCAATGGCTCCATGAATCACTAACTGAGTGGTAATTTTTTACAGTTTTTAAAAATGTATATTTTTAAAATGTATATAATTTTTAAAATATATATAATACTCTTTAAAAACTATCATAGTCTTGAAAACCGCATGCCAATAAAATGGACAACCTAGATGGATTAGATAAATTCCTAGAAACATATAACCTCACAAAACTGAATCAGGAGGAAATAGACAATTTGAATATACCCATTAGTAGCAGTGAAATTGAACCAGTAACCGACAAACTCCCAAAAAACAGAAGTCCAGGACCAGAGAGTTTCATAGGTAAATTCTATCAAACCTTTAAAGAAAAGTTACTACCTACTCTTTTCAAACTCTTCCAAAAAAACAGAAGAGGAAGGAAAACTTCCAAATTCATTCTATGAGGCCAGGATTACTCTGATACCAAAACCAGATAAAGACACCACTGAAAAAGAGAACTACAGGCCAGTATCTCTGATGAACACAGATGCAAAAATCCTCAAGAAAATATTAGTAAACGGAATCCAACAACACATTAAAAAAAATCATTTACCACAATCAAGCAGGATTGATTCCTGGGATGCCAGGGTGGTTCAATATTTGCAAATCAATCAATGTGATGCATCATATCAACAAGAGAAAGGATAGAAAACATATGATCATTTCAATAGATGAAGAAAAAGCATTTGACAAAGTACAACATCCACTCATGATAAAAACTCTCAATGAAATAGGTTTAGAGGGAACATACCTCAACATAATAAAGGCCATATATGAAAAACCCAGAAGTAACATCTACTCAGTGGTGAAAAACTGAGAGTTTTTCTCCTAAGTCCAAGGACAAGACAAGGATGTTCATTGTTATCACTTTTATTCAACACACTACTGGAAATCCCGACTATGGCATTCAGACAAGAAAAAGGAATAAAAGGCATCTGAATTGGTAAGGAAAAAGTAAAACTGTCACTATTTGCAGATGACATGATACTATATGTAGAAAACCCTAACGACTCCACCAAAAACAATGACTAGAATTGAAAAACTAATTCAATAAGGTTTCAGGATACAAAATCAATATACAGAAATCAGTTGCATTTCTATTCAACAATGATGAAGTATCAGATAAACAATTCCATTTACAAATGCACTGAAAATAATAAAGTATCTAGGAATCAATTTAACTAAGGAGGTAAAAGACCTGTACCCTGAAACCATACAACACTGATGAGAGGAACTGAAGATGACACAAACAAATGGAAAGATATTCCATGCTCACCAACAAAGAGAAAATTTGTGTTAAAACATCCATACTACCCAAAGCAATCTACAGGTTCAACACAATCCCTATCAAAATACCAATGGCATTTTTCACAGAACTAGAACAAATAAGTCTAAAACTTATATGGAACAAAATATCCTTAATAGCCAAAGAAATCTTGAAAAAGAAGGACAAAGCTGGAAGTATCACAATCCCAGATTTCAAGATACACTCCAAAGTTGTAGTAATCAAAATAGTATGGTATCAACACAGAAATAGACACATGGATCAATGGAACAAAATAGCCAGAAATACACCCATGAGTAGTACATGGTCAATTAATCTATGACAAAGATGGCAAGAATATGCAACAGAAAAAAAAGACAGTCTCTTCAACAAATGGTTTTGGGAAAACTGGACAGCTACATGTAAAGAACGAAATTGGACTTTCTTAGACCATACACAAAAATAAACTCAAATGGATTAAAGACTTTAATGTGAGACCTGAAACTCTAAAATTCTTAGAAGAAAACATAGGCAGTCATCTCTTTGACATCAGCCACAGAAACTATGTGCTAGGAAATGCAAACTAAAACCACAATGAGATATCACCTCACACCTGTCAGAATGGCAAAGATTAAAAATGCAACGAACAAGTTTTAGTGTGGATGTGGAGAGAAAGGAACCCTTTTGCATTGTTGGTGGGAATACAAACTGGTGCAGCCACTGTGGGAAACAGTATGGAGGTTCCTCAAAAAATTAAAAATAGAATTACCATAATTCTACTCCTGGGGATTCACCTGGAGAATACAGAAACACTAATTCAAAAAGATAATATACACCCCTATGTGTATTGCAGCTTTATTTACATTAGCCACGATATGGAAGCAACCCAAGTGTTCCTTCATAGATGAATGGATTAAGAAGAGGTGATGTGTGTGTGTGTGTGTGTGTGTGTGTGTGTATATATATATATATATATATATATATATATATATATGATGGAATATTACTCAGCTGTAAAAAAGAATGAAATCTCACCACTTGCAACAACGTGGAGGGATCTAGAGAGTATAATGCTAAGTGAAATCAGTCAGAGAAGGCAAACTCTGTATGAGTTCACTCACATGCGGAATTTAAGAAACAAAACAAATGAAAAAAGAAAAAAAGAGACAAACCAAAGAACAGACTCTTAAATATAGAGAAAAAAATGGTGATTACTAGAAGAGTGGTGGGTGGGGGGAATGGGTAAAACCTGGTGAAGGGGATTAAGAGTATACTTACTGTTATGGACACTGAGCAATGTATGGAAATGTTGAATCACTGTACTATACATTTGAAACTGTATAGTAATAATACTGTATGTTTACTGTATTAAAATTAAAAAATTAAAAATAAAATAAAAATTTTAAATAAAACAGAAGTATCATAGTCTTAGCATATGTCCATACAAAAGCCTGTGCACAGATATTTATAGCAGTATTATTTATAAGTAAAAAAATGAAAACAACCCAAATGTACATTAACCGATGAATGAATAAACAAGATGTCGTCTATCCATACAATAGAATTTTATTTGGCAGTAAAGAGGAATGAAGTACTGACACCTGTTACAACATGGATGAACATTATGCTAAGTGAAAAAAGCCAGTCACAAAGAAGTACATATTGTACGGTCTCATTCATGTGAAATATCCAGAATTGGCCAATTTATACGGACAAAAGTAGATTAGTGGTGGCTTGGGGCCGTGGAAGAGGGTAGGGAGAAGGTGGGAAGTGACTCCTAGTGGGTACTAGGTTTCTTTGTAGCGTGATGAAAACGTTTTAAAATTCAATTTATGGTGATGATTGTACAACTCCGTTATACTCAGAACCAATGAATTGTGCACTTTAAATGGGTAAACTCTTATGGTATGTAAATTATACTTCAATAAAGCTCTTTTAAAAAGTCTTAGTGAAGTGTTTTATCAATGCTAGCATAGCTGTAAATGAGAAGAGTTTTAGAGAATTTGTCCTTTTTCTTTTGTGTTGCCAACTGTCTTCTCTATAACACCACACTCCTACATTAAAACCCAGAGAGACTGTGGTTGATTGTGATTCTCTTTATAAAGAATTTCCGCACCCCCCCCCCCAGTGGGTTTTGAACCTATTTGGTTGATACCTTTCCTGAATCAGCAGCCCACAAATGAAGATAAAATGAAATGCTGTACCTACCTTCAATAATATGTTTTCTTGACAACCCTCTTTCTGTTTCAGCTCTAACAAGAAAAAGAAGCAAATGACTTTGAGTGGGGGTGTGCTTTTTTTTAATTGCTATTTCAAAAGTACAAAAGAATAATCACTCTAAATTGAATTGCTACTTTTATACCCTATTCTTGGCAAATTCTACACCACAGGTTGAGGAGAGAAGCCTGGTGAGCCACGCACTGAGCCCCTTTTCTTTGGAGACCCCAGCTGATAAATTAACTATTACTCTCATCACATGATATCATTAACAACTCAGCCATGTGTGCCCCGTCCACATACACCGTGACATAAGGCTCAACCTTCCCACCTCACCCTCAACTCAACCCAAACCGTCCCCACCCCTAAAAAAGCCTTGACATAAGATTGTGAGCTGCCCATAAGTTTCGCTTTTCTGAGAAAGGAAGCACATTTGGAAGTGCCTATTGACTTGCAAAAGAAATTTAACAATTCCTTTCTGTTAAAAAAAAATGTGATGTCAGTCTTTCTTACATTAGTATCCGAAGAAGACAAACATTTAATTAGGACTTTTGTCTTTCCAGACCATCCTCATGCTCTGGCCAATTAGAAAGAAATATGGTTCCTGAGTTTTAAAGTCTTCATGAAATATTTCTTCAACATCAATCTCTGTGGCCACCTCTTTTTAAAACACAGTAGTTCACCATCTGCCTTTGGTGATTTTGAATCTTTATAAAAGCATTAGATGGTATTGGGTACAGTACTCCGCTATGTAATCGGTCTTATGGATTGTCTTCCTCCCTGTTGATTTCTAAAGTATAGGCAAGGCTTTCAGTGCCATTGCAAAAACACTGAGTAAAAGCCCCATGAATCAGAGCAGAGACAGAGTAAATCTACCTTTCTCACAAGCACCATGTTGCCTGAATTTTTAGAGGTGATAAATAAAAATCTACAGTCCATTTTTCTGTCTTCATGGTCATCATAAACAGGCTCAAAAATAGCAATATGATATGAGTGTGTGTATGGGGGGGGTATTTACATACATGTACACTTTGATTAGAAGATTCCTAAGGAACTGTCTTCTGTCTCCAATTTTGTTTTCAACTGCTCCCTCTCCATTATAGGGAGGTAAATAAGGTTTGTTGGTTTGTGTTTGTTTTTGTTATTTGCTAAGACTCCATGGAAATATTTATGATTTCCATGAAAAGGTATGTGGAATAGCCAGACTTTTAAGTTCTGCTGAATTGTGTAAATACCAGTTCAAACACCAGTAGGCTTATCGGAGGCCAATTTGTCCTGTGAAATTTGCTTGCCTCCCACCACAGACGGAGGAGGACCTCTCTTTCATTTGCCTGCCAGTGAGTGATATGGTAGCTTCCTGTTACTCTCCAAAAGGCAGTCCTCTTGATCAACATTCTCACGCCTTCTACTGAAATGACCAGAGACTCACATGTGGGGCCAGACAAGATAGTTTTATCTTTGCATTCCATGGAAGTCTTTGGGTTTTGGCAGATTCGAATAGCTTTTCTTCTGAGATGCTATGTGCTTGTTTTCTTTTCCGAAAATCTGAAACTCTATTTTGGAAATGGTTCTAAGTATGAGGCTGGTGTTGGAAGATCTCCATGAATTACTTAGTAACAAGTGGCCACATGCTTTACACTAAATTTCTTTGGGGCATCTCGCTAAAATTGAATCCTAGGCTAATTGCTACTTCCTTCAAGGCAGAAAAAATAATCTTTCTCTCCAAATCAATTAATTTTAGTACGTTAGATGTAAAATGGTTGCCCAAAAGGATAAAAGCATGAACTACTAGTTGTTTCCTGTCAAGTAAAGAAAAGAAAAGGTATTTAACTTACTTTCCACCCCAGTAGAGTTTGGTTGTTATGACCAGGCTGGACCTCCTATATGTTAGACAAACAGAGAGAAATATTAAATAAATTGTTGGGTTTTTGTACTGAGTCATATTATTATACCACCAGAAGGAATTTATATAAAAAAAAACTGGTAAAGAGATAAATTTGTTAATTCATGTCACTGAAATATTGGGACAAAGGGAAGCTGATGAGTGGGTATGTGAAGTCAGATCCTAGATAAGAGGTTGGAGAGTCAGGTGGAGGAGGCTAATGCGGGGGCGGGGGGGGGTGTGTGAATAGGGTGAGTGGGAGGCACAGAGGGGCAGGAATGGTTAATGAGAGGGTGAGTGAGAGGATTTAAAGGATAAACTGCTTTAGCAGCACCCATTAACGCTTATTTAGCATCTGACATAAGGCTGATTGAGTGTGAGCTTTCCTGGGGCTCAGTCCACACTCTGCCAAGGACCAAGGACCCTAGCAGCTCTGAATTATTCTGTTTTCCAGCTGTGACATTCACAGGCAGTAACTGATGGCCGGGAGAGAGGAATGATAAAGTAGTCAATCAATAGGAATAAATTTTCTTTGAGTGTTTCATTAAATCGAAACAGTATTTTAGGAAAACAGTCCTAAAGTTCTTAACTCAGGGTTTGAACCGCTTTACTCCGAAGGGAATGAGATGTGGAAATCTCATCAGCAAACTTATTGCTATTGTTCTCCAAACCGCACCCAAGGGCAGGAAAAGGCCATGGTACCATCACGATGGTGAAATAGGAAAGGTGTCTTGAGAACTACAGTCACATAATTTACAAACAGGAGGCAGATCTCAGTATGATTTAGCTTCTCCAGGTCTATAATTCAATTGAACTGGTCTAGGGAAAAAAAATCATTTGAGATTCAAAGGTTATGGCCAAACTTTGGGAGTATTTGAGATAAGGCATTTATAATTCCATCAGCCAAGGAGCCGATGCCTCGGGTGGAGAAATAAGAGCCTCACAAGATGAATGATAACCAATGGGGAACACGGGTGACAATTCTGACAGCTTAGCTGCAACAGGAAACATTTGTAGAAAATGCCAGCAACCCCATCCCACGGAAGTTAATTCCCTGAAAAGTAATTTGAATCACTGTAACGGAAGCTCCACAGATCCGTGCGTCTAGAGATTACACACTGCGGAAGGCCTGACGCACTTTCCAGGTTAATCCATCAACCTCACGATACCTAGTGTGACAGCAATCTGCCCCAGGGGAGCCAGGTCTCCTTTAGCAAACATTTTCACAGCTTTAAGAAGAGGCCGGATGGAATATCATAAAAAATGAATGCAGTCCTCTTGATGATTCAGAGCGGCTGGGTTGGCCAGAGCTGTACATCCTCGCCAAATACTATCAGAGACTTGGTTCTTTTTTTTTCCCCCCAAGTTAGGTTTCCTGGAAAATGTCTGGGCTCCATGGGTGTACACGCTAACATGCATGTTCCGGTGGGAAGAGCAGCCAGCGATACCGGCCAATGGCCAATCATCACCGACCGTCATGGTGGCACTTTCGGCAACTCTTCCGGGTGGGTAGAGAATGACCAGATGAGTATGCGACACTGATCAGCACAGCTTTCAAACTGCTTTGGCACACCTCATCTCACTTTATCAGCGTGACACTTCATGAACAGTTATGTCGTCCATTATACAGATGGGGAAACTGAGACTCAGACAAGCGAATTAACATGCTCTGGAAAACACAACAGGCAAGGGATGGTCCTGGGACTGGAAGCCAAAAATGCTAACTGAAATTGCTTTTAGAGACTCCGTGCTATGGTCTGTCTTTTCACCAGTTGTGTAGGGGCAGCTGTGTACTGATATCAATACTCTGTAGCATGGTGACAGCTTGGGGTTTTATCTATGAGACCGAACGGCTGTTTTTAAAAGATGCATGATAACCTGGTTTCTTATAGGTGTATAACAGGCCCTGCAAACCATGGAGAGTGAGGGCTAGAGGCCGTCTGGGTGTTAAGGGGAAAGAGCTGCCACACGTATGCTCCCCTTCTTCCTCAGGTGTCCTCTGTCAGCCCGCCCCTCGCTGCACAGTTCATGGGGCTCTTGGTGGACTCATCTCCAGGGTCTCCGTTATGAGCTCAACTGTGTCCCCTAAAAAGGCATAGTCAAGTCCTAACCCCCAGTACCTCAGAATGTGAGCTTATTTGGAAATGGGGTCATTACAGATGTAATCAAATTAAGATGAGGTCATATTGGAGTAGGGGGAGTCCTTAATCCAATATGACCGGTGTCCTTTTAAGAAGACACACAGGCGCACACGAGGGAGGCGGCCATCTGATGGCAGAGGCAGAGGTTGGGTGCAGCCGCAGGCTGAGGGACGCCCAAGATTGCCAGCAAAAGCCCAAAGCTAGGAATAGGCAAGGAGGGAGTCTACTCAGAGTTTCTATTGTCTGAAGGCACGGGGTCTGCAGCACTTGGTTCCAGGGGTCCTAGGAGAGTGGGGAAGTCCCTGTTTGGGAGATGATGGATGGGCCAGCCTTCTGAGTGGGAAGGGAACTCCAGCAAAATGGAGGGCTGGGCGGGGCTGTGAATATTTTTCCATATATAAGGTTGAATATAGTTTTCTCTAAATACCCTTACAATCCCTGGAGTAGGGTTGGAGGAGCAGGGAGAGGGAGAAAGTGGGTCACCAACCTTTATTTGTTCATCTCTCCATAAATTTCTGGGTGTCCTTTTCCACTAATACTGCAGAGCTCTTGTTTATATGGCCAAGAGCTGATCTTCTACCAGAGCAGAGGAGGACCCCAGACTGTCCCGTGGTCTTGGCCTGATTTTCTGCTCATGCTGGGGATGAAGTGGCTGTCGTGCTTGACATGCACAGTGCAGTGGAGCGGGACTGCCTCCCCACCCTCCTACAGGGGAGGCATTCCTCTTTACCACTGGCGTTGGCTACAGCCCGCCATGGGGCAGGATGTGACCCCATCAACGACAGAAGATGAAGCACTTTCCTGAATGCCCAGATAATAGGGCTCCCTGCACACAGCAGAGGTGCTGGCTAATTGTGTTCAGATAAGGGAGCTTTCGGCCATTTGCCACAAAGACTTCTTTCTTCATTATTTCTTTGCATCCTGAGTTGTTAGTAAAATGAACAGTGAACATAGAGACATCTGCATAGATAGTCAGCTTCCTATAGCTCCCTGCCCTCACCAAATTACCACAAATGGCAGGGAGAAGCCATGAAAATTCCACTTTCTTTCATGCGTGACTATCTCGTGAACATCCCTTCCTTCTCGGCTCAACCCTGTGGTAAATCATTGCGATCGATGACTCGTCAATACCCTTTGAAGCACAAGTAATGAATTTGTTGGTATTTATTTTCAAACTGCTATAAATCATCTCTTTACCAAGAATTGATTTTTTTTTTACAGCCTTTTGTTCAGCTGTCATGCAATTTTATTTTCCCTTCTCTGGTACAAAATAATAACAGTGTGTTTAAAGGCAAGTACGTGATTCTGGTGAATGCATTACCTCCAGCCTTTCTTCTTGATGATGCTCCCCAGAATCACTTCAGCCCTGGAAGGGAAACAGAAAATGGCTTAGGATACAGCGTCCTGGAAACGCAAGAGTCAATCCCAAACCACGAGAGCCACTCCTTGTTTGAACTCTCCGTGCCTACATTTCCCGAAAATAGAAGCCGCTCTCGGCTAGTAGCACAGTTTCTGCTGTTTCTGCTTGTGCCTGCAGAATCCGGCTCCTGGAGCATTCCAGAAGCACCTGCCAAATCCTGACACGCTGGCAGGAGACTGCCTGTGGTCCTGATACCAAGAAACAACAGAGTCATTTGGCAGTTGGGTGTTTTTGAACCACTGATCCCGTGTATAAATATCCTGTTTGGCGGAGTCCAGTGGGAGTCAAGCTTTTCCTTCTAATTCCCGTGGTCTTCGATTGTGACCAGGGAGGACAATGAGACCTGGCATGAGGGCACATTCCCCACATGGCCTGGCTGAGCCGTGAGTCCTGTCTCAGAGCCCCAGCCTGCTCTGGGGTCCATGTGAAGGTTGGAGCTGGTGTGACTTCACTCGCAAAAGCAGCAAGGCTCTCCCACAGTCCTCTCTGTCCTCAGAGTGGGGTCTGAAATGCCTTCCTATAAAACGGACAAAATTTCTTGGCATCTCTGAGGACCCCACTTTTAATCCCTGCTCTCCTTGTGCTAGGTGGAGGGATGGGCCTGCCAATGGGAAAAGCAGTCCCAGATTCCCCGCAGAGAAGACGCCCCAGTTTCCCTGCGGGGGGTGGGGGTGTGTGTCTGTGGGGAGGAACAATGACATGTGGTTACAAAATAACAGGAGGAGCTTTGGAACCAGTACGTTGGAATCTGCTCGTTTACTCCCTCACTCAGGTAGCCAACTCATTTCTTGATCTCCTCTGCCCCTCAGGTGGCCCGTGGCGAGGTTTTCAGTCCATTCTTCATACGGGGCCAGGGGCAGGAAGGTTTGGGTGGGCAGAGAGGACCAGAGGCAGTCAATACCCCCAACTCAGGGGATGGGGATAGAGAAAGGGAGAGAAGCAGTGCCACCAGAGTGTCATGTCAGCCATGGTCTGGGCAGACTCTTGGTACCACAAATGCCACTTGAGGGGCACAGAGAGGCAGTGACTTACTTTCCAGCAGCATAGACTTCAGCGGTATCAAAGAGATTCACTCCACTTTCGTAGGCAATCGTCATCAGGCGTTCAGCAACCTGCAAGACGGTGTGGAGGTTGTTCAGAAAAGCCAAATGGTTTCCCAACCCAGGAAACCACTTTGTAATCCTCTGCTGGTCTTTAAGAACACAGAAATCGCACTATGACCACTCCTTGCTTTTATCAGTTGCATTACAGAATGAAAAAGAAGATTCAAGATACCAGCATATATAGGGGAAAAGCTATATAGAGGGAAAACACCCTTTGCCTCAGATAGAGACTGGGCGCTAAGAGATTTCCTTCAGCATTGGGATAAGTCAGCCCTCAGGAGCAGGGTGAGGTAAGGTGGAGAGATCTGTGTTTCTCACGCTGCTTGGAAGATCTGGTTTGACAACATTCCCTGCGGCATCATAATCTCTCTGACAAAGAGTGTCAGTTGTACCACTGGTGACTCCATTTCTCTTCTTCTCTTTTCTCCAAGCCAATAGGTTTTGGCAGCTGGGTAACTCCTGACCTAAAAAGCCTGTGCTTTTTCCGCTCGAGGCTTAGTGGACTGTGCTGATGAACCAGAGGTCAGACGGAGCCCTAACTGCTATAAATCTCACAGCACCCTTAGCTCAGCAAAAGCCCGGCCGCAGCCACAGAGCCACCAGCCAGCTGGATGGCAGAGGGGAGGGGGTGAGGGCATGTGCTGGCTGGGGGGATCCCGCTCCCCACCACTCAGCCTACAAATACATCCCCACGCTCCTTGTTCCTTCCTTTGTGCTGCTGGACACCAAGGGCAAGCATCCGGTGGTACCAAGAGTAAGAGTACCAGTGTCCCTAGAAACAACACCTGGAGGGGAGGCTGTAGTGGGACAGTGATAAACAACAGGGGAGAGGACATTTTTTCATTCTGCTGACAGACCTACTGGTCCACTGAAAAATCACATACCTCACAAATAATTAAAATGGATTTTTCCATTATGTGTTTGATTGCAGACTGAGGTCGCTTTATCAGCATTTCCAAGATAAAGTCTTTCCCTGTTGTTTTTAAAATCGGCATATCAAGAAAATTATTAGGCTAGCAAAAGGGAGTCCGTGCCAATCCTTTAGAAAAATAGCTGTGTTAGAATAACTTAGTATGTGATGTGACATAACACAAGGAAAATACACAGTGCAAACCCTGGCCTATGTCATGATGGGGAAAACTATACTTGTCTTAACTTTAATTTCTACCCAGGATAAAGCCAGTTTGACTTGAGTTTATTGTGACGTGCAATTCCAGGAACCCTAACTGCCTTATAGGTAAGAAAATATAAATAAAACTCTAAAATTAAGTGCTAGAAGATAGTGATATATATATTTATCGTAGTTATAAATATTCACATGAGTAACCAATATCTTGGTTTTATGATGAAGCCAAATCATCTTAGGAAGACACCTCCCAGAATTATCTATTGTGGTATTTGGGTCCTTTTGATAATACCCGTCAAGTGGCTGTTTGATAATATGGTTGAATTCTCCCAGTAATGGGAACATCACCAGCTCCTAAGGCAGCACCGGTGGTTGTCAATGAGCTCGGTCATCCCGGGATTCACAATTTGTAACTGCTTTGTGCTGAGCTCACGGGAATCAGAGAAAAGGCAGAAAAACTGGGGAGGGGAATTCATTGTTACTGGCCTGCTTTTTCCCTCATGGAAATGGTGGAGCTCAGGTGATTCGGCTGCTGGCCAGGCTGTGGTCTGGGCTTCCCCGCCTCCTGCTTGCTGGAATTCTCTCAGCAGGGAGCGGGGGTAAGTCATAGCTGTTCTCTGGAAGGACAGTGGCTAAATGTCCGGTCTGCATCTGAGGTGAGGGCGACTGCGGCCATTCACGACAGCTTTATTGTGCAGTTTTTAGAACTGTAATTTTGAAATGATGTATTTCAGAGGCCAGCCTTGCACACGCTGACCTGGGCAAGCTGGGCTCGTTGCAGCAGAGAGCAGATACAGTAAAGAGGAGAGCAGACATGAAAGGGGAGATGGTGCCCTTAACAGTTGGCCCTTCTGCTCCTAAAGCAAAGGTATTTTTGTCTTTTTCTCCTCTGGCTGCCATAACAGGCAGTAGAAGGTCATGCACTTGCTGGATTCAGTGGATAATTAATTTTAGATCTCCCTCCCGGTCACCTGCTTTGTATCTGACTCAAGTCTGTGGCCACGGCTTTGATAGTTGTGGACTCGTCTCTGTGCCTCCTTCACACACTTTACCTGATACTCGTCAGATAGCCCTATAATGAGCCCTGTGACGACCCCCCAGAGCCTCCTTCAGAACTGGACCTATTCTCCTAGTTGCCAGGAAATTGCACTTGGCTAAAACAGTTGTCCCGCCCAAGGTGAGACCCACTTCTCAGGGCAGCCTCTCTCCAATGACTGGTCATACAAAGGCTATAAATACTCAGTCTTCCGGCCCCAACCTGGGACAACTCTGGGGCCGTCTCAGCTTTGGAGCTCCCCATGGGGTCAGCCGTGGTCACTGTTAAGACTGAACTGGGGCCCAACTTTCTAATAACTGTTCTGTATGCTAATCTCCAGCATGGTCTACTTTCCAGGGAATCCCCCATGGGACAAACTCTCTATGGTGACCTATGCCCAATCCTGGGAATGAGCATTCAGACAGGTGAGAATGTGCAGATAAGGCTCCTAGTCCCTGGATCTAATAAATAACACTGGTGAACATGGAAGCAGTGGGAAAGACAGTCTGTTCCCCCAAGGTTCTCCTTAGGAATGATAGGAAGAAGATAGTAAGTTCTGGGCCAGGCACTGGGTTGAACACTTCATAGACATCATCTCATTAATCTTAATCGTGATCCTGCAGAGTAGGGGTGATCCCCTGCATTTTACTGATGTGGCAACTGTTAGTAAATGTTAGTAAATCTAGTGGCAGAGGGGGCTGGATCCCACGGAGTGTATCTGCTCAGACATACTATCCCAGACTCCCCAGTGGTGTTGCAGGTAGACAAAAAGGAATTGGAGGGACTGGACGACATTGTCCTTGGGGAGTTACTGATGCTTGATGCCTGTGTGACTCACTTATACCATGAAGATATTCCTTCAAGGCCAGGATAAGAATATCACTGCTTTGAATGTGTCAACAAAGATTTAGAGGAATTTTGTGGTAAATAAACTCTTATAGCTGCCATTATTGGGTGTCTGCTACCCACCAGTCAGACGGCTGTATAAACACCTCATGGGTAAAATGTGGTTAACCCTTTCAACGGACCTCCAAGGTAAATGTTATCATCCCATTTCACATGAGAGGACCTGAGGCTCAGAGAGGTTGGATCAACTTGCCCAAGGCACTGCGACCAGCTGGGACTGAAAGGTCCCAGGCTAGAAAGGAAAAGTCCCTGCGACCTAGGACGAGTTGGTCACTCTAGGTGGAGCCAAAATACACACACACACACACACACACACACACCCCACAGCAATAAAATCTTCCCATAAAGCAACTGAATACTAATGCCAAATTGGTTTGTTCTCTAACAACTATGCCTGTACATCTCATAGATTGATAATCTCAAGGGCTACTAATAGTCTAAATGTGAAAAATACAAGAAGCAGGATAAAACTGAGAATTATCTCTGACTCAGTCTTAACCATTTCCTTATTAAACATTAGGACCCCCAAGAAAAATACTCCCACTGCACAGCTTTACACTTTCTTTGGTCACCAAAATGGAAGCCAAAGGTAACTTACCTCATCTGAGATTTGACCTCCAAATGTCACCCATGTTCCTAGAAAAGAATAAATATTTGCACTTTATTTATAAGCATTTTTCTAATATTACGCATAATGAGAGGAAACACTTATTCGCTCCTTTGCTAGGTCATCACAAAGGTTTCCAGGTAAGGGGCACAGGGGGTATCTGGAAGAAGTCCAGCTTTCCTCCTGCCCTCAGTGAATACTCCAGCGGGGGTCTGTATCCCTCTTCACTCAAAGGACTCATATGCTAATTGAAGCCCTGCCCTACAAATTGATTTTTCTTCTGATGTAGGACCACAAAAGATCAGGTGCAAGAATGCAGTTCTACCAAGCCCGTTTCACAATATGAATTGTGGTGAAGCCACCAGTTCTGAAAGTACAAGAGAGAAGGTACATGAAGCCACCATTTCTGAAAAGGAATGGTAGAGCCCTTGTGTTACGGTTCTTCCCTTCTTGACCTGCAAGAAGGGACTCCACTTTGTATTCCCTGGGATCTCTCAAAAGGAATACTCTCAGCTGTCCTTCCAGTCCCCATGTGCAAGCCCCAGGAGGTGACACTTCAGCATGTTCTCTGTTCCAACCTGCAACTTCAGAATGGAAATCTCCATTGGTTTGGAGGTGGAGGCAAGGGCTGGAGTGGGGTTTGGGAGGGCAGGGGGAGAGAGGCACAACCAGCAGCCAAAGATTTGTATTTGTAAAGCAAGAGGGAAGCAGACACTGGCTCTGGCCAGGCCAGTTTATAGTCATTGCAATCATTCATTCCCTCCTTGATCTGTTTTTTTGTTTGTTTGTTTGTTTTTGTTTTTGTTTTTAGCCTGAATGACATGCCTGGCAAAGGCATACCCAGGTGCCAGGGACAGTGGGGTGACCGACCTAGCTCTTCTCTCCTAGGAGTTCACAGTTTCGAACACTACAAAGCCAGACTGAGGCAAACTCAAGTCAATAAGGGAGGGAGTGCTCTACCTAGACCAGAAGGCGGTGGCCCTCCAGAAAGACTTCTTGGGAGAGGTGACACTTTGCTTGAGTTGCAAAGGAGATAGCGGAATGATGAAGGAAGGAAGGAACGGGCAATCCAGGTACAGATAGAAGCCTAAGGGAGGTAAGAGGGTGGGAGCCATCAGCGTGGGCTGACAAGCTGTGGTGGACCATGGAGCAGAGTGAGGAGACATGATGCAGAGAAGCGGCGGTGGTGGGGGGGTGGTAGTGGGGCTGAGGGGAGGGGAAGGATGGAGAGCCAGAGAACCATCGATACTTGTGGCGCATACTAAGAAATGTGTGGAGTTGTATGTGTTGCATTTCATAACAATCATAGTTAGCATTTATGGACAGCTTGCAAATGCTGACAGCATGCTGAGAAACATGTGTACTTTTATTTCTAATCATCTTAGCAAACTTCCAAGCCAACCATACTATCTCTCCTTCCAGATGAGGAACCTGAGGTCAACCGGCCTAAGAAGGAAACACCCTGGATTCCCCAAACAGGCCCAGCTTCAAGAAGGATATCCTTTTCACAGCATCTCACTGCCTCATTAGACTATTTCCAAATTAATTATGGCATTTGGATTCCATAGTCCCTAGAAACAGCCTGGTGGAATGGTACCTTTTCTGTTCTGAGTTTTTAGGGACTATAACAAAAGTAGGATACAAATTATTTTACTGTTCTACTCAACAACCCCAGAGGTTACAGATGGGCAGCCCATGCTTGAAGACCCGTGTTGCCTGGCTAGAACAATGTTGACCCTCTTGACATTTTAAATTTTGAATAAGGTACAATTATTTAAATAATTAGGAAATTTTTCCTTCAAGCGTCTCATTTCCAGCTTCTTTTAACAACAGAAGGCTGGTGTCCCCCACAAGGTAGACATGCCCTGAATCAGAGGGGCAGTGCCCTCTGGGTAAGGGTTATGCCCTCCCTAGTTCGTGAAAGACCACTTACCTTCCTTTGGCTCCAATACTGAAATCAAATAGCAGTTATTAGTTACTGCTGTTTTTCTTACTGTAAAGTTAAGGAAAAGGTAAGCTTATGTATCTCCTAAGAAAGAGAGATGATTATTTAAAAAAAAAAAAAAAAGAGAGAGAGAGAGAGATAAGAGAGCACTTTTGGAGAGTTTGGGGGTTGGACAGGAAGACTGTCCCAACAAAGAACATGTGCCTAGAAAAATGACAACTTAAGGCACCATAAAAAACCAGCCAGCACTGGTGTATGAAGAAGATGGGCATCGAAAAACTTAACGGACTGAAAAAACAGTAGTGTTTGTTTTTTAATGTGAATAAAACAAGTGATCTCTTGTGAAATGTAGTTCTCTATTAAAGAAAAAACTGCCTGGGCATCAAAACCTTTTTACAGACAATGCTTTTTATAAGAATTTCTTTTGAATGCAGCAGAAATTATGTATGTGGAGCATAAACACACATTTGCAAACATTAGCGTAACCAGAAACATTGTAGCTCAGCATGTTAAAAATTCGGTTGAGAACCTTCAAGATCAGTTAAATTATTGGTGGCACTTTCTGTTGCAGCCAATGAGAATGTGGAGGAAATCATAGCAGACCATTAGCTATATTTATCTGTGATGTGGGGAGAATTCTGGAGGGGTCAACAAACTTTTAGACAAGGTGTCCCTGAAAGGCAAAATATCAGGATATGGTTTACCTAGTGATGAGGAAGTTCGCAGAGCACTGGATGTAGAACACACTGTTTCAAATTATAAGTGTTACCGGGACTAGGCTCTCACAGAGGGCAGGGTTGATGTTGACTTTGTCAAGCAACAGACCCAGAATGGTAGTATTTTGTAGGGGCACTGTACCTAAGTGCGTTAATTTCATCACTCATTAGGAATCGCTTTGGGCTAAAAAGCTGAAATGGGACAAGTAATTAGTACCACGAATTAACTATTCTTCTGTATCTTGGAGAAAAATTAGGTCAGTGTTTGGTTGATAAATTTCCTGGCTTACTTAGGCTGTGATACTGAAGAGATTTCTTTTAACTATTCCTATCATCAGAGGCTATGGTCTTATCTCCACTTAACAGCAAAGATTGGCCCAAAGTTGCAAGCTTCTTACTGATACTACAATTCATTTACATCTTCTATTTTTCTATGGGTGCATTTGTAAGTATTTGTACAAATGTCTCATTGGCTTCTCTCAGTCCTGACAAAATAGGAATCTTTGGGAAATTCACTTGTTTAGGAATAATGTGATCCCCTTTCTTATGCTGAAATCAGTTTCCAGAAATGAAAATAATTAAAAATAATTAAAAAATAGCTTGCAATTCATTCTCTGAAGCTGGACCATTGAATACTGGATTTCAAACTTTATGAAAGGAAATTAACATTATTTAGTTTACCTCTATTAGTTCATTTTTACCCTGCTTTTTAATGTAAGTAATGGAGCCTAATGCAGGGAACCCAATGTGGGGCTTGAATTCACGAACCTGAGATCAAGACCTGAGCTGAGATCAAGAGTCAGACATTTAACTGAGCCACCCAGACACCCCAGATAATTTCTGATAGTACAAATGAAGGGCTATGATTTAAAGTTATTGGACAGTAGTATAAAATGGTATTGAAGGCTGAATGCGATAATGTTGAAAGCTGGGATTACACACACATCTTGGAGGAATCCCCTTAGTGGGAAGGACCATTTACAAAGATGTGATCCATGTTGGGAGAGCCTTTGCTTAGGAGAAGCTTTATTCCAAAATGAATCTGAGAAAACTGCCTCCCACCCCTGAGTTGAAGCATTTAATGCTATATTCTGTATATAACAGTGAAAAACTACACAGCCTGATTGACTCTATAGATCAGAGTCTACGAATTCTGACTGATTCAGAAGAAATACATGTCAGGCTTCAGATTTCAAATCAAAGCAGTAACGAATTAGGATAAAAAAACAGTAATAATTGTTTTTCTTTTCCATGTAGCTAAAAATTCTTAATACAGGTGGAATATGGGTATTATATATAAATTATATAAATATATAAATGTATATATTAAGTTACATACCTTTTGACATACTTTGTCATTCTTATAACATTGTTTAGGTCTACTACCTCCCTGGTCCTACCAACATTTTCTACTCATTTATTTTACAGTTATTTGCTGATAAACTTTTATATCTTTTACTAGGGTGTAAGCTGTCTGAGGGTTAAGATTTTATTCCATTCATCTTATGTCCACAGCCCTAGAACAGAAGTAAGTCCTTACTGGATAACCAATACGTTTTGGTTAAGTTGGACTGAATTGCCTTCTTGACTGCTAATCTAAAAAATACTGGGATAGTTTCCCACCAAACAAACATGTTTATTTTGACTTATAGAAACATGAGTAATGTTGGGCAACAGCTCTTCGAGGCCCCAGGTAATTGACGTGTTTCTCCTTGTCCCCAGGGACCCACCCAGCCGAACCCCTTCCTGGAGAAGGACAAGGGGAAGTCCATCTCTCTGGCCGCCAGGCCTCCAATGAGGAGGGGCTAGAACAGCATAGGCAGAGTTCACAAGCTGCCCCCAGAGAAGAGTTCCCACTTACAAACAGGGCATGTACCCTTCTGCTGGGGAGAGATCGAGCAGCAGCCTTCCAGACAGGAGAATTCCGCTTGAATGATTTTACTCTTTACTCCTCCCCTCCAGAAGATCTAAGGTGATTTGTTAGTTAATAGGATTCTTAAAAATCTTCTGTGACACGTTTCCTCGTTTTTCTGCCTCTAATGAGAACATGCCTTCTTGAGACCTACAACGGTGTATGATTATTGCACTGTGAAATCTCAAATTAGTGGGATATTACTTAGAAGATAATTTTACTAAACTGACACTTGTTATTTCCAGTCTTTTAAAAGCAGAGTAGAAAGAGAACTTTGAATTGTTATTGTGTCTTCTGATAAAACTCCTTTGTACACCAGGGAACATATGCTTTGGAAATCTGTTTGTATCCAGTGCATATAGCTACCGTGGCACAGAAAAATGATTGAACCAGGAAAAAAAAAGAAAACTGCTTTGCACGTGCATGCATGTGTGTGTGTGTGTGTGTGTGTGTGTAAACACACCCTATCTCAGCCAATTAGTTGTCTTGGTGGTGATTTATAGGGTAATTGCTTCTTGTCATTCATTCAGGAAACATGTTTATCATTTAAACAACCTCCTTGCTTGAGTAGGAAGGGATATTTATTTATTATTAAATCCAATTAGCCAACATAGAGTACATCATTAGTTTTTGGTGTAACGTTCAGTGATTCATCAGTTGCATCTAAAACCCAGTGCTCATCACATCACGTGCCCTCCTTAATGCCCATCACCTGGTTACCCTGTCCCCTGCACTGCCCCTCCCTTCCACAGCCCTCAATTTATTTCCCAGAGTCCAGAGTCTCTCATGTTTGTCTCCCTCTCTGATTTCTGAAGAGCTATTTAGACATTTCGATGCAATAATGTCTGTTCACGTAGGCTACCTCCTTGGCCCTTGAATATTTACATCATCCTGGCAGTTATCAAAATCAGGATATTTAAAACAAACAAAAATAAAAGCAGGATATTAACATCTGTACAGTACTGGTAACTACATTGCAGACCCTTTCTGAATTCCAGTGTCTTTTTCTGTCCCAGCATCCAATGCAGGATCCAACTTTTGCCTTTACTCATCACGTCTTCTTGGGCTCCTCTGCTCTATGACTGTTCCTGAGGTTTCCCTCGTCTTTCCTGACCTTGACACTTCTGAAAAGTAACAGTCAAGCACACTGTAGAATGTCCCTCAATTGAGGTTTGAATCATTTTAAGGCTATAGATTTGGTGACTTCCTTTTCTATAGTCCAATTTGAACTTCTTATGGTTTGGATTTTTTAATAACTATCAAAAAAGGAATGTATAAATGCAATTGTAATATTCATAATGCCACAGGTAACTTTTCTGTACTTTTTCATTCAATTAGCATTTATTGAGTGTACCATGTACCAGGTTTAAATTATCAGGATATACCAGTGAACAAAATGAAAAATTATTTCTGGAGCCAGTTTAGGAGGCAAGACAAAATAATAAGAAAAATTAAAAATATAGTACTTATTTGTGAATGTTAATATTTTGTAAGTCAATAAAATATAAAATACATAGTGCTTACTGATGAGTGTTAAAGAGAGTCATTTTTAGAAGGCAGGGATAGGGTATATGAAATGTCCGGCGTGAGTGTTGAGATTTTAGATAGGGTGGCCAAATAAAGTTCACAAAGAAAGTGGCTTTTGAGGAAAGACCCAAAACAAGTAGAAGAGCTCACCATGCAGCCATCTGGAGGAAGAGCCTTCCAATTTCAGGGTGAACTGTGGGGAGCAGGGGCTTGCTTGCATGCTCAAGGTCAATAAGGGGGACAGTGTGGTCAGAGAAGAAAAAGTGAGGTCCAAGGAGTCATAGAGAACAAATCACATGGGGTCACATCAGTCATACGAAGGACCCTGGACAGGCCAATAAGGAATTGTGAATAGAGAAGGGACACAGCCAGACGCTCTTTGAAATAGAACATCTGTGGTATGGAGGACACACCCCTGAGGCTAGTCTGACACATGAGCCCCAATTAGGAGGCTGATGGGATAACCCGGATGATGCAGGACAACGGTTTGGTCTGAGATAGTAGTAGTGAGGATGGTGAAAAGTACTTGAATTTTGGATAGCTTTTGAAGGAGAACCAACAGGGTTTGCTGATTAAAAGGATGTGGGATATGAGAGAAGGTGAAACTTGAGGGACAACACCAAGGTCAGAGGAAGAGGAGAATGGAGAACCAATTCAACACATTTCATTATGGATTGAACAATTCTTGTTTTGCAAGTAGAGCATATGTTAACTCTAGGTAGTCAGGGGTGACCCAATGTCAAAGGCTATTTAATCAAGAGGTGTGTACAGTTATTAATCTGCTATATCACTGAAAAGTTTAAGGTTCAACATTCAAGGCCCGGATCTCATTAAACTTAGACAACTCATGGGGCAAAACTAATGTATTTACTCTCACTAGAATAGAATTATTCCTAGAGAGAAGTGGAGCTAAAGGTAGGACCATTCCCCTCAAACTGCGTGAGAAAGCAGGAAACCATGTAAGTTCAGGACCAGTGCTCATTTGGGGGAGGGGCACTGAGCTGTTGGCCATGATATCAGTCCAGGTCCTTACCCTGTGTGCACTTTCCTGTCTGAGCCTTCTGGGAATGGAACCCTTTCCCATGTCCTTGTGCCCAATAAATCCTACTTATTCCTTAACACCCAGCCTTGGAATTCAGCGCTGTGGGACACAGTTCCATAACACTTCCCCTGGTGAGTCAGAATGATATTTTTAGGATTTTAGGTCCTGTTCCAACCTCTTGATTTCTAGTTTCCTTACACACAAAATTTAGAACCTCAAGCTTCCTTCATCTACATGATTTCATGATTCTGTGTTCAGACTTTGAGGGAAAGAGAAGTCACCCCAGACACCCTCATTCTACTAATTTGAACAAACCACTATTCTTGTACTAGCCACATTGCTTTGTGGCTAGGTGATTTATTTTCTCCTTTGACTTCCCCATCAACTGTCCCAAGGGCAAGGCCAAGTTTAATTTAATTTTTCATCCTAGCCCCTGAAGTGGAAGCTACACACAGTAGGTACCTAATAATCGTTTATTAAATCAGTAAACATGTTCAAACTACAGACATTCCAGCCCTAGGAAGAAGGGGTGTCTAACCCAGAACGTGGGCAGCATGTCGGTTGTTTCCCTCCCTCATGACCTTGGATGAGAGGTCTTGAGCTCTAGCTGCAAGTGTGCACAGCCTGGGGGACTTTGAATAGTAGCTTTAAACGGTCCCTCACCAGACCAGTTAAAGCAGAACCTCTGGGGACAGAACCTTGGAATTGGAACTTTTAAAAGACGCTGAGATAATTCCAATTGCAGCCAGGGTTGAGGACCGTAGACTCTTCCCATGCTGATATTTTTGTACCTCCTCTTTATCTTTAAACCTGGGTAATCACCACTGATCACCTAAATACGGATCTGTGCCTGTGTGTCTGGGATATAGCTCAAGGTTCTGTCTTTTTCCAATGGTGCAGACAGAACGTTCTTCCTTGTTCTGGTTTTGCATCTGTTGATGTTTTCCACAGAGCCTGGCCCTTATTTTTGGATCCAGGCTGCAGTCTGGTTTTTCATTTTTGGCTTCTAGTGTATTGCTAATGAGCATCTGGCCCGAGTTAACAAATATGATAACAACTTAGCCTTTTCTTTTTTACTTTGATTACCTCTTCTTGCAAGAACCAGTAATACCACCCCGGCTCTGGGGGAGGGGGAGAGGAGGGTGTCACACCTGCTCTTTAATAAAAGAGCTTGAACCAGCTATGCAAGTAGGTAAGGAAGTGGTGAAGTCCATGTGGAATGAAAGTGGGCTTTCAGACAGGTAAAGTGCAAGCAGTATTCTCATTTATGGGCACGTCTGGAAGATCTGAAGCGTTCCCACATTTTGTAGATGAGGGAAGTGGAGTAGGAGAGAAGTATCTTTCTATAGCCGGTTAGTTGCAGACTCTCCAAGGCCCTGGTCTCTCCCAGCCCTGGGCTGTTTTCTGTTAATGACGCCTCCCCCCAGCCCCACCACTCTGCTCCAGACAAGTGATGTGCGGGGTGTTTGCTCTAAATGCTTGTAATAACATCCCGCTTTCGTGAAACTTCCTATGTTCTTCCCTCTGCCATATGCCTCCTCCACTGAACCTTCTTAAGTGTTGCACCAGTTTCTGCCCCCAAATTGTCTCATCTGTGAAGAACGGTATACACTTGCCCCAGTCTTCTAAGTCTTCTAAGCCACCTCCATGCCCCACGTTCTCTCAACTCAACCTGAGGACGGGTTTTAAGTTGTTTTCCAATAAGATCTCATGCACAGAACCATCCTGGGCTTTAAGCTCTTCTACCCTTATGAACTCTGCAGCAAAGGCTAAGGGCAGGGCCATAAGGAGGTGTGCCTGCAATTGAAGGAATTCTGGGGCACTGTGTACCAGTGGGCAAGGCAAAAGCAAAGGGGGGGGGGTCCTAGATTAGGTCAGGTTGGGGTGGGGTAGGCTGGACGTCCCAGAAAAACCTGTGCAGAGCTGAACTCTGGACCTTCTTCTAATGCCTATGTGTAGCCTTGACATTTTGAGGGTTAATGGCTGGGACTGACATTAGGTTCTTCATGATCCTTTTGGAGAATGTACAAATATTTGATAGTTTCCTTCTTTCTTTGATTTAAAGCTTTACATATTTTGGTGTCAAGGGATACTGATAGCTCCATTTGGTTTTAAGATTTGTTCCAGGGCAGATTGGCCTAGAACCACGTTGTTTTATCTCCCCATGAATCTGATCAATGCAAGTTTAAAGACAAGGACGTAGTGATGGAAGTACTGAAGGCAGGGTGGGGATATGAAGTTTAGGAGAGACAGCTTGGCTGTATAAAGATGAACTGTGGTGGTTGACATTACTCAACAGGGCTGTTGTGAACATAACATAGGAATGAAATTTCACTGCTCTCCATCTTCCACTGGGAAACAATAACCCACTCCCCACATTTAGATGTTACAATTAGTGATACATAGTAAGAAAACAGTATGGAGGTTCCTCAAAAAGTTAAACATAGAGCTGCCCTATGACTAAACAATGGCACTACTAGGTATTTACCCCAAAGATACAAATGTAGTGATCCAAAGGGACATGTGCACCCCAATGTTTATAGCAGCAATGTCCACAATAGCCAACTATGGAAAGAGCCCAGACGTCCATCAACAGATGAATGGATAAAGAAGATGTGGTGTATATATATACAATGGAATATTACATAGCCATCAAGAAAAGAAACCTTGTCATTTGCAATGATGCAGATGAAACTAGACGGTGTTATGCTAAGCAAAGTCAGTCAGTCAGAGAAAGATAAACACCGTATGATTTCATGCATATGTGGAATTTAAGAAACAAAAGAGAGGAGCATAGAAGAAGAGAGGGCAAAATAAAACCAGACAAAACCAGAGAGGGAGACAAACCATAAGAGACTCTTAACCATAGGAAACAAACTGAGGGTTGCTGGAGGGGAGAGGGTGGTGGGATGGGGGTAATTTGGTGATGGACATTAAAGAGGGAATGTGATATAATGAGCACTGGATGTTGTATACAACTGATGAATCACTGACTACCTCTGAAATATATATAGTGTAATAACACACTATATGTTAATTAATTGAATTAAAACAAAATTAAATTTAAAAATTTAATTTTTTTAAATTTAAATTAAAATTTAAATTAAATTTAAATTAAAATTTAATTTAATTTAATTTAATTCTTAAATTTAAAAAAAATCCATGGCTTACACTCCTTAAATTTCCTTACATATATATGATCCCCAAATAGATTGATTTAGTAACCTGAGCCTAGTATGAAAAGTTAAAATAAAGCCAAAAAGATACTTAGATGAATTGTTTCCTCAGTGCATTTTAATTTTGTGCCTATACTGTTGAAATATAATTTTTATAGCCAGAAGCATTTTTTTAAAAAATCATTATTACTTCACTGAGAAATCCACTCACAAACAAGGGTTTCAATCAATTACAGCATTCCCTACTTCCTGAACATGACAAAGAGGTAATGTCTATATTTTGTTAGCATTCTGTATTATGTTTCTTGGTTAAAACTCCTCATCCCTCATATTTTTTCATATTGATAATTACATGCTGAAAAGATTTCTTCCAGTGAACTTTCCAGGGCACTTAAAACCACCATGCATCATTCATATGCCTTATTCATTTTGTTCTTTGGAAGAACTCCTATAAGAGATGCACAGATTAGTTCCTGTAGGTGAAATAAAATGAGACACCAGGGCTAAATGGCAATGGCTGTTTTGTTTTTGTTTTAAAGAAACAAAAGTATTTTCAATATCTTCCTTCAAAATGGGATCTGCTGTTAAGATTGAAAGTCCTTTTTTTTTTTTTTTTTTTTTGTGAACTCCTAGCACAGGACCCGGAACATAGTATACACTCAAATAAATATATGTATATATACTTGTGACCATTCTGTGTATGTATTTGTGTGTGTGTGTGTGTATCTTTTTCTTTTTAATTTATCTTTGCCATTCCATAGAAGTTACTAAATGAAAACTCTCTAAAAAAAAACACTGCTGTCAAGAAGTCTGAAAGCTGTGACTTCCTTTATAGTTTTCTTTTAGCTCTGAAGAGCTCATATCAAATCTTTATCTTTGTGTAGGGATATGCTTTTTTGGTGGTTCAGTGAATTTTTGTCTCCCCAAACAGTAAAAGTTTTTAATAACTCTGGTGTATCTGTACATAAAAACTGCTAGGTATGTTCATAGAACTATCAGGATATGCTAGGAAAGAAATTTTAATTCCATCATCATGTAAGGCAAAGAAACTTAAAGTGAAAACAAGATGAGGGTAATACATTATAATAGAAAATGAAAAACATCTTAAGGTAGCCTTCAAATGTTCCCTGTTGGACTCTGAGCTTAATGATTTTATAGTATTAAATATTGCTAATGAAGATAGGAATGCAAAATGATCCACATACTTTTTGACTAACAGTTTTTTGATATTTATAGAAATTAAAACTGAAGAAATATATAAGGGATAATTTAAGAAAAATCTAAAGATTAAGAAGTCTCCAACCCCAATTTACACTCCAATTGACCTAGTTCTATAGATTTATGGATTTACACATAAAAATTAGTTTATTTTATCTATACCTGATGGTTACCAACTGTTAATGATTTCAGCTTTTTCTTTCTCCCTTCAACTTGTAACATCCTTTTCTTAATGGAAAATTCTTAGCTATATCAAGTGGATGGGGTATTTTTGCATCTCCCATGGAAGTTTTTTAATGCACTATTTCTAACTAAGTGATAGAGATCTTCCCTTTGCACAAATTATGCATAGCAATGTATCATGGTAAAGGAGAAAATGAAGCAATACTGAATCAAAAGCATACTGATGTATTTGTAATCTTAGGAGATCCTCTTTAATCCAAACTCTACATAGAGTCATTCTCCTTTGAAATGACATTTTATACTATACTGAAAAAGTAATTAACATATGGGAGAAGCCTGGTCTGGACACTGATGTTCCCAGCCAGGCTTTGGCTTTGGGGTGATGGCAGTATAACCCCACAGTCTCAATTTTACAGGAATGGAAGGAAACTTCCTAAGATACTGTATGAAAAGTTACCTAGAAATGTACATAGCCAGAGATATCAAAGAATATAAAAATAATATTTCTGTGTCAACAATATTTTGGATTATTCTCAAACACAGAAGACCGGTCTTCTGGAGACATTTTCAGAACTACTAACATTTTCAAAAACAGGGGATAATCTCTGTCTCTCAAGAGACCATATGAAACCTGGCACATAGGCGGGGCTTATTAAGTGTTCAATGCTTGAATGAATTCAAGAACAGCAGATAAGAAATGATCGGCAGAGAAGTAATGTTCAATAAACTTTTTTTTATTGCCTGCTGATCTTCTTTTCATTAATTCATTGCTTGGAAACAAATTTGTCTACATGACTCCATCTATGGCCTTTGTGAGTTAGTTGTCTGGGTATCCACTAATCCCTACTCTGGTATATATATGAAAGAACATCCAGAAGGGGGCTGGGAGGCTGGCATGGATCTGGGAATCATTATGGTAGAATAATGCCTGCATTTGTCCTCTTAAAGCACTGATAGTCTTTTTACTCCTTCTGCCAGGGGCCCTGGTTTCAGGAAATATCGAGACTGTCCCCAGAAGAAACTCCCGGGGACACAAAAGTATCTACCTGATGACTCTCCATCTTTGATCATTTTGTGATTCATCTAGAACCTTAGGGACCACTCACTATGAGGGACTAGAACTGTCTATTAACTAGGGAAGAATATGCAATCAAGGTGAAGAATGTGCCAACAAAAGATCTGATGCCTACTGTGCCTTGTGGCTCTTGAAGTTTGGGTGGAGATCTGTGCCAACTCTCCACAAGGAAAGGGAACCATCCATCTGATTTATCAGTGTCCCTCCTACATCAAGAACAGAGCTCCCTTTTACAGGTCAACTCCCTCTTAGGTCCTGAAATTTTTTCTCTTATTTTTCAACAATCCTAAATGGTAGTGTTCTCATTTCCTCTCAGTTACACCTGAGACTGAGGGTATCCATGGATAAATAGGTTCACCTTGGACACTTGGCTCCTCTCCACTATGAATGATGATGCCCGCTCCAGGGTTGCCGTGAGAACTCAGGAACACGATGACAAAGCCAGCCAATGCTTTTTGGAGTCTCGTGTTGTGCCAAGCACTGTACTACATACTTTATAGACATTATGTCACTTGAAACATGTGACCACGCTGTAATTTGGGTTTATTTGCTGGACTATTTGGGACAGGATGTGGGCCCAGGCACTCTGGGTCCACAGCCCATGCTCTTGTGATTTCAACAGCTTCTATCAAGTGTCTAGTACAGCACTACAAACACAACAGATGCTTATTACTAAGCATTGCTTTCCTTCTTATCATCCAAAGGGATAATAACTGAAGCACCAGAAGTTCCGTAAGAAGAGGAATAACTTTTCCAGAGACCACAGTGAAAGCCAAGGTCAACATTAGAATGTATCAGTTCTAACAGTATACCCATCTTAACAAAGCTTGGGAAAGTTTATTATTCCCTTTGGATTTTTCTGAAGTGACCCATGGAGAATGGTGAATGAAACAATAAAAATGCCACAAATTTCTGAATTTTAGTTGGGAACCAAAGCTAAATGAAAAACAAACACCACACCTGGCACTTGCTTCTTGCACTGAGCACCAAACATGGCCGCCACCCTGTTCTCTGGCTGTGCCTCCTCCACACAGCCTGGGAAGTGAAATTTCTCAGGTTCTAAAAGCTTCCATGTTAAAGTCAGCCACCTGATAAGCAAATAACTTGGACAGTGACCCAGGACTGCCTCCTCAACTGTTCAGAGATAGAGTTTGAAGCTCCTTGTCCAGGCCAGTGTTCCTCAACTCTGGTCCAATGACTAGGACCACTTGGGAGCTGATGCCCTGCTCCTCCCCCAGAGAGTCTGGTTTAACTGGTCTGAGGAAGATCCCAGGCACAGATATTTTTTAAAAACTCCTATGTGACTGTAATGGCCACCAGGGTCAAAAACTAGTCCAGGTAGCAGTTGGGACATCATTGGAATGGACTTGATCCCTCTACGAGATCCCAATATGACCTTAAGTGCTGGGCCCAGAGAACGCAGAACAACTCAACAAAGAAGGTGGAAAGTGGCCTGGATCCCAAACTCGAGACTGTAATGTCCTCCATGGTTTTTAACCCTGACCAAATAAAGAGTTGCAGACTGTTCTTTCAAGATTCTCTCTTTGGTGCTTTGCCCCTCATTTTATTAGTACTATTAACCTTGTACAAAAATCCCAGTGGCAGTAAATGACTATAGCAAAAATAGCTTAGTGAGAATAAAAAACAGGTGGAATAAAAAGAGCATCAGCAGTCTTGTTTTCTGGGACAAGATAACAAGGGCCACCAATCCTGATGGAGCAGGCTACAAGTGAGACACATCATTCTGATGGGGTCATGATGGGAATTTCTCCCACTGGTGCCGTGTAGAATGATTAATTCACTATGGAGGTCTAAAAGCTTGCCAGAAGCTTAGGCAGAGATGGGCTATTTGGTCATTATGCCATTCCTGCATATTTTATTCCGTCTAGACAACACTTGATTTCAGTTGAATAGGTTTCGTGCCTGTGGAACCCATACTCAAACAGAAGTTAAAAAACTCATTTTAAAGACAAACATAAACACATTTTCAATTTTGTGTCACTGTTCCCAGCAGAGGTAATTGAGAATCCACTGTCTTCTTCATATGGCTTAGTGGGGCAATTAGAGACGGACACCGCAACCATTGATCCATGTGATTAAAATGCCAAGTCTTCTTAAAGTTACACTGGTATAGGAACTATATACATTTAGCACACCTTGGATATTGCAAACTCCCAAATATAAACCTCAATAAATAAAAAAAGTATGCACGACCAGCCATGGCTATTAGATGACACAGTAGAAAACGTTGATGGAGTGGCAACAGAAGACCACAAAGTTGCCTTGAGATACAGAACTGAACTTACACATAAGAGAACTTGGGTGGAGGTGTGCCTCATTCATATTCTAAATACATATAATAGAAATCAGGGGATTAGCCTTCGTGTGCTAGCATTTCTCACCCTTGCCGATCTTGGGCAGTTACCTTTCCCCACACACTCTATCCTTAAAGTCTTCACTTTCTTCCAGTCTAATTTGTCTTCTATTTCTTCCTTGACCAGGAAGGTTAGGATGTCTGAATGACGAGATTCAGTATTTAAAAGATTTTCTTACCCTATTCTCAACTCCACAGCCTCCCTGTTCCTTCCCTGTGGCTGCCTAGCAATCCTCCCTCCACTCCCCCACCACTGGGATAAATCTGACTCTCTGGCTTCTCATCACCCATAACCAAGATGCTGGGCTATGCTGGAGAAAGTCACAGAATACAGAGACGGCTGCATTGTAAATTCTCAGTCTATAGTAATGACACCTAGAGCCCACCATGGCTCTGGTTTCTGATCATTTTTCTCCACTGTTTGGATTTCAAAGATGTCCTACTTTTCTCAGCCTCAGGCCCCAGTTCCTCTTCCTCCCACGTCAGCAGATAATCAAGCTTCCTGCTTCACAGAGAACATAAAAGCTGACAAACTATAAACCCCTCTACTTCTTGCTCCCAAACCCAGCAACTTACCCAGTACAGATACAGTTGATGTTCTGCCCATTTCATGGTGGCCTGCAACTGCCCACAGACTTCCCCTGGTACGCAGACGTCCCATCTCCTTCCCCTCAGCTGGTGCATGCCTGACACTGGCTCCCGAGTTAAGGGACCATAAACTAAAATAACACCTGTCCTTTTCCCTCTCTTCCTGTCACTGTGGAAGAGGGTTCCTTCTATCCAAGACTTTTTCTCTGCAGATGCTCTTGCTCCTTCTTAGGGACCCCAGTCAACCGATTATCACCTCTCATTACTCTATCTTTTGTTTGCCTGAATTCTACTTTGTTTATTGAATGTGAATTTCACAACACCACTCCACTTCATTTTTGCTCACATTTGTCTGATTTTCATTTGCCCATTTCTTTGTTTTCCATTTCTTTTTGTTCTCTAACATAAAGAACATATCTAGAAACTAGCACTTTTTTAAAACCCCATCTCTAAACCTTTGTAATTTGTTATGCTGACACCTATAGTAAGTCATTTTTCTGGTTTTTGTTTGTTTGTTTGTTTGTTTTTTGTTTTTTTTGCTTTTAAAAAAATTTCCTTTACCCATCTTTTGCTTGCTAATCTGGTCGAGGCTCATTTACTCATGATTTCCATATGTATTCTGTACAGGCACTCTGTACATGCACACAGTATGATGAACAGGGCTCACAGTTAGTGACCGATTAACTGATTGTTACATTTAATCTTCTGTAAAAGCAAGAACATTTGAGTCCTGTGCAGTCTCTCTCCTTGCTTCTATTCCTAGCCTTCTCTAATTTGCTGTCTGCTGTGACCACTGTGACCAGAATGAGCTTCCTAAAATGCATGTGGCTAAGTGACTCCCCATCACAAAACAGATCAATTCTAAGCTTTCTGGCATGGCCTCCAGTATTCTTCCTAATCCTCCCAAAGTCCTCTCTCTCATCATTTTCTCTCCCCTAAAGTTCCTTCTCCAGACCATGCTAGTTTGGATTCCCAGGCTTCTCTTCCTAAGTTTATCGCTTCATTTGGGAAGTATTTATTGAGGCCCCATCATTTCCTTTGAACCATGCCAAGATGGCGGAGGCAAAAATGGCAAACAATAATATGGGCTCTGTTTCCTGGACCCTCCAGGGCTCTGAGGCATCTTTTCTCTCCTTCCCCAGCACAGCATCAGGCATATCTTTGTGCAATCTCTGAACATGAGAATGAACGAGAAGAGTGCCAGACTCCGTGCTTGACAGGGAGGAGCAAATCCCTCATGGTTCCTGGCCCCCTGAGAGCTCACAAACTAAGGCACTGGTGGTGTCTGAGGCAGCAGACCCACCAGCAGGGTCATGGCAGCCAACCGCCTCTCCCAGGAAGGTGCTGAAAGGGAGGGGACTGCTTTGCTCTTCCAGCTTCAGCCTGGCAATGCTGTGAGGGGTGACAAAGTCAGATAGAGAGCCACTTCCAGAACGATCTCAGGACCCGTCCTGTCTCCTCTCCTCAGCAAGCCAGTGGTTACAAGTACCGTCTGAGGCTGAGCGGGCCGCACTTTCTGCCCAGTCAGGGCTGAGGGAAAGGGCACCATGGAGCAGTAGGTGGACGCTTAGGAGGGGAGGTGAGTGAGCAACTAAGAAGAAAAATGACAAAGTCCCAGTCACCAGAAGCAGGGCGCCACCAGCCGGGCTCATCCTCCTGTTTCCTTCCACACAGCCTGAAGAGAGCTCCATGGCTAGACTGTCAGCTCTAATTCAGCTACTGCTCATTACCTCATCACCCATTTTCTATAATTACATGTTGGGTGGCCTCTTCCTCCTATCTTAAGTACTTGTCAGATATAAGATGAACATTGAAGGTATTTTCTGCTTTGCTCTCATGGAGGTCCTCCTTTGCATATTTTCATCATCCAGGTGTTAGGATGAAGCTTTTATTTGTAAATGAGCCTGGGGCTCACTGATCCTTCAACATTTGGGGGGAAAATGTGAAGGAGCGTATATTAAAAAGAGAAAGCTACATCTCCCCCCCCAGAGGAGAGTTTTGGTGATTAGGCAAAGAGAGGTCACAAGAAGTCAATGTGCACTGAGTCACCAAACTCTGAGCGTACCTTACACTGTAGAAAAGGCTGGGAGAATTTTAATTTCAACCTTTGCCACCAACATAGAAAAAGCTCAGATAAGCTAAAATGGGGATGGGGGAAATGTCTTCAGGCTCCAGGGCTATGTTCTCTTCTTAACTCAAAGCAGAGGAATGGGGAGCTTTTTAGGCAAGAGCACTTTAAATTTCCTTTGGGAATCTGCATTCTGTGGTTGAGGTACATTTAAATCCTTCCACAGCTTCAGGGTTGGTTCCTGATTGACTGAATTCCTTCAATAATTTGTTCAGAGATGGATACACAAACCAGTCAGAGCCAATAAGACGTGAGGCTTGGAGCTGCTGCCACTATCTTTTTACTCTGAGGGGAGCCTGAGAATGAAACCTCCCACTTGCTGAGTTCAGAGTCTGATCCCTGCATCAAGACAGAAGTTTGTATTCTGGCGTAAGCTGATGTTTTCACTGCTTTGGCTAGGTTTTCCGTTCACTTACTCAAGAAGGTTTTGGATTGATTCATACTCAACATCTGTAAAAAGAACTGGGATTTTATTCCTGATTTCAACCAGCTGAGACCTCTAAAGCAGAGGTATGAGTCTCCACACATTTCCCCTCCATGTGTTGACCCAGAGCTGGTCACCCCTCAGGCATTCATGCCGCCCTCCCAGAGGTGGCTCCCGTAGCTCTGCACGCTCTTAACCCGAACACCCCGTTTCACAGGAGGACAGCGCCCCAACTGATTCCCCTGGTTTTTTAGTCTTCTGATTAGAGGAATTCAGCTGTATTGCGGACCGAAACTATGAAACTTTCTTGAACTTCCATTTGGGTTTTTATGCTGTCTAGGTTTAAGAAAATAACCTTATAAATGTAGCATGTGGGACAAAGCACAAGGCAACACTATGAATAGACCTGCATGTACACAAGGTGTGCCTCAGTCAGGCTTCTTCTCTGAGTCCAGGAGCTAAGGGCAAGACTTCAGATGTCTTTAGGGCGATATGCACAGGAGGGAAAGTCAGGAGTTCAGAGCTTCATTCACGGCATCCACGCGGAAACAAAATGTCTGCCCTCAGCTGCAGCCTTACTTGGAAATCTCTTCAGGGAAAGCACTCTGGATCATGGGCGACGAGACATGGCCTCTGGTCTCCATTCTGTCTGATTGCCTACCCTATCTCGAGAGTGAGTCCAGGGAGCTGTTCAGCCTCCCACATTTTCTGGTTCTAAAGCAGAAAGAAGGACTTCTCACCCAAGTGACACCCTGGGCTCATCTTGAACTTGATGACCCACATCATGACTGTGAGAGATGGAAGGAGCCTTCCAGGCCTGGTCTGATGGTTCTCTTCTCCAGGAAGAAGCTGAGGCTAGGAAGAGGCTGTGGGCACTTGGAGACTGGAGGCTGATGAGGCAGTGGGAATCGGGCGGCTAGTGGAGGGCCAGAGGCAGGAAATGTGGGCTCTGCTGTCTCTGGACACTGGCCTTGGACAATATATTTCCCCTCTTCTTGCCTCTATTTTTCTCATTTGTACAGGGGGTGGTGACTCCAAGGACAAATTCCCCCTCTCATAAGTGTGAGACCATGTGTATTTATAAATGATCTGTTCCATCAAACTGCCCACACCTGGTCTCTGGAGGACCTTCTCTCCCCTGCTACCTGGTGATTGTACAATTACTGGCTTCATTTTTGAACCACAGGTAGCAAATGGGGGTTACTCATCCTTTTACAACTGCCCTGAGGGAGATGGTGAGTGGGTGTGTGCACAGGGGAGTGTGCAGTGGGGTGTCAGAGATCCCTCTGCGTTCTGTCCTCCAGCTCTCCCCTGGCCATGGCTCCGGCAACGTGTGGAACATCAGGCAGCTGTTCTCCCAGGCTGGCTGTATCTTAGCTCCCAATACTCTCTAGAAGGGAAGGCAAAGGCAAATGGCCAGGACTCACTGGCAATTCAGAGTGTAGCGAGGGCGTCAGCAACTCCGAAGGATTTAATTCATGAAAATAGGAAATGTGGAAGCAGTATTCTAGAACAATCTTGTAAAAACACAACCGTCTGTTACAGTTTTAATGTGTAGTTCCCATGGCAATTATTCAAGGTAGATGTTCTAGGAAAGGTGACAAGCCCCACATTCTTTCAGTCCACGTTTAATATTCATGAAGTATTTAAATTTTGTGGATATTTTGGTCTTAAGATAGCTCACTCTGTATTAGGCAAAAAAATTGATAAACTCTCTAAAGGAAGACATTGTACTTTTTCAATGGTTTCTCAAGTGTCTTAGAGGCACTTAATAAACTATTGTTGTCGTGCTGTTATAATGACAGGTAAAGGGGCTAGATTACATTGGCCTTGGCAACAAGAATGAGACTCACGAAGGATGTCACAAAAATAATATCACCTATGTTAAATATTTAATGTCATGTTCTCCTAGTGTCAAGATATTTAGTCCTATGAGAGCATCTCTAAGGCCGAGGGAGATGAGCCAGGAGAATGTTCTGCACATACACAAAACATGAAAAAAAGAAGCCCACACAGCTTAGTCTTACAAGTCATTGCTTTTGCTCTGGAAGCTTCTCTCGATCAGGGAAGGGTATAAGGCAAGACGAGCCCAGGTGACAGGTGCTGAATGGAAGGGGAAGAGAGCCCAATCTGCTTGCCCCAGGAGTTTTCCACTCCAGAGAAGCCCGAGGCCAGTCCTCAGCTAAGCAGATTTTCCTCTGAGCACCTGCCATTCAGGTGGGGATGCCTCGGGCCAGCTCCAGAGGCCAGCAGAAAGGGATCATAGATGCTGGCTCCCCAACACCCCTTCATACAAGTCTCCATCTCCTTCCACCTGGTTGGGGCAATGGCTTCTAATCCTGCCCCCACTTCAGAATCATCAGGGCCACCTTTTAAAACACCTGCATTTGGAATGGGCCTCGGGAGCGTCTTCCTCAAAAGGTCTGGAGGGAGCTGCTTATCTACATTTTTATTTTTTTAAAGAGATTATTTATTTGAGAGAGAAAGGGGGGGGCGGGAGAGAACCCCAAGCTGACTCCCCAGCCTAGCTCAGAGCCCAATGCAATGCGGGGCCCGAGCTCAGTCACTGAGGTCATAACCTGAGTTCAAATCAAGAGTCGGACCCTTAACCGACTGAATCACGTAGGCACCCCCAGTTACTTGCATTGTTTCAAAGGCACGGGTAATCCTGATGTGCAGCCAGAGCTAAGAAGAACCACCTCTTGAGAGATTCAGTGTAGGCTCCCAAGGTGTTTAATACTTTACTCTGGGACTTTGTTCCTTCCAGAGTGAGGTGTGAAGGGGCTGCCTCAAGAGGGCAGCACGGGGTGACGGGAGTCTGCCCTGCCCAGGAGTTACAGCCCCGAGGCTTATGTAAACAGGGCCCTGGAAGCATGGGGTGTTCCTTCTTTTCCCTGCTCAAACCCAGACCAAACCTCAGCCGGTAGCACGGTATAAAATGCCCTTCCTGGCTGGAGCAGAGCCCAGACCTCCTTTGGGTGATGGTATTCTAGTTCTTTCTGAAAAATGACCATGTGACCACACATCCCTTCGTCTGGGCTCCCCGCTCCCTAGATATCGTGTGTCACTTCCTACAAATCTCTAGCTGCTCAGCTTGCCACACGCCCCTATGTGATGCTTTAAAACACGAACAAAATGGGGGCACGTGTGGCTCAGCTGTTAAGCATCTGCCTTTGGCTCAGGTCATGCATGATCCCAGGGTTCTGGGATCAAGCCTCACGTTGGGCTCCCTGCTTAGTGGAGAGTCTGCTACTCCCTCTCCCACTCCCCCTGCCTGTGTTCCCTCTCTCACTGTATCTTTCTGTCAAATAAATAAATAAAATCTTAAAAAACAAAACAAAAACAAACCCAAACTAGCCAAATGCATTTATCCCTAAATGTGGGTTCTTGGGGCAAACAGAATCTTATAATTTTTAAATATAATTTAAATATAATTCCTATTCCATATCTTTTTATATGTAAGTATTTATATATTTTCTATTTATAATACATATTTTAAAATAGAATATAAAATCTGTATTTATACATAGATTTGTTATATATATAAAAATATACATGTGTATACATATATATGTAAAAGGATTTATTATAAGGAATCGGCTCACATCATTGTGGAGGCTGAGAAGTCCCAAGGTCTGCCATCCGTAAGCTGGAGACCAAGAACAGATGTGCAGATTCAGTCCAAGTCAGAAGGCCTGAGAGCCAGAAGAGTCCATGGTTTAAGTTGAAGTCCAAAAGCCAGAAGACTTAAGAGCAGAGGAAAAAAGGATATTTCAAGTCTAAAAGTCAAAAAAGTCTGATGTTCCAGCTCAAAGCAGTGAGGGAGAAGGATTTCTCTCTTAGTCGGGGAAGGTCAGCCTTTTTGTACTATTCCGGCCGTCAACTGATTGAATGAGGACCACCCACCCACAGCGGTGAGAACACTCCCAGAGTGAACAGTGCAGGGTTAGGTCAGCCTCTTTCAAACACCTGTAGGGGCACGTGCCCACCACTGTGTTTCACCTCCCATGGCACGAATCAGGCAGGCCTCTTGCAGCTAATGTGAGACCTTGTGGGGGTAACTCAATGTGGGCAGACAGGCCTCCTAACTGCAGGAGGGAGAGCCCTGCAGATATAGCTCCGAGCCCCACGCCAGCCCAAACTCCGTGTCACAGTGTATGCAGTGGACCCTCTGGTCCCTAACGCACTCTGGGGACAATCTGTGATGTTAGACCTCTTTTTGTGTCCTCTTCCCACTCCCCACCTCCCACCTCCACTTGGCCTTCCCTGTGTCTGTGTTGATATGCTGCTGGAAAAAAACAAAGAACTGGGCTGGCTGGACGCCAGCTACTCATGATTCCTAACTTCAGCTGGATCTTCACTAGGACTCCGTGGGCTTTTTTGCCATTCCTTAGCCATTGGTCCATCTAGCCTGTCATTCATTCAATAAATAGTAGAGAGTACCTACAATTACCTGGATACTGTATTCTGCTAAGAGTACAATAGGGGTGTAGGGGAAAAAAACTCGGTCTCTGCTCTCAGGGAGCATACAGCCTGGTACACTCTACCAGGCAGGGTGCCCTAAACCCATCCAAATAGCTCAGTCCTCTATATCTGCAGGTGACCTCAATGATAAGCCTGGGTTTGCCATTGCTAGAAGTTCCTGGGTCTGTATTTCCAGCCAGGTGCTCTCTCCAGCACTCCCTATGCCCACTAGATCTCTGAAGCTAGAAGTTGACAGGCTCTCTGGTCATTGCCCCCGCAATACTCCCGCTTCTTTGAGCCGTGCTTCCTCTTACGGTTCCTTTTGCATTTCTTCCTTCTGAGATGTTAGCTCTTCCACCATGATCCCCCATCCACAAACCCAGGCCCCCTCCTCTGCTCAGGGAGACTTCTCATCCTGCATCACCAGGTTGCCAAGTCCCATTTGTTCTTCCTCCCGAATGATCTCCTCCTTCCTGCAGATCTTTAATGCCTCCTGCACTACCTCCTCGTCACCTGACTCTGAATTCATCTCCATTCTCAAACCTTTCCCTCAATCTAGCTATATGTAGCTATCAGAAACAAGTCTGCTACATTTTAAGATGTCCTGCTCCTGATCCAAGCATTGAAATGGCTTTCACAGGGTAGAATGATGTTTTTAAAAAATTTGTTGTTGTTTTTTTCTGGCAGAAAGACGCTTTTATCCCTCCCTTCAAAATGGAATAGAAAGCACTAAAAAGAAGTCAGCTATTAAACTGTGAAAAGATACAGAGGAACCATAAACACACATTGCTAAGCGAGAGAAGCCAACCTGACAAGGTTACATACTGTGGGATGTCTACACGGTATGAAATTCTAGAACTCACAACACTGCGGAGATAGAAAAAGAATCAGTGGTTGCCAAGGGTTGGGGGAGGGAGAGATAAGCAGAGCACCAAGGATTTTCAGGGCAGGGAGATTATCTGTGTGATACTATAATGATGACTACACATCATGACACATTTGTCCAAACTCACAGAGCATACGATGCCAGGCGGCATACAGATACCTAGAGTAAACCATAGTTTGGGTTATAATGACATACCAGTGTAGGACTGTAACAAATGCGGCGCTCGGGTGTGGGATGTCGGTTGTCGGGGGAGCTGTAGGTATGAGGGGTAAGGGAACGATCTATCCTTTCTGCTTAATTTCACAGAGAACCTAAAACTGCTCTGAAAGATCAAGTCATTTATTACATATGCTATTACAAAATAGATTAATATTAAAGATATAAATTTACTTTCAAAATTTTATATCAAAATTTACATTAAAAATTTTTATATTTACATTTATGTTTGGAAAAAGTGGAGCTCCTCTGACCGAAGCTGTGGCAATAGGAGGAGCAGGGTTGGGCGAGGGGGTCAGCCCTGTCTGTGCCTCACCCCTGAGCGTTTCCTTGGGACCTGGGAACCTCAGGACTTGGAGGAACACCGGAGACCTAGAGGGCACACACTAAATGACGCAGCAAGGCAAACAAGGGTTCTCATGATCAGGCCTGGCTTTCCTTCCAGGCGCATATCCTTGCGGTTCGTAGACACCTTGCGTTCACGATACTCTACACATACCCTACAGTTTCCCCGAGGACCCACTGCTGCGTGCGGTGTCCCAGGCTCCTGTTGCTCCATCTACCTGGAATCCTTCACCCTCTCTCTCCATTTGATGACTACAAGTCTCAACTCAAGCAGCACATTCCCTGTGAAGTTGTCCCAAATTCTTCAGGAGACTCTCCTCATGCTTGGTTCATTTTGTTTTCTCCATTACTAATGTGCTAAATGTAGTGTCTGTTTCCACATGCCCAGCTCCTATGACTCTGGGAACAGTTTGAAAGCAGCATCCTTGCTGCTTTCATCTTGGTATCCCTGTAACCAGCAAAAGGCATGCATGCCCGCGTGCGCACACACACGCACTGGGTTGTTGTTTTTTTTTTTTTTAAAAAGCTGTCCCCACTTTGGAGACTCATTTACATGTGGGACTTCATAGACACCTAAATTTTTTATAGTTTTAAGGGCTTTTGCTTGAGTTTTCTAGGATCTTCTGACTAAATTTCTTTTGCCATAGATACTATAAGATATTTCTATGATTTTTCACTACATTTCTTAATTTATACTTTCTTAGATGATTCTATTTCTTTAAAAAAATTTTTAAAGATTTTTTATTTTACAGAGGAAGAGAGAGCACAAGCAGAAGGGGCAGAGGGAGAGAGACCTTCGAGCAGATTCTGTGCTGAGTGCAAAACCCAGTCAGGGCTCCATCTCACCACACTGAGATCACAACCTGAGCCGAAATCAAGAGTCAGATGCTTAACCAACAAAACCATTCAGGGACCCCTAGTCTATTTTTTAATTTATATTTATAGGTGATTTCTTTCAACGATAAATAGTGAATAATTGTTTACCATACAACACATTCTCAAAAAAACTAAGTTCAGACTCTCTCAGATAATGAATCTCCAGAGTCTTTCAAACTCAAGTAAATGGTAACAAGATCAGAGCCATCAATTAAGCAAATGTCACATTCCCTTAGATTTATGATGAACGAAGACCAACCACCTTCACCTCCCAAATCATCATTCAGGAGAGTCAGAAAACCTCAGGCATCAATAGCCTTCAATATCTTTGAAATACAGTGAAAGGCGGCACAATTTGTCACTACTACTTTTGATTCATTTACTACTGTCCCTTCCCTGGTCTCCACACTTTCATTCAATAGGAGCTGAGAAATGCTCCTCCCAGCCCTTCCCCAGTGTCTGCCCACGGTTCTGAATCCCACCAGGCCCCCATGTTACAGTCACTTAACCACCCTTAGCCATTCTCGCTCATGCTTTGCACATTTTAGCTCTGGCTTTACTGTCTGTCACTCTCTTCAATATTAGTTTTTCTTTTTTTAAAAAAGATTTTAATTTATTTATATGAGAGAGAGAGAGAGAGAGCACACGAGTGCATTTACAGGGAGAGGGGCAGAGGCAGAGGGAGAAGCATACTTTCCACTGAGTGGAGCCAGAGGTGGACTCGATCCCAGGACCCTGAGATCGTGACCTGAGCTGAAATCAAGAATCAGCTGCTTAACCGACTGAGCCACCCAGGAGCCCCTTCAATATTAGCTTTGTCATACTTTTTAGGGATTTTAGTGATCCCGAAGATAAGCCTTCCCTGCACCTTCATATCTCAGTTTTTTGACCTCCTCCTCTCAACTGATCTTGTCTTCAGCACAACTCCAGTCACCCTCTGCCAAAGGACACACCTTAGACTTGTTGCTACCTAACACTGAATACCCATCATCTCAATTTCAAGCATTTCCCTATATATATATATATATATATATATATACACACACACACACACACACACATACATACATACATATACATATACATACACACACACACACACACACAATTTGTAATTTGTCCTGAGAGTACTTAAGGTACATTATAAAAGTACATAAAATACACAACAGTATAGAAAAATAAGTGAGTAAATTAGGCAAAGGGAAAATAAGGATAGAAAAAGATTCAGATGAAGCTACAGACGAGGTGAGCATACAATGCACACAATGAGGTTTTCTTTGCATTTGCTACACATGCTACACATGAAACACATAAATTTCTTCCTCTAAGGTGTGCTCTGGTATCAGATTTATTTCTTCTTGATGGACCCCATGAGGCATCATGGCCACAGTGCCTCTTTGGATGTAAAGAGGGAGAGGACTGTGTTAGGCAGGAAAGGCTCAGAAGAAGTGGGTCAGTGTTGGTCAGGAAGCCCCTCCTCACCTGAGACTGGGTCTCAACGTGATCCCAGTCATTCCCCTGGTGTTCTCCCCAGTCTCCCACCTCCCAATCACCCCCGCCCAATACACACACACACACACACACACACACACACACACACACACGATATACCCCTGGTACTTACCAAGACCCAAGCAAGAAACTCTGAGTCCTGATTTTCCAAGATTCCTAGAATAAAAATAAAGCAACATATGGTCATGACTTTCAGTGAAACACACTGAACTATGAATACTATTTCTCACTTTTGACATTGATCTTGACTAGAGTTGTGATAGAGGCAGAGCTGAGGGTGCAGGTCTGTGGTCTTGGGAAGAGCCTTTCATCTCCATTCAGGGTCTAGGAGACTCAAAGTGTGCTCAAGTTCAGCACAAGATGAAAACAGACCCCACAAAATGCAGCTTTTCAGCCCTGAATGATCTTTACGAATTTGTTTACAAATTTGTTTTCTTTCTCTTTCTAGAACACGAATTCCTTGAGGGCAAAATCTGTATCTCATTCATCAGCCAGTCATTGCTTATTCATTTATTATTCATCCCCAGAACCTGACACACAGGGGATCCTTAATAAATATTTGTTGGCCAAGTAACTAATAAACTGACTTCTAAAACAGAGTATTATTACGGATGGTTGGGAATTATTATAAGAAAAAATTCAAGATGATTCTTTAGGCTGTTTAAACTATATTACAGATATCCTTTTACTTGCAATGGGGCTATGTTCTAAGAAACCCAGCCTAAGTTGAAAATAACATAAGGTGAAAATGCACTTAATTCATCTAACCACCAAACATCATAGATTAACCTAGCCTACCTTAAATGTGCTCAGAACACTTATAGTACCCTAAAATTGGGCAAAATCATCTAACACAAAGCCTTTTTTATAATAAGGTGTTGAGTGCCTCATGTAATTTATTGACTACTATACTGAAAAAAAAAAAAAAGAGTGTTTGAACGGGTATAGAGCAGTTGTAAGTGTATTGGCTGTTTACCCTCCTGACCGCAGGGCTGCCTGGGAACTGTGACCTCCTGCCCAGCATCATGAGAGAGTAACCTACCATATATTGCTAGCCTAGGAAAAGATTCAAATTCAAAGTTGGAATTCTACTGAATGCACATGGCTTCCCCTCCATCACAAAGTCAAAGGCCTTAAGTCAAACCATCAGACGGGGACCGTCATATTATTTTTTATCAAAGGCTACATGAAATTGCTACAAGATTTTTGAAATGATAGGTTTTTTTTTTCCCCTCATCCATCCTTTTGCTTTTCACCCCTGAAAGCTTGTCAAGAAGAGGAAATACATTTCCACTCTTTAAATAGAGAACGAGGAGCTCTAGTCTACATGGTAAGGTATCCCGTGGAGACCTACCCCCACCCCATCTTCCTGCCATCTGCCTCACAGCTGTCAAGGAAGAGATCAAAGTCTCAGAGAGAACACCTCCTAGAATTTTATAGGGGTCTAATGTGAGGAGGTGAAGCTTAAATAATTGAAACATGGTAGCAAAGTGTATCCTTTACCCTCTGGTCAGATGCTCTTATGAGAACACTCCCCCACCGCCCCCACCACCCCCACCGCTTCTACCCCAAGCAAAACAGCACAGACATTTCCAACTGCTGCCGAACTCAATTCTTCCAGGTGCTCTCTTGATGCTTCCACAGTCTGCCGTCTTTAGAGGTAGTAACTACAGCACTCTCACTTTTGCATCTGTTTTTTCCCTCTGTTTATTATTCTTGTCTATAAAATGCCACCTAAGCAACACATTTCATTTCATAGCCTCGTCCAAAGTGCATCACATTGCAAAGAGGTGAAAGATGCAGGTTTCTGACCTATTGTTGAAATTAGCCAGGGAAGCTTGGAGAAATCATTTCCTCTAAGGTTCAATTTCTTCACTAGGAAGTTGAGCTATTACACATGCCTGGGCCATTCACCTGGCATCAGGTCTGTGGGACTGGAACATGACGATGTATGCTAAGCATCATACAGCAGACAAATGCAAAGCATAATTATTTTGGGTGCCTTCTGACTCTGCTCCCCCTCTCACAGACCTAGTGCTACATTTTCTCATTTGAAGCGGGTTAAGGACACCTGGAAGGAAACTATTGCATAAAGGAATGTGTGAAAAATATTTTGAACTACTAAAGAGGAGAGAGAAATTACTGGACTTCTCCCATGAAAGTATGAGAAAGTATTCTTAAAGTAGTTTCTCAGAAAACCACAGGATATAAAATCTGAAGATTTCTCTTTTAGTCTTAAAGTCTACTGATTTTAAAGGACAGGAATCTAGAACAAAAGCTATATAGTAGGGAGAAGAAAAAAAGACTACACCAAAATAACAAAAAAGTAAATATATACATAAATACAAAATACTTAAAAATTAAAATACAGAATTAAAAAATCAGTACAGTTGACCCTTGAACAACACAGATTTGAACTGCATGGGTACATTACATATGGATTTTTTAAATAAATATTGTAAATGTATTTTCTCTTCCTTATGATTTTCCTAACATAATCTTTAGCTTGCTTTATTGTAAGGATGCAGTATATAATGCATATAATATACAAAGTTTGTGTGGACTATGTTATTAGAAAGTTTTCTAACCAACAATAGGTTGTCTGTGCCTCTGACCTTCACGTTGTTCAAGGGTAACCACAGAGTATGTAGCAGTCTTCCAGGTAGAGATATTTAAAACTGATGCATCAGTAAAGACTTACTGGGAGGCTACCACGTTCCATGCAATGGGCAGGTCATGGGAATACAGAGGGGAACCCATTATGGTTCTCTACCTCCAAAGAGCTTTTTATCCTCTACCTTTTCTTTCTTTCTTCCTCTCTTTCTTTTCTTAAGAATTTATTTTTTTGAAAAAGAGAGAGAGTGTGTACAAGCAGGGGGAGCAATAGGCAGAGGGAGAAGGGAGAAGCAGCCTCCCTGCTGAGCAGGAAGCCTGATATGGGGCTTGATCCCAGGACCCTGGAATCATGACCTGAGCCAAAGGCAGATCCTTAACTGAGCCATCCAGGTGCCCCATCCTCTACCTTTACTGAAGGGCACAGAAAAGCAACCATGTCATTACAATACAGTGGGGTGTGCCCTCCCCTAGAAGTCTTTGGGGAAAATACAAAGGAGCTATCTCAGACCTGTATTTGTGTCACTATGTAGGTGTCATGGGGGAAATAAAAGATCCCAGTAAAGATTTTCATGTAATTTTAATCTTTCCACGATTTTGAGAACATCAGGGAGTACAGAAAACGATGCAGAGCAAGACATTTTCCTAGCAAATGAAATAGGGCAAGGTTATGTTGCTGAGTACTTACCAAGCAATGTCCCAGCACCAAGGTGGGGAGACCTGCCCTATTTTCCTTATGACAGTGACTCAGGAAGACGATGATCACTCTGCTATGGGTTTGGAAGCCCAAACTTGAAAAACTTGAGAATTGTCAGCAAAAACAAATTGCAAAGTAGCAAGTACTAAACGTACCCACTTTCTTGCCCCTGATGTTTAAACACTCAGGCCAGCTTTTCTGGAATGAAAGCCTTAGAAGATTTTGTACTATGTGAAAATTTCCCTGACAGACAAATATTTATACAGAGGTGATAGATCCCTCATTGAGTCTTGGTACTTTTATTTTAACTCTCTCTAAATATCTTCACCCTCTAGAGGGAATGGTTACCAAACTCAGTTGGTTGGTTCATTTTCTCTTTTTAAACATTTATTTGGCAGAGAGCGAGCGAGCAAGCACACAAGCAGGGGGAATGGCAGGCAGAGGGAGAAGGAGACACCCCACGGAGCAGGAAGACCGATGTGGGACTTGCTCCCAGGACCCTGGGATCATGATCTGAGCCAAATGCAGACATTTAACTTACTGAGCCACCCAGGTGCTTGTTTTTAAAATGAGAGGTTGTTTTTAAAGTGGTTGTTTTAAAAGCGAGAAGCATTTTCTGTCATGAGCCATATCTGGTCAAGTCCACTGCCTTTACTTTGTCCAGGGGTGAGTCTCTGTGAGACTCCTACCATGTAAGACATTCTCAACACGTGATGATGCTTCTCACTCTGCAGATGTAGGAGATGGAGGAACTAGCTCCCTCCAATTCAGCTCATAGAACTCCAATACAATTTCTGTGATTACCCATGGTGCCTCTGCATCCTTCGACCTCTGTTCATGTCTACACAACACTAAATGGAGATGTGGCAATGGTCCAGCTATTCTGACCCATTTAAGCTTTGCTGGATAACAGATGATAGATAGATAGATAGATAGATAGATGATAGATAACAGAAGCCCAAATACTGGACATATTTGATCTAATGAGTACAAACTATATGATCAAAAGCTTGTTGGCATGGTTATAACACCAAATAATGGCAAAGTTTACATATCATGCTAGGCTCTAACAGATGCCTTGGAACCTTCTCCATCCCACATATGGAATTTTCATGACTACTTCATGATGTCGTGTGACGTGTGCAACAAAACAACTTTCTAGAATTTCATTTTGTTGCTTAATTCCTCTGCATTCACACAATTGAGGCTACATAAAAATTCTGTAAGTACACCAGATTCCTAATTAGATTGAATCCCTCTCCCTTTTGAGTCAAAATAGTCTCTTTGCACCGGTTTACCTATTTTATCTGTGTCAGATATGCCAGAAGGAAGTCTCACTGTGTTCATTTTTAGTATCTGCTCCTGTTCAACTCAAAATAAAAGCTCCTCTTTCCCGGGCGAACCTGGCCTGCTCTGCTGCTAATATTAGAAATGAATGACATCAGTATGGGGGCACAGGACACTTAGCTTTGTCAGTCAAATTCTGGAAACCCTAAATCTTAAATCAAAGCTTCAGTAAAGAGTTATCCTGAAAAGAAATACAGCTTCCTGAGAACACCAAAGTTGCCTCTCCCTGCCCCCCCAAATCCCCTATGGGCAGGTTCATCCCCTCTGTGAATACAAGGCTGAACTCATTTTAGGCCAGTGGTTAGTTCTGTGACAGAGGCAGTCAGAATTCCTCATGTCATTGTGTGACGCATCCATCAGGCTTTTTTTTTATTTTAAGGCAATAATGGTAAGAACTGAAATCAAGCACCAGGCCCAGTCTCAGAAGCCACTGTGAGGCCTGGAGCTCCTTTACAAATTACAGATGCTAAAAGCAGAAACCAGCAGCCCAAATGTCTTGTCTTAAATTGCTTTCTCCTGAACAGGTGTGTCTTAGACATTATTCCCAGTTGTAAGCTGCTCAGAAAAGAGGAGCAGCTCGCTGACATATGTACCTTGCATTTGACCAAGAAAGCAGCATATTGCCTGGGACAAGAGGCATGACTTAAAAGTATGTGAGCTCAGTTTGACTTTTCATGTACTCAGGTCATTTTGTCACCTGCTGTCTCATCTGTTGGAACGGTTTTACTAATCCCTCTAAATCACATTGTGCTAATCTGCGGTGTCCCACCAGGAAGTTACTAGTCAAATCTGGGGTATGGATTTTTTTTTTTTTATTTAAAGAAATGTACATTGAACCTTCTTTGAAAAATCCAGAGCCAAAGGCATGTTCATCTGTCAGTCCCCTGGTTTTGACAGTTGCATAACAACACCCATTTGACAGCCATGAAGGTGACTACAAATGGTAATAACACTTAGGAGGGCACCACTCATCTCTGTTGAGAAGCGAATAATGACTCATTTGGAAACCACCAGGCACAAAAAACGATGTAGCCATGCATTTTGAAAACAGACACTGACAAGCAGCACAATGAAACTTTGTTTCATTCTTACTTTCATTTAAGTAGCAACAAAGTAGAATGGGATTCTATCAGATTCTTTGATTTAAGTGGTTAGGTCGTTTGTCAGTTGTAAATTCCAACTAGATTCATATTTTCATTGAATATACAAAATCATGTGCTGACCTGTAGATTCTAGAAAGGTCTAGAGAAGTACGGCAGAAAGAGACCCCTATAAGTAAGTAATTGGTTCAGCAGTGTATGGTATGTTATGCCAGGAGTTAACCATACACTAAGCCTTGTATTAGGGGTGGGGTGGGCTGAGGATCAGATAGTAGCTTTTCTCATGGAGCTTACATAATAGAAGGGGAAACAGATACTAAAAGAGTTAATTATTTGATAAAGAAAAGAACACTATGCCCTCAGTATTCAATTGGGTTGTTGGAGAAGCTGACCTGATCTGGACGATGAAGAAAAGTTTTCTAGGGAAGCAGCATTTAACCTGAGACCCAAAGGAGGACTAGAACATAATTTAATGAAAAGAATAGGGAATAGCCTTCTAACAGAGTCAACACGTGCAAATGCTCAGAGGCTGGAAGAAACACAGGTCACTGAAGAACTAAAAGTAGTACAGGCCAGTAGAAGGGTAGAGTGCAGAGTGACTCCAGGTGGCCCCGGGAGTCACGGGAGGAAGATCAAACAGCGTCTGACAGGTTAGATTATGTTACCGATTTTGATCTGAATACAAAGGAGTTATGGAAAACCGCTGAAAAACAGAGGAAAGGATTGAAAGGAAGACAAAAGGAGGAGTTAGAAGGCTCCTTTGTGAATCCTGATGAGAAATGTGAATCCTGATGTGAATTCTGATTCGGTGGAGATAGGAGAATGGGGAAGATTCCAGATATTCTTAAGCAAAATCTAGAGGACCTGGGGTTTGATTGAATATGAGGGTGAAAGAGAAAGAGAAGTAATGGGCCATTCTCAGATTTCTGACTCAGGCAGCTAGGTAAAGAGGGGTGCTTTTCATTGAAGTGGGGTTCATTCAAGAAATAGAGGGTTTTGAATCACCTTTGGGCATTTGGGAAAAGAGATATGCATGAGATATCCAAGCTAGTTGCCCGGAGCTCAGCATAAGGAGAGGTGTTCTGGGTATGGAAGTTAATAGGTGCCAAGGGCTGGGGGCCAGCTGCCCAGGGAAAGAGAGGTCAAAGAAGATGGCCAAGGCCCAGCCCTGAAAAGCTCCCATCATGCTAGGTGGCAGAGAGAAAGTGTGTTGACAACGGAGACGGAGGGGTGGCGGAGATCGAGAAAGGTAAAGTGTGGGTGTGGAAGGCAAAGGTGGGGACAGTTTAAGAAGGGCAGGAGTGGCCCGCAGTGCTGATGGCTGCAGAGAGATCCAGTCCCTGGAGGACGGAGGAACGCCCTTTCCTGTTCAGCCCTGAGGGGACTGCTGTGAGCCCGCAGCAGTCATCTCCGCAGCCCTGGGGGTGGGAGTCAGGCTGGCGGCCCCCCCCCGCGCAGGCGCAGACGACCGTGTTAGCTGCCGGTGACCTTGCGCAGGTTACTTAGCCCTTTTAAGCTTTTTTCCTCAGTCATGTGTGCAGATATTAATAGCCTACTACTTTTTAATTTTTGATGATTAAGTGAGAAAATATGGATGCAGCGCCAGTCCCAGCATGTTTCAGTGTTCAATAAATGCCAGTTGCTTTCTGCCCTTATTTCCTAGAACTGGTGTTTCAAACATGGACTCTGGTGGGGTTCTGGTTCTGGTACTGAAGCCTGTAGGAGGCCACCTCTGGGACTGGCAAGAGCTGCTTCCCCGACGTTTTGAACCTCTTTGTGCTTAGACATTATGCTTAGACATGGCAACCATCCTGAATCTATTATATGCAAATCGTGAGTCATTTTGCGAGAATCATTAGAAAACTGGGAAAGTGGGGGCATAAAGACAGTTATAAGGGAGACAAAAGAGAAGGCGGCACTGTGTTGGCAAAGGCAGTTTGAGAAGTCATGCGAATCGGAGGAATTTCGAATGGTGGAAATGGAGATGGGACAGAAGGTTATGTGGATAGGGCTACACAAACTTAGGTATTCTGCAGGGAGCAGGGTGGGGGGTGTTGTATGGGGGTGTGTGGGGGGGAGGGGCGAAACTGAGAAATGCTCCTCCAGGTCTGGTTACTGCTTATCTAGAAGTTACTCTGTTTTTACTGTGTCAAAGACCCAAGACATCCAAACACCTGGAAATAAAAAACTCAGAGTCCCAAATCAGAAGAATCTAGAATCTTTCTCAGGGGCATAGAATCTGGACGTTCATGAATGTGGAATGGAAACAAGACTTTTCTCTTTTTCACTAATTTCTTACCGAAACTGAGCATCTCGGCAATTATGAATGTAGGCAGCAAACCACGGAAGTACTCACATCACCTGTGACTTTGCCTCCTGTAGGAATTACAGGCATTTCAATGTCACACCACAGTTGTTTCAGAGAGCTCAAAAAATTATTTGCATTCACCATTTACACTCATCATCCTTGGAAATTGCGGGATTTGGCCTGCCCTTAGAGCTTGTTATTTAATATATTAGTAAGGAAATGCATGTTTACTAAGCTACAATTTAGATTTTAGATATTTTGAACTGTATTTCAATTTCAATTTAATTGGAATTCTGTGTACTTCATGTTATGTACTTAAAAGCTCTTTTTCTGAGGAGTCTAGGCTTCACAGGACTGCTAGAGGGGCCTCTGCACCAAGAATCTTGGATGCAAATAAAAGATAAAAGTTGTTTAAAAATGCCTTTGGGCGTTCATCTGCCACAAAGTAATGGAAGTTTGCAAGCATCTCTTTCAAACTGGGAGCAGAGACATTCCTGAAAAATATTTGAAAGCAAAATTAAATACGCCAAACCCCACTGCTCCTATTTCAAATGTGTATAATGTTGTTGAAAGTGTTGATGTTTTAGTGTATCTATTTATTTGTTTAATTTTAGTTAAGTCAAAAAATATTCCTTAGGCTCTTACTGGATTTACTTCCAAATTCAGGTCCACTGCTTGTGTTATCTCTGCTTGGATATAAATCCTTGACTCTGAGGTCTTGCATTATAGGCCCTACCTCCCCACCCATCTGCAGACATGGGGACTGTGGCGCTTACCCACTGGGGAAGGAGAGAGAGGAGAGGAGAGGGTTTGCCAGCCTTGGGGCTCTGGGGCCTTAGCAAGAAGTGGCTTGTCTCATGCACAATATTTCTTGTATAATAGTTCACTTTACTGTGATTCATTCCTTCAGCCATTTCATATTCCATTTCATGCATCTGTGCTTGTTTAAATAGAAAATGATGTTTCTTCCTAAATCTTCAAGCTGGTCTGTTGTTTCAAAGGTGTGCCATATTGGTCCCAACATGGGCATGCTCTGCTGTCCCAGTTTAAAAGGCCTATTGCCAGTCACTTACACCTTAGTGTGAAAGAGATGCAAACCCTTTTCCCCGCATCACCTTGGAGAGATTTGAAGGAATGATCAAGAAAGAAAGCACTAAATATCTGAGAGAGATGGAAGGGGAAATGAAGTGGTCGTTGGGGGAAAGAAGGAAGCTTGATGAAGGAAGCAGCCCACCCCCCCCCCCCCAAAGGGGAGAATGCACTTTGCCCCTTCCACATTTCATCCGGGATCATATCACTCCTCATGACAGAATAACCATACTTTCTTATGAAAATATCATACTCATACTTGCCATTTCCAAAGCTAAGAAGAGAAAATCGAAAGGTTTCAAAGTTTTCTTCCCCCAGTGGTGACAAGTTATTTTCAAAGAAATTCCACAAGATGAAGCGAAGGTAAAGCTTTTCCTGGCATCCAGTCTGTGAGAGAGCTATGATTCGTTTCCACTGTAATGAGCTGTGCAGCTTTCAAAGGCAAAATGAAACAAAAAAGCATCTGAGGTAGGAGCTACACGCTCCACATCTTTGCGGTTCCCTTTACTGTGGGCACATCTGTGACTTTCTCAAGAGAAAGCCAAGTCAGCAACATGATGGAGACCGAGGCATGAACCTGACTGAGGGGCACGTTGGTGTTTAGATATGCACTTCATCAAAAGGAAATGCTTTCAGCCACAATGCACGAGTTTGCCTTTCACTTTCCTTGACAGAGGAGTGGAAAGGTAATGTCTGTTTTCTCTGTGTGTTCGAGTCTTTTCCATCTGCCGTCGGGGTGGGGCCATATATCACAGTGCATATTACACTCCTTCTGTACGAGGCTGTTTCTCCTTCTAGACTGAGTTCTGTGAGGGCAGGGACTGTGTCTAATGCATCTGTTATTTCCAACGCCCAGCCCTATGCTGGGGGCAGAGTAGGTGTGCAGGGCTGCTCACGGTGGGGGCTCTGAGGCCACTGCTGGCGGTAGTGGAAGAAGGCATCGTCACGTGCTTGCTTCGCTCCTGTTGGCCAGTGAGTCTCTGGGGTTGACTGGCAAACACGGGCTGGCGTCGTGTGGTAGCAGAGTACAAGGCAGAGCAGAGTGCCTCTACCAACCTCCTATCGCTGAGACCTTGGGAAAGTTATGGAATCTCTCCGTGCCCCATCTGTCCCTGGTGATAATAACAGCAACTACCTCAGAGGGCTGTTGTGAGGATTAAATGCGAGGATTAAAGCATTTAAGGCAGTGCTTGGCACACGGGATTGCTCTCCAAGTGCGAGCTGTTATCACACAGATATCACACACGTTTGAATTCGAGCTCTGGTCCTCGGCATCTTGTTTCACCTCATACAGGTTCACTCTCCCATTCACCCTCCCTGAGTGGAGGGACAACAGTCAATATTGAGGACTTTCACTCTTCTTTCAACCAGTGTAGGGTTAGGACTGCTTCTTCTAACATCACAGGAGGCTGGTGGTTAGGAAACTGCTTGGCAGGATGCGTTCTATGCCCACTCATACCTTTCGTATTCCCCCCTACTGTCTCCCCCACCAGCTCATCTGCGGTCACTGTTGCAATGGGAGGGCCAAGTCCTGTCCTCTGGTATTTGCAGCCACAGAGCCTGGAACTGGCCTAGAGGGGGAGTCATGACCAAGGTCTACTTCTGTGTTCAGTCTCAATCTTACTCTTTCTTCCATTCAGCCTGGAATTTAAACCACATCCATCCTAGCTAGTCCATAGGCATTATCTGGTCAGATCCTTAAGCCTAATGGCCTCCTACCGGCTCCTCCACCCCTAGATTCTCTCCTGCTCTTTGATCATCTTATCACCTTCTTATTTGTATGCAGTAACTATTGCTCATGTCTTACTCCCTTTCCTCAGTTACCCAGTACTTGATAGGAGCCATGCCTGATTTATGACTGACTACCTCTTTACACTTTGCACCATGAGGTACAAATAAATATTTCACTAAGTGAATGTTCAAATGACTAAGTCTGAGAAGCCTTTTTTTACCTCCCTGATGTGAACTTCCAGGTTTACTTATTATTTTAGTCCTAATTGTTTTGTGTTTAGAATGACTATTAAGATTTAATTGTCCTATTCAATGTCACAGACAACATGATTGTCTCTGGAGAAAAATCCTGAGGAATTTACCAAAAACCTCCTAGAACTATTAATAAGTGAATTTAGCAAGTGTATGCCTAGCAATGGACGGTTGGGATTTGACATTTTAAAAAAAGCAACACTATTTAAAATAGCCGCCTAAAAATGAAATATGTATTTATGCATCTGTTAAAACAGGGACAGTATCTATATGCTAAAGTGACAAAACACTGTACAGATGAAAGAGGATCTAACTAAATGGAGAGATATACCATGTTGATGGATTGCAAAGCAATACCTTTAAGATGTCAATTCTAGTCAGTTTGATGTTTAAAGTAAGTATAATAAGCCCAATTCAAATCCCAACAGTATGTTTCATAGATATCAAGGTGATTCTCAAATATATATGGCAAAGTGATGAAGCTGGAAATATATATGGCAAAGTGATGAAGCTGCAAAACAATTCAAAAAGAGCAAAATCGGGGGTATCAGGGTGGCTCAGTCTGTTAAGCGTCTGCCTTTAGCTCAGGTCATGATCCCAGGGTCCTAGGATCAAGTCCCACATTGGTCTCCCTGCTCGGCAAGGAGCCTGCTTCTCCCTGTCCCTCTCCCTCTGCCTCTCCCCACTGCTTATGCTCTTTCTGTCACAATGAATAAATTAAAAATCTTAAAAAAAAACAATAAAAAGAGCAAGGTTGGAATGATTCACACTACCCAATTTCAAGATTAAACATAAAGCTCTGATGATCAGGGGCGCCTGGGTGGCTCAGTGGGTTAAAGCCTCTGCCTTCGGCTAGGGTCATGATCCTGGGATCCTGGGATCGAGCCCCACATCGGGTTCTCTGCTCGGCGGGGCGCCTGCTTCCTCCTCTCTCTCTCTCTCTTTGCCTGCCTACTTGTGATCTCTGTCAGATAAATAAATTAAAAAAAAAAAAAAGCTCTGATGATCAAAGTGGTGGTCTTGCTAAAAAGAAGGAAGCACATATAAATGGAACAGAATAGACAGTAAGTGGAGTGGAATAAACAGGCCAGAAATAGCCCCACATAAGTATAGTCAACTGATTTTTGACAAAGGCGCAAAGACAACTCAATGGAGAAAGGATAGTCTTTGCAAGAAATTGTGCTGGAACAACTCTCTATATATAAGAAAATGAACGTTGATACAAAACTCATGCCTTATACAAAAATTAAAGTGGACCATACAGAAATAAATGTAAAACTTAAAACTAAAAAATTTCTAGGAAAAAAAAATGAGAGAACCTATGAGACTTTAGGTTCGGCAAAGAGTTTTTGGATACAGTACCAAAAGGACAATCCATTAAAAAATTGAAAAACTGGGCTTCATAAGAATTTAAAACGCTTGCTCTGTGAGAGAAACTATTGGGAGGATCAAAAGACAAACTGCAGATCAAAAGAAAATATCTGGAAAAAAACACAAAAAGACAGCCCAAGTCCTGAACAGACATTTCATCAGAAAAGATACTTGGATAGCAATTAAGCACATGGAAAAGTGCTCAACATCATTAGACACTGGAGAAATACAAATTAAGACCATAACGAGATACCACTACAGACTTACTAGAATGGCTAAGATAAAAACAAAATGAAAACAAACGCAATGCCAAGTACTGGCAAAGACGCACAGCCGGTGGAAATGCCAGGGAAATAGCCTCTTCAGGAAATGTCCTGAGAGTTTCTTACAAAGTTACACATACCCCTAACAAATAATGTCACAGTTCCCCTGTGGGGCATTTACCCAGGTGAACTGAAAACTTAGGTTCACACAAACAGCTATCAGCGAATGCTTATAGCAACTTTATTCATAATCAACCCAAACTGGGAACCACCCAGATGCCTGTCAAGCGATGAATAGATAAGCAAATTAGGGTACATTCACACAGTGGAATATTACTCAACAATAAAAAGAAATGAACTAATGATTCGTGATTCATACAATACTATGAATGCATTCTATACAATACTATGAATGCATTCTAAATGCGTTTTGCTCCGTGAAAGAAGCTAGGCTTCCAAAGTACGTATTGCCTATTTATGTAACATTCTGGAAAAGACTAGAAGGACAGAAAGCAGATGAGTAATTTACCAGGGGTTGGAGGCAGGTGGAGAGGTTGACTGCAGAGAGGCAGTCTGAGGGAATTTGGGGGGTTATGGAATTGTTCGATATGGTACTGTGGTGGCATGACCGCATTTATCAAAATGTGTACAACAGTGAAAACACAAAAAGTGAATTTTACTCTATGCAAATTAAAAAATATCTACCAGGATGGCAGAGGAACCTAAGAGGACATGGCACACTGTGAAAAATGAATCTAACTGTATTACGAATGAATGACAAACCATACACCAACATACATCTGGGAACAAAAAAACCTGACTTCAATAACTTTGGAAAGTCCTTTAACTGGATATCATAAGGCTAAGAATAAAAGGAACTATGCACAAACCTGAACTCTAGTCAGCAAATTTGTTTCTCACGGGGGTAAGAGTAATTTTGAAGCTAGGGTTGACTAATGAGAAACGTGGTGTGAGTCAACGGTAGACCCAGAAATGAAACAAAAAAAGGAGGAAGCTGAGGACCCCTGGAAGCCAACGTGCCTGTTTCATTTAATTTCATTTTACCTGTAAACACCCTCACATTGCCAGAACACTGCTCTTGGTGTGTTTGCTTGCTTTTTAAAAATTTTCTAATTTAGCAAATGTTTATTGAGGAGCTGCTAGGTTGCATCACAAGCTGGTAACTGGCTTTGAGGTTAATGAATGGTCCTTCTCTTCAGAAGAATTAACGTGAGAAACTGGCCTGGTGGCTGTGGAAAGTGAACACAGTTGCCCCACTTTGAGTCCTCTTGTAAATGGCTAGTCATTAGGCAGGCTTGCGTTCTCGTTTCAGTTTATCTTCATTCTTCAACCTCTACATTTGTCTTTTTAGTCTCCTTGAGTGGGGAAATTGTATCTCATTTGGGGTTGACAGCCGTCAAGTGGCGCTGACAGGAAACTGTGGCATCTTTCGGGGACTCACTCGGAGAACACCGCCTCGGCCATGAGAATTGCTCTCCGATGTTACTTCCTACACAGGAAAGGCTCTTTTCTATAGACCCATGAAGGGGAGGGAGGGGAAAAAAGGCCTCTTGAAACTGTAAGGGATGGTAATATGTTCTTTAGGACCGTAAGACAAAAATCTTATTGACGGGACACCTGGGTGGCTCAGTTGGTTAAGCAGCTGCCTTCGGCTCAGGTCATGATCCCAGCGTCCTGGGATCGAGTCCCACATCAGGCTCCTTGCTCGGCAGGGAGCCTGCTTCTCCCTCTGCCTCTGCCTGCCACTCTGTCTGCCTGTGCTCGCTCTCTCTCTATGACAAATAAATAAATAAAATCTTT